>CM071796.1:13320261-13909073 GCA_036559045.1 Platycarya longipes | reverse complement strand
AAAAAACACTTATTAGGCCTTACACACACCTAGGGTGCTCGGCCCCTTCCCTCTAGGGTTGGGCCGAGACCCTCCCTTAGTATTTCCTAGCCTTTTCTTCTCCTATTTTTCTCTAAACACTCCAATTTAGCTTCAATAAATATTATATTTTTCTAACACCAAAAACATGTCTTGGCCGAAACCCTAAATTTAATCATAACATAAACAATAGTTGAAAAGATAGCTAAACCCAAATCCCTTGAGTCCAAAATACATATATGCACAATCCAACATTTTTAAACTCCAAATCAATTTTTTTTTTAACAAGCATATGTAACATCCTCACTCATCATGTTGACCATAACACATTCTTCCTTTATATCAAATATTCAAAATCAAAACATGATAAAATCTTTAATCTAGCAAGATACTTAGACTTAGACATAGAACTTGCCACCAAATAAACAACACCAATATCATCATTCAATATCATACTAGTTGACTTAAGATCATGCATGCATTTCCTTCATTCCACCTCATGTGAATAAGTTAATCACAACCACGCTTCATTTTAGATTCCTACTCAAAAAAATCATAAAATTAAGCATGGATTTCTACCTAACTAAGCATGGCATTTTTTTCTCCACTAAAGAGTTTCATTTTAGCATACACAAACAAATATTCACACAATACAACCAAACTCATTCAAAAGTATACAAAAATTGCTAAGAGTAAGATAAGAATATACTTACAATATCCCTAGCTAGCTTAGATGAAATCTGAAATCATAATTAACATTTCATTAGATTAATCTAAGACCATAACATTTTTAAAAGAAATCTCTACACAAAAACATGGATGTGGTGTGTGCTCTTCTCTAGATTTCTATGCTTGATCTTAGTTTAAAAAGATAACTCACCTCTTCAAGTGCAACTCCTCTTCAAGAATATTGGTTCTAGCTCCTCTACACTTAGGTTAGTTTGATGTTTAGAGGATAGAAGGAAGTGAAGCAAAAGAAGATAGAGAGAAAGAGAGAGCTGGCCGAGAGGTAGAGAAAGTGAGAGAGTTTGTGAGAATGTGGAACAAACAAGTGAGGGAATGAGTATACACAAGGCCATTTGGCCATGCCCCTTTTTCCTAGGGCTTTAGGACACTCCACCATGCCTATGGTTGAAAGACACATGATTGGACAATGGTGGTGACTTGGAAAAAGAAAACAAATGATGGAAGTGTGTGGAAGTGAGCAACCGGTTTGTTTTTTCCTAAGGGTTATTGAATTCCTCATGGGAGATGGACTAGAATGTCAAGGTCACATTCCATCCCAAAGATATTCCTAGAATCTAGCATCACATCATGGCCATTCTTTTAGAAGATCTTCTCACTTTGGTGTGAAATCTCTAGAGAACAACAAAGCCTAAGGCATTCGGCTCCATGCTTTCCTATTTGTCTGAACCGAAACTCTCATTCCTTTTGTCTCCCTCTCTTGTCATTTTAACTCTCTTACACACTCACACCTATCAACTCCCATGTCACTCCACAAGATCCTAAAGCCATACTTTTGGGAAAATGAGCATGCATGGTTTGGCCATGCCACTCCCCTTGGTTTCAACCGAAACCTCATCTTTTTCTCCCATAGTTTCCTCCTTCTTCAAGCAACCATCAATCATCTCCTCACATCACCATACATTCTTACACATCTTACACCTTGTACTTCATCCTCTTACACATGTCCCTCATGTCTCATCACCTACCTTTTGTCAAACCCTTAGAGAACCCCACGTAAGGCTCACGGCAATGCCCTACCTGGATCCCCTCTTGGTTTTTCTTCCTTTTCATTTCCTCTTTCTCATGATATCTACTTCATCACTTGTCAAATCATCTTGTCACCTCATTCTTACATGATTTCTTCTTTTTGTTCATTGACTTGGATTGGGAAAGGATTGCTTAGAAAAAAGGCTCCATGGGGTTATGGCTATAAAGCCTCCATTGGAATCCCTTCCTTCTCTTATCTTCCACTTCCTATTTCATCTACAATAGTGTCACGCTATCTAGATATGGTATTATACTAGAAAGACTAAAATAGACAATGTAATGCCCGGGTCCCGAAGGTTCCAGAGCAGTGAGGTCTTTTTCCTCGAATCATCTCAAATAAACACTAATTCATATATTTCAAATTCTCCAATAAAAAAACAACTATTCTTTAAGAGAGAAAAAAAAAAAAAAAAAACACTCCATAATTACTTACAAAAAATATTCAGTCATGACACTCTCTAAGACAACAAAAAAAATAAAACGTAAACTTTACTAAAAATCAAAGGGACTTCCAATACTTGCAACCGTGCCAAATACTTTGGGACATACTAAAAAATAATCAACAAAGATAAAAATTTTTACTGTTAGAACTTAGGAAAACTATGTAGGTCCACAGGCACTAATTCTCCTATAATCACCAAGCCTCTCAAGTAATGGCTACCCTTGCTGAAAGTTTGCACTGAAACCGTCTTAAATATCTGAAAAATGTTATTAGAGGAGGAGGTGGAGTTATCCACAACATAGTAAGCAAAGAATCTTTTTTACTAGTGTGCAAAACATGGAGCATTTACCAAAATTTAGAATGCAAAACGAAATATTTCTTACTTTTCATGAAAAATACAGAAGCAGATTATTATTATCAAATATCAGAACGGAAAAGTTTAATATAAAAAGAAAAAGGAAAATCCTTTTTGGCATAGCATAAGTGAAATTGTCTTATCAGAACAGAAATACCATGTTTAACCCCCGTGGGTAGGGTTGTGCAAACCTCGGCGGTGCCCAACCAGAGCAAAAGAATAGAATGTGAATATTCCCCTTATTATTCTCGGGGAGTCCCGAGTGTGCACACCGGAAAGACCACGCAGAAAAAACCACATTGCAATTCAAAGTTGGGTGCACCGGAAAATAGAATAGTTTGGTACCAAACCCAGAACGGAAGGAAGCGAAATAGAACCAGAATGTTCATGCCAGAGGTTTCAAAAATCATATCATATTCATATCAGAGTACCAAAAAATTTCCAAAACAGAATAGACATCAGATCGAACAATATTATTTATGCAAAAACTTTTCATATTCGCTTCTTTTTTCAATTCAGAAAAATAGAATGCAACAAAATTAGCTCATGTTTACACCATTTATGAAGAAAACACTTTATTCTTATACATAAATCTTAGTGCATATGTGAAACAAAATTAAGGTAAATCTCAAAGTTTATTTTCATAACTAAAACATGCATTATTTTTCACAATAACCTCAGTTAATATTTTTAATGCAAAGTCTAGCATAGGAACCCGCCTTACCGTGAACATCTTAGCCTTTCAGAAATTCTCCAATCGCGGAAAAATTACGATATCAAAACTCAAACCACTTATAAAATAATTAAGTAACTCCATAAATTTCCAAATGATTACAAACCTCAAAAATAGAACCTGAGACATAAAAAGTTCCACTATCTTCTTTTGGTCTTAACATATAAAAACCCCCAAAATTCTGATTTAACATGTATCTCGCACATGAGAAAAATCCTAGAGTACTAAAAAATGACCTTATTCTACTTCCTCAAAATTTTCGAACAATTCTCATAATTCTAAAATTATTATTCATCTTCCATAATCGATCGATATCCCACTTAAGAATATCCTAACTCAAATACCAACTCAAAAAGTCTCCTTCAAAAACAAAATAATAATAACAATAATATTAATAATAATGAAAAATCAACAATTACACCCATGACCCTGCTATAAAAATACTTTAAAAGCCGAATCCCAAAAAATAAAATTAAAACTCCAAGTCTAAAACTCTAGGATACCTTAACTTTAAATAAAAAGAAAATATAGTTAAAACACAACTCAAAAATAAGAGAGGAACCAGTATCAACTAAACCATGAAGGACTCTTAGCAAAAACAACAACCATCAGAAAAAGGAAAAATGACTTTAAATCTAATCTTGTTTTTAGAAGGTAGAGGGCTATAAAAACCATAATTTAAAGTAAACAAAAGAAAAATCTTTTCTGTATCACCTCGAAGGGCTTGAAAAACACATCATCTGCAAAAGAGGTAAAACAAATTGTTATCACCCTCCCCCCCATTTTTTCTGAGGGAGCACAATGGAAAATGAGATAAAACATGCAGCAGGGGCTCACCGTCGGAGAGAAGAAGGTTTTTACAACGGGAACTCGAGCGGAGCTGGGCTGACTGATCGCATTGATAGGGACGAAGAACCAGAGGAGACCCAACTAGCGTTTTCTGGGCAAGTAATAATGGCAACAAGTGAGGGAGTCGAGCGCGGTGGGTGGCTTGGATAGTTGTGGGCCAGGGGAGGAAGCAGTTGCTCCTGTTGGTGGGGAGGGCCAAAAACAAGGGACCGAACGAGGGCTGTTTTCGATGTGGCTACGGCTAGGCCTGCATTTTTCTTCCCTCATGAGGTTTAAAGGCTGCCTAAAGTTGGGTGAACCTGAGCTGAATTATGTGAAGCTTTCAGTGGCTGGAACACTGGAGGGGGTCGAGTTAGTCAAAAGGTTGGTCCGCGTTCTTTGATTGCTGGAGCGTAAGGAGGCTGCTATCATGACACCGGGGTGCAGTGTTTAAGCGCTATAGGAGAGAGGATGCGGTCTAGGGGGGGGGTTTTTTCTGTCAATCGTGCATGCATAGAGCCAGAAACGACCGTGTATGTATCATATATATATGATGTAGTTGTGTGTGTTGTGTGTGTGGAGAAACGCTAAAGGAAATGTGTACGCTGGAGTGAATGAGGGCTATCGACCAGTATACAAGGCCAAACAAAAATTTTCCTGGAGTTAGATAGTCCGTGATCCTAGGTGATACAGGAGAGTGGGCGGATGTTGAGAAGTAAAGAAGAAAAGAAACGATAAAAATAATAAGTAAATTTAATAATACCGATACTGGGTAGCGGCTGGATCAAGTCCGTAAGAGCAGAAAAGGTATACAAAACTGAAGATAACGTAACCTAGAGAAGAAAACCAGAAACTGAAACTATAAGGGAGAAGAACATGCGAAATAAAAAGGAAAATAAAATCCTACAAGAAAAAGAAAATGGGTCAACGTGTTCTAAGCTAGTGGACAAATGTTGCCGAGTAAGATCTGTTGGAGATTGAGAACGAAGGAAAGTTCAGAAAATATACGCGATGGCGAGGGATTTCGGAAAAGAATAAAATGTAAAAATCGTTTAGGTGCTCGAAGAGTCCCATTGATATAAACATAAACTAAATAACAATAATAATAAATAAAACATTTATAAAAACAAACAAGCGAAAGAACTGCTAATAACCATGAAATTCTTAGAAATGAGTCGAAGTGCCGACATGAAATTAAAATAAAAAAAGATCAAAAACTCAAACGGCTTTTTCACACTAACCCTAAAACCAAAATAAAATTTGAAAGCACATAAGTGACACCGAAA
The DNA here is from genome assembly GCA_036559045.1 of Platycarya longipes. Lineage (NCBI taxonomy): Eukaryota > Viridiplantae > Streptophyta > Magnoliopsida > Fagales > Juglandaceae > Platycarya > Platycarya longipes. The sequence continues at coordinate 13,903,638 of CM071796.1, read as the reverse complement.
ATTTGGGTGTTATAGACAAGGATCTTTATTTTTTTCAAGATGAATTCCCCAATAGAATGAAAAGAATCTCATCATGTAAGGATTTTTCACAATTCTAACCTATGTAAACCGAGACCAATAACGCCCATTGAGTCAAAGTCTCCTGAATATTACTACGCAATTTTGCGTTTCACGATGAGCCACCATACTTAGTCTTGGTTGACTTACTAAGGTTTCCTCTATAGAGTGACATAGTGTCTCGAATGTTTGGACTTTAAAATGAATCATGAGCCAATTCACATGGGCTTGGGGGCTTTGTTATCGCCTTTCTCTTCAGCCCATATAACTTACTGTAAGCTTTCAAGAGCTTAAATCTTAAACTCAAGCCTTCACCTTCACTACTCAATATTATCGTCTATTTAAATTCAAATAAATCTCAATTATAAGTATAAGAAAGATCGAGAAAATCGAAAATCCTTTTGGATGGCGTCACACCTATCCACAGTCTACTCCTTCAACACTTACTATCTCACATAACGTCAGATATTAGTTGCTGCAGTTTGTAAAACCCTCTCGCTGATAAAATGAGCAGCGTTCTGATGTTTGAGGGAAATCCAGAAGTTGGTGTCGTTCAGAAGTGGATAGTGTTGGCAAAGATTAAGTGAGTTAGTGAACGTAAGATTTGTTATATAATATTTGTACATTCCATACAAATATATTGATATTTGGCACCAAGTGAACGTATGCAAATTGCTGAACCACTTACAATAGTTCGGCTTGTGTATCCAGATTTCTGGAATAATACTCGACACACACACACCGATTTGTGCGCAACAGGAACCCATCCTGAAAAACACTGTAACCATCATTCCAAAACGAGAAAACACATCAGGAAAGATAAAGGTTTTATTCAGCTGTAATGCCGTTGATGCAAGAGACGAATCATCAATCAGATGCGTAGAAGCAATCCAAATTTACTAATAAAGCAATTATGAAGAAGTGTGCAACACACTACACTATTGAAAGGAAGTGTATGAGTGAAGCAATGGGAAAACCATCCCAGTTGATAAATGAGTAGCACAAACAGTGTAATAACATGAACGCCTAAACGTGAATAATGTTCAACATGTAATATGTAATATATAACATAAACATGTGAGTTCAGATATAGTTATTATCGTTCCTATAGAACAAGACCATTAAAGCATGTTCATTTCTATTCAAAAGATGCTTAATCGTATAGAAATTGCAAGAACTGGTTTATATAATATTATATTTGCAATCTTCTCCAAAACAAGATGCCAATACCAATTGTATTTAACCAATATCATCTATTTGGAACAAAAAAGATCACAATGGATTTATCTTGCACTTTGTAATTTTTGGTCAGATAAAAGAGACCTAGTAATGTTGGCCCCATTTTTTTCAGATTGTTCACTTAAACATTAGAAAAAAAAATGATTCAAATAGATACCTATACGAATATTTGTATAATAAAACACGCTTTGGTTAAGAAATTCAAATCCTAAAAGTACATAGGAGCTATATGGGATGGATAATAGAATTGGATTGGAGATCATTAAGAGTACAGTTTCCATCGCTTGTTGATGACACTGAGGGAGCAATGGATGAAGTCGTCGAGCGTGAGGGCATCGTCGGCCTCCATAAAGCTCTGTTTGATAAGTGGGTTGTTCGGTAAACACCAACAAAAAAAAAAAAAAGATTAAAAAGAATGTGATTTATTAAGAAATGCAAGTACTTGGTGGTCGCGACGCACATGATCATTTTCATCGACTTTCGTACAAAGTAGAATGTGTTTTTCCAAGTGAAGAGGATGCGCGACATGGGGGTAGGGAGATGATGTGTTTTCCAGTGGGGAGGATGGGCGATGCGGGGGTAGGGATGAGAGAGAGTATGGATGAGACGAGGAAGTGGGGTTTGGGAGAGAGGATGGACGAGGGCCTGGGAGTGCTTCGAAATCCAAATTGGACAAAATAAGAGAGGGAACGTGCAAGAATGGGGAGGAAAAAATTGATAAATTTTACTTAGGCCAGTTTGTGATTTAGAAGTGTTAAACTCACTTCTATTTTATTTTTATATTTTTATAATTTTTTTTATATAAAAATATAAATTTTTATATATATTTTTCAAATTTTAATACATATTTTTCAAATTTCAATACATTTTCAAATTTAAACGGAGTCTTAAACCACATCATGAATGTTATTTGGCTGCTGCCAATATGGATATTCTTTATATTTATTTTGGGTGCAAATATTAATTTTTCACTTATTGAATAAAGCGGCCAATCACTCTTGGAAATATTAATATAATATTTAAAAAATGTTATAATTGTTATAAGACTAAAAAAAAAACTACTACTAATGCAAGAGAGAAATATATATAATATATAAGAAATTCTTTTGAAATTTTATTCTCTCTCTATATATTTTATTATGAAATTCATAACAACTGAAACCCATATTTATAGGCGTTGAAATTACTATGCAAGTTACTGTGCAAGATTTAAAATAATGGTGGTGGGAATCATTCACAAAATAATTAAGGGGGTCGGGGGCCATCCCCAATAATTCATAACACTCCCCCTTGAATGACCACCCATAAAGAACCTGTCTCGTTAAAAACCTTGTCAAAGAAAAATCCAATAGGAAGAAAAACCAATGGTCGAAGGAAAAAGAGTACAGTCTTCTTATATATCCACAAGTGCTTTAAGATTGCCTCATTAAAACCTTGTAAAGGAAAACCCAGTGGGACAAAACCTTAGTAAAGGAAAAATAGTACAATCAGCACAAGTCTTCAGGACTTTTACTCCCCCTGGAAAGTGCATGACGATAGATTTTTGAGTCTTCACATTTTAATGATTCTGCACAATTTTCTTGAATGTCGTAGTTGGTGATGCCTTCGTGAATAAAATCTGTCAGATTATCACTTGATCGTATCTTTGATATATCCTCCTTTGATTTGAATGATAAGTAGTATTTATCTTCGTATAAAATTGTTGGACTATCATTGATCATGGAAAGACCGCATTTTTCTTGAATATATAGAATTATTAATCTCAATCAAAATACACTTTAAACTTGCTTTCATGAATTGCAATAATCTCTGAATGTTTTGAATATGTAGAAGATAATATCTGGTTGACAGATTTAGTAGAAATCTGATATCTTACAGTAATACTTAAACTTCCCCCTGATAATATGCATTAGTGTTTCAAGTAATAAGCAAACATTATTTCAGTACATATAAACAGATTACGAATTCAAACATGATTTCCATCTAAATAATGCATTGGAGGTAACATCTTAATATTCTTATCTAAAATTTTCTCCCCCTCATTCGGCATTATTTAGGGAAGATTTGTTTATATACGGTGGAAATAGCATTGGAAACCATCCATGTATGATAAAAACTGTAAAAGCTTGAGGTCTAAATATTATCGGTTCGGCAGAAAATCAAATCTGCTTAACATTGTTGACAAACGAGATCTTAAAAGAGATTTGAAGGTTTCAGGTTGTTATTTTAAAATATAACCAGTTTTATCATTGGTTTACTCCAGCAAAAAGATCTCACATTTTTCATAAATTTAATTGTTTTTCATTCAGAACGATATTATGTTTGATGATAGAAATTCTAATGTCCTAGATGTTGAACCATGAACCTTTTATACATCAACCACTTATATTTTCGCCTGAGGCCGTAAATACCATGATAGGGAGCAGAGATATATCTTTCTAGTAAAATTGATCCTGAAAATTGTTGCAGCATCAAGAACCCTCAGTGCTCAATATGTTGCCTCTCTTATAACCATGTCTCAGAGGTTACTGGCGAGAACGAGTGAAGTTGATTATCTTAAAAATCAAATATCTGAGTTGCATCAAACGCTTGCAACTAAAGATAGAAAAAAATAAAGATTTAAGACAAGAAAACAAGGAGCTGAAGAAATTTGTAGACTAGTATTCTCGTAACCTGAAAACACAAGTAGAAGAGCTTGGAACGAAAGATAGCTTAAATACAAAGTCAACAAGCAACAGCTAACGGCAGAGGTTCAGTGTTTACAAGAAAATAGGGATAATTGTAATTAATCTTGCTGACTTTTGAAATTATGCATCCAGCATATATTGTAAAGTGAGATTTGAATAGACGATGGTTTGTCTTATTCTTATTTCCATTTCTATAAGAACCGTCTTTAGTTTCATATAGTTCGCATCAAATCTTCTTCTTATATCTATAACTCATCTATATTTACATTCTTATTCTACAAATTCTCAATGGCTCATAAATTTCCTTTCACTATTTCTCACGATCAACATATGAGGTAATCGTTTACCTTAATTACAAGTTGTTTCTTGCATCTTCCGCAGGTGCTATGTTGCAGCAAGCGAATGATCTGGCTAATAAGTCAGATCGTGAAGCCGTTTATGAGCTGGTGACTCTCGGCACTCGATACTCTTCCTCTATTGTCGGATTTTTCAAACCGATTACAATCCAAAAATCATGAGATTGATGAGCTTAACAAGAAGGTTTCCGTACTTTAATGACTCGGTTCAAGAGTTTGACAGAAAAATTGACAGACTTAAAGCAAGAGAATAAGGATTTAAAATCCTGACTTGCCTCTTCATTTCGACTGTCTAATCTTTTAGATAAGGATGACATATTGCTTTATGAAGAGCAAATGCATTTGAGAGATGAGGCTAGAAGTCTCAAATTCTTATAACTCATCTATCAATTGAATAATAAGATTCTTTCATGTTCAAATGCATTCCTTGAATTTATAGCAGCCCTTGTGTTCTCTTTCAGGAGTTGCTAACAAGGTAAATCATCAACGTAAACTGCAATAATGACAAATTCGGAGTTTTGATAAAATACACGGGCATATATAATTATTCTCAAATCATTATTTCAATTAGATACTCGTTGATTTAATATACTACATGCGTCCGGATTGTTTAAATCCCATATAAAAATCTTTGAAATTTTATAAAGTATATACTCCTAAATGTGCTTGGATTAGATGCTTTCAAGTATCGTATATCTTTATATAATGTTAATGATCTAATGATCCTTATAAATATGCAGTGACCCACATTCATCAACTGCATATATAATCCTTTTGTAATAACCAAATCGATTAAAAATATGAATGTGATTGCATTCATAACAAGGAAATATGTTTCCTCATAACTACTCTCGGGTTTTTGCAGGAAACCTTGTATAACAAATTGTACTGCACAATTTCATTTCTCATTACGCTTTCGTATAAATACTCACTTATATCTTATAGGCATTACACCCTTTGCTGTTTGGACAACAGGTCCAAATACCCCTCGCTTTACTAGCGATTTTAATTCAGTTTCAATAGCTGCTTTTCATTTTGGCAAATCATTTCTACGTCGACATTCCTTCGACAATTATTGACTCACTTTCTTCATTACTTCTGGTTAATGTCAAGTGTTATTCATATATGTTGTCGACAATAGTTTTTATTTCTATCCATAAATTTTCCAATACTCATGAAATGTATTGAGATCTCATTGTTCCTCTCCAGGAGAAAAACATTTCATGAAACACCTTCTAAAGGAGGTTCCTCTTCAGGAGTTACACTCTTCAGGAATTATACTCTTCAGAGAGTTACCTCTTCAGGAGATTTACTCTTCAGGAGGATTATATTTTATACAGAAAATACGGTCTGTTACATGAGCACCGATTTTTTTTTTCTTTTGCACCGATAGGTCTTCAACGCTTTAGACGTATCTTAAACTCATCTAGTACTGTTTTAACAACTCGTCCTTCAGGGACTTCAATTCTTGCTTAAGTATTAACAATAGTAATATATGATTTATACAACACTTTAGTGTCAGTAAATACATCCTGTAATTGATTTGCAACACTTTACAAATAAGTAATCCTCTGAATTTTTGGTTCACATTCATTTATAAGAGGATCAAATTTAGACAGGATTTTATTATCCCAAGTAATTTCTTGTCGTTGTTTCAGACATCGATATTTTCATTATTTCAAAACATGATGAAATATTAATAAGCTTATATATAAAAGCTTAGTATAAGAAAATCAAGTGCTTGGCCGTACAAAAGGTACGTGATCACTGTTCAGTCATACCACATTTATGACAAACATCTTCATCTTTCTATGAAGAATCATTCTGAGGGTTTTTACCCTTCTCTGAGTTGGATCACTTCTGGTGATACGATATATTTTTATCATCTTTAGTATTGTTGCTTTTGGGACCAACACTTTTATAGTTTTTCTATCACGTCTACGCCCTTTAATTCCTTTGAAAGGATTCACTGTTCACTTCTGGGAATGGTATAAAATTCAATATCATTAATAGGACGTAACTAATAATTTATTAACAAAAATTCATTATTTAGCTCAATTACTGGAAGATAGAATAAAAGTTCAGAATATTTGTTGAACTTTTACTCTCGATATTACTACTGCAGGAGCACATTCGGTGGTATAAAAAATAATATATGTCTTCTTTTAAATATCATCATCAGTGACATTTTCACTGCATAATTTTAATATTGAGCTGATTTTAAAGAGTACAGAATATTTAATACTACTCTTAAAATCTTGCAATTTCAGGTGCAATAAGTCATAATGATCTTTTGAGAGGATTACATCTTTTGGTATTCATATCTCTCTCTTAATTCATTTCACACAATAAGATGATTTTTCATCATGTGATACACAGCATGATTCTTCAGGGACACATGATTTTCTTCTATGATTGTATCTCCCAAGTTTATCATCATATTCAAATGGATCTCATTAAGGATCCTGAATAAAATAACATTTTCCAGAAATGTTAATAGTAATAAATCTCAATATTTGACATTATATCACAAAAATAAATATGTGAATTAAATAAATATATTCCACATTATCATGAGAATAAAAAAAAAAATTTATCAAGTAATATTCAACAATATTACCTTTAATATTTATCTCGGAGGATTACAAATAATATATTGAAAAACTTACTTGAAGTAATTTACCACTAACTTCGTATCGATAGAATCTCATGCTGATCAGTGTGTTATAAAATTAAAAAAAAGCTACTACTATTCATAAGAAAGAAATATATATATAAGAAATTCTCTAAAATTTTCTTCTCTTTATATTTTCTTATGAATTTCGTAACAATTGAAATCTATATTTATAAGTGTTGAAATTATTATGCAAGTTACTGTACAGAGACTTAAAATAATAGTTATAGAATCATATATAAAATAATTGAGCGGAATAAGAGCCGCCATCAATCATTTATAACAATAATTAAATAATAAAAAAATGATAAATTTAGCCTTGTTCTTATCTTGATGAGGATGAGGAGAGGATGTTGACTTGACAGTATCACATCAGTTCACTGAACCCACGCCGAACAGATTGCAATATATAAATTACAGTGCCTGCTAACGGACAGTAATCCCTCGTGGCGAGAAATTATTATTTAATAGATCTGTATCATTAGCTCTTGATGCATATTCCACTCTCTTCTACCAAGGTTTCCCAACTAGCAGAGGATCTCGGCGACCTAGAAATCCTATTAAAAGAGTGCATAACCAGGTAAGGTTATAACCGCGTTAGGTTATGAGTGAGCTGTAAGAGCCACTTCCTATTGCTCTTAATGTGTTGTACAATTTATCTTTTTTATTTTAGAGTTCTGTTTTTAATCAATGGTCCAAAAATTTCGGAAGTTGTTTGTGATCGGAAGTGTATACATATATATATGTTATATATATGAGTTCTGTTTGTGTTTGTGATTCTAGCTTGAAGTTGTATTTTGTGGGTTATGCAGCTCCTTTTCAAGATCAATTAAGCATTCTTTTTTCTTCTACTTGTTTCTGTTTGTGAGTCTAGCTTGTTATAGTTTGTGGGTTTCGCAGCAAATATGAGCTCCGAGGCCGGCCTTCTTCACATAGCAATGTACCCATGGCTAGCTATAGGCCACCTAAACTCGTTCATACACACCGCCAACAAACTTGCGGAGAGAGATCAACAGAATCTCTTTTTTCTTGCCAACCCAAAACTCAAAACTAAATTGGAGCCTCTTAATCTGCACAAAGACCTAATTCGTTTCATTCCCAATTACTGTTCCACATGTAGATGGCCTCCCTCTTGGTGCTGAAACAACTGCAGATATTCCTCGCTCATTGCTTTCCACTCCTTTTCACTGCCTTTGACCTTACTGAACCCACAATTGAAATCCCTCTCTTGTTGACATCAAGCCCAATATCATATTCTTTTGATTTCGCTCATTGGTTACCATCCTTGGCTCACCGCCTACACATCAAGGCTATACGTCTTACAGTTATTGGCCCTGCAGCCGTGGGGTATTTGATTAGCCCAGAAAGAAAACTCTTTGAGAAACCCTTAATAGAGGTCGATCTTAAAACACCTCCGCCGAGTTTCCCAACTTCTTCGATCAAGCTATGTGCCCATGAGTCACGAGAAAGCAATAGACCTCTTAACGATGAAGAAAGATGGCCAAGGTGGCATATCATTCGTGGAACGCTTAATGATCTCTTATAAAGATTGCGATGCTCTTGTTTTTCAAAGCTTGCAGGGAGATGGAAGGGATTTACTGTGACTATCTCGAAGCACAATTCAGAAAACCTGTGATTCTTTCAGGCCCAGTAGTGCCGGGGCCACCAACTTCAGCATTAGACAAGAAATGGGCAACGTGGCTAGATGGGTTCAAGCCCAAAACCGTGATATTCTGTGCATTGGGAAGGCGAATGCATTTTAAACAAGGATCAGTTTCAAGAACTGGTTTTGGGTCTAGAGCTATCGGGGATGCCATTTCTCGCTACCTTGAAATCACCATTGGGGGTTGAAACAATTGAGTCAGCATTGCCGGAAGGGTTTGAAGAGAGGGTAAAAGGAAGAGGGGTTGTTAATGGGGAGTGGATTCAACAGCCGTTGATTCTATTTCTGAGGCACCCTTCTGTAGGATGCTTTTTGACACATTGTGGGTCAAACTCCTTATCTGAAGGCCTAGTAAATGAGTGCCAATTAGTGCTTCTATCACACAGTTTTGATCAACATATCATTGCGAGGGAGATGAGCGGAGATCTAAAATTAGGAGTTGAGGTTGACAAAGGTGAGGAAGACGGGATATTTACTAGGGAGGGAGTGTGCAAGGCGGTGTGGGCAGTGATGGATGATGCTAGTAAGGTTGGGAAGGAGGTTAGAGCCAACCATAACCAAGTGGCGAGAGTTGTTGCTGAGCCCAGGGCTTGAGAATTCCTACAGTGACAGTTTTGTTGAAAGGCTCTATTCCCTACTGTAATAAATTGTATACTCGCAATCAAGAATATTAATTATTTATGTATTATAATGCCTAGATATTAGTGTGCTGTTGGTTGTGCTACATGCCTTATTGTATAATTACGATGGACGTTGATTGATATTTGTAGACTCAGCCTAAATTTATAAACATGCTTAATCGCCAAGATCTTGAAAAGCTTGATGGGACAAGGCTCTATCTCTCATTTGGAGAATATGGATTCGAATTTATAAACAAGCTCATTTCCCTAAAAAAACATGACTAATTGATTAACAACAGAGAACGTACATATATATAATATCTCTTTATAATATAAAAAAGCGGCTATCAAACAGAATTGGTTGTTTTAACGGCCACATCTGTGTAAACAATAACGTTTTTCTGTGAACACAAATCAATCCTTCGCTTCGTCTTCCTCTCAAAGTTTTTTTGGGTGGGTACATGACCTCTTTTTTTACCCGCTTCGTCCTTCCTCTCGAGCTTACGTGATTTGAAATCTCGTTTCTCTCCCTGAGACGGTTTCTTTATTCCCCACTCCCTTCCATTTTACTTTCCAAAATGGTTAGACTCAACTCTCGGAGCATAATTGACTCTCTCTCTCTCGCATCTCGCATATGCATTTTGACTCCAGAAAAAAAAAAAAAAAAATCCAAAAAAAAAAAAAAAAAAAAAATTTCTGGGAGTTTTCTTTTAGTGCCGTCTTCAAGCTCGACGACAATAAGGTTTCCTGTGAATTTTGTTCGTTTATGACATTCTTTTTAGCGGATCTTAACATTGTAGAAAATTGAATCGAAAATTTTATGCTGACCTTTTAGAGAAGGCCATCAAATTTACAGAGCAAATAGGCTTCAAAAACAAGCGAGCCGTATGCTCATGATGCTCTCTATTTATTAATCTTTTTTGTTTATCTTCCCAAATTTTCCCCTTGTAGAACTTGAAGGAAGCAATCGCAAGCGGGATTAGGATTTGAAGCAGATGATTTTAAGGATTTCTCGGGTTTCGATATGAAGGGATGCCCCGTTGGGGCATTTCAGTGGCGTATGAATTAGATGTGGAGGTTGACAAAACGGAATGCTATTCGTTTTTCTGTTTTCCTTTTTTGTTTTTTTCTATAACTCAACATATTTGAGCATTTTCCTTTCTTTCTTTCTCTCCCTTTCAATTTTTGTGTGTTGCAACCCTTGGGACTACGTTGGAAATCTGGTAATTTTCTCTCATATTCCCTTTTGATTTGAGATTATTTCCTTTCAACTTGACTCTCTATTTTACTCATTACACACATGCCTCCACTAGCTCTTATTTACCCGTCACCGATGTTTTGTTTTTTTTCATAGAATCAGTGGCACAACTTAGAACCAGTTTAGATACCAATTGGTTGGGCTCCTAATAGTGAGTGAAGTGAAGGTACTATTTGGTAATGAATTAACTCATTGTTTAGTTTTCTCCTTGAGTAATGTATTTGTTGAGTTGTATGCATTTTTTTCAGCTCGGAACGCTTTTATTGCCAAATGTATGTTTCACCTCGCAATTTGTTATGTAGATCCAACAATTCCTGGGGTATGGGGTTTAGTTTGGGGGGAAGGGAGTCTCCTAGCATCAGCTCAGCTTACGATTGATATGTTTTGGCTTGACAAAAATTTATCTTCTTATTGGGCCCTTGCAAGTCAAAATCTTTAAACGATGCTTATTTTTGTTATAGAGAGTTTTTATTTGTATTATTGTGCAACTGTTTTATAGTTTGTACCCACATGTTTAAACTTGCGGAGGCAATGGATCAAATTGTGAATTATAAGTATGCTTATATTTTTTATTGGAAACAATTCAGGAAAAGTCTCGAGTCATGAATTTTCAAATCAGGAATTCATAGGATTTCCTCTATTATAATAATAAAAAATATATAATTTGATTTATGACAGAAGACAATGATTTTACTATTGTGCTTATTCTCTATTATTTAGGTATGATTATTTTTAGTCCCTTTGTTACCCTCAGATACATCATGCTCCTTTCCTTTCTGGCAACTATTCTCAGTTTAGTTTGGAGTGTTGAAGAGTTTAAATTTTTTCAATTTAAAACCGTTTTTTTTTCGTATTTCTCCTCTTGATCTACATCTCTCTCTTTGGCCAATGAAATTCATTTTCATCTTATGTTATTCTTAAGTTCCAAGAACAAGAATAAAAGTTAGTAAGTTCTTCTTCTACTGTAGGTTTTGCTACTGATCATATGATCTTTGTGGGCACAATCATTGACATCCACCAGCATTGCCTTTATAAAACACTGAAGGGCTCGGCCATTTCAAGTGTAATCCTGGTAAATTTAAAAGTATTTTCCCTGTTCAGTAGCTCGACCTTCACTAAGTGCCATTATATTCGTACAATGTTTTTGTCTTTTAAGAAATACATGAAATTAAGGGACAATTGAAGGTCATGGAAAGTTGTTGAAAGAATCCAAACTTAAAGAAATGGAGCAGATCTTTCTGATGAAGGGCACGATGTATTGTGGAGTAAGATATGACCTTCCTCATTCAAGAAAAAAGAAAAGATTTTGACAACAAATATCATGAAAAGAGATAGTGGTTAACATTCTTTGTTGCAAAAGTAAACATAGAGTTGTTTTGGTCAGTAGATCCTGCACAAATTTTATCAAGGCTATACAATCAGATTTGTTTGATAGTAAGTAGTACATGCAGTACAAATTTCTGTTCTACTGTTTGTTTTTTGTATAAAAAAAAAGATAAAAATTAAAGCAACATTAAGGTGGGGGCAAATTTCTGTATCTGTTATTATGGGGTATTTTCGATGTTGCTGATGAATATTTGGAGAATACACTTGAGTGTTCTAGGATACCAGCTTATATGAGCACTAATCTGTTTTCGAGATGCGCTATCGACTTACGAAGACAAACTATCCAAAGCAAGTACACCTTGCTTGGTTCGATGAGGTGCCACTTGTTCCGCTTTAGAAGCCTTACGTTAACCTTTTGGTTTTATATTAGGAAACCTAATTTGATATTACTATCACCTTTTGATGAACCAAATTTGTTGCTTCTTTCTTTTCTTTCTTGACTTTTTGCTTACAATATGAATTTGTTGGTGAATTATGAAACAAGGATTTACATGCCCCCGAATTAGCTTTGACTAGATGGGAGTTACCTCTGTAAATGTGTAGAGCCAAGTCGTAAGTGTACTGGTGTGAGCTACATTTCGTTCTATACCATTCACAACATTTATCATTAATCCAAAAAAATTTCAATTAGAAAATTAGGTTCCTTAAATAAAATAAAAACTAAGTAAAACGTTGCTTTGGTACATTACTTCCACCTAGTATATATATATATCTGACTAATGTTAGATACTAGAATTAAACCATACGAATCTAAAAACAACACTCATTTCACTTCCCCGTTGACAAGGCACTGCCATGTGATACCAATGTGGTAATAATAAATAAAATAAAAAAATAAAAAATATATTGATGAATTTAGTTTATTGGTTAAGTAGCATTCACATTAATTTCATGTTTTATTTTAATCATTAAAATGTACTTTTTTATATGGAAAATTGGATTATTTACTATTAAACCATATTAAGTCAAAAAGTACTTTTATTGTGTTTTCTTATATTTTATTTTATTTGTCATATTTGATATTCAAATATAACCTTTGTTTTTCGTATCTGCACAAAATATATTTTTAATAATAAAAAAGATAAGATCAATACTCGAAGGGAGCATGTATGTTATAAAAAAAATGATTATATTTTTGGTTTATAAATTCGATCATGTAATATTTACATGTTCGAATGCTAATTTTGTTGTATTTCTCCCAGCCTCCTGTCGTCTTCGTCTTCCCCATTTTTGATTTTGTTCCCGTGCCTTCGCTTTGTCTCCTGGGGGAGTCCACTCATGATCGAGGAATAGAAGTTGACCCACCTAAAGCTTGGGAGATTCAGATCAAAATTATTTGCGCATCACTTTTGGCATAGTGGGATCTTACCTTTTGGAAAATGAAAGGTAAGCTCACCAAAATTGGAAAACAAAAAAACTAATTTTCCAAACTTAAAATCCTTCACAAATATTATTAAAGGAATTAACTCAAACTGCCACTATCTCTCCGTCCAGGGAACCCAAAGAAATATTTTCCCCAAGAATTCTTGGGGCATGACGCTGTCGGATAATTTGACTCTTCACTTTTTATTCTTCAGCTCATTAAATATACTATCATCTTTTTTAGGTTAGTTTATATTTTTTTTGGTTGTGTTTTTGGCTTTTGATTTGGTCATGCTCGCGTTGGGTAAATAGCGTCGTTGAAAGTGTGGGAGAGCAATAATGTAAGAATAGAATTCATGGTCTACAAGTTTGTGAGATAGAATTTCTGGTCTGCGTCTTCCGGTTCGACATCTTTACATTTCCACATGCTGCTTTCTATTAGATAAATTGTTAGTTTTTTTGGATTCCAAAAGAAAATTTTCGGGATTAGAAAAAATAAACCTCCCTCGAAGTTAACTGGTATTGAGGTTCTCGACGGGTGAATGGCTTGATTTCTAGTTCATGTTTTCGTGTGAGAGAGAGACAAGTTCAGTTTTGGGCTGGGTAAAATCTGCTGTTGTGCATTGAGTTTGATTTGTTGATCGGTAAACCTTACTGGTGGCAATGTCTTTTAATTGCTTTCTGATAATAAGACCTTTGGCAGGTGACATCCTGCCCTAATTGGTCTTCTTTTTTTTTTCATTTTTTTAAAATACTTCTACATTATATACATAGCAAGATGTATGGGCCTTAATACATATAAGATGTGAATAGGAAGACTGTGGATGTCATACAATGATCTCGAATGCATAGAGGACATGTGAGAGTGGAAGGATTATGGAGGGATATTAAATGCGACAGATTCCAAAGGAATGCGGAGAAAAATTAGCTTTTTTGGAACAAGAACAATTTTTGATAATTATTTAAAAGAAAACTTAAGGGCAGCCAAATGGGCAATTACAATCGATATGTCATTAGGCCTGTGGAATTCAAGCAATGCCAAGACAGAAGTACAATACATGGCTGCAATAGATTTGAAAATTATGTGGCAACAATAATCAAGAATTTTTGTGGGTGACTACATGTGACACCCCGTACCCGTAAGGGGGGGTCCTGAATATCAACCTGTTTGACTTGGACCTATTTTCATCTACAAATTCTATCTAAAAATATATCTGATCAAATCCACAAATAATTCCTCATCTCCAAATTTAAAGAACAATTAAATTCTAAATATCCGTAAAGTTCATACATTAAATAAAATAATGCTATCATATAGGGTCCACAAACTTCCCATCAAAATATCCTACTACACTTTAATCTAAACATGCTAAATAACGTAACCACAAAATAATACATATCGTCTTCACTTCAACCCCAAAGATGATCGCCTATCCTGGTCTCAATATATTAACCTTGGTCCTCAGGCGAGACCTCCACTTCATCTGAAATGTATATAGATAAGGGGGTGAGTTCATCCACAACTCAGTAAGCAAAACACCTATACTAGTATGTAAATCATGAGCAGTTTAATAAAATCCTTAAGCATGTAACGGAAAAACTTTTATTCCAAGTAAACAATTCCAAAACTTATAAACCCATTCCAAAAGCTGAACGAACCTTTATTTTTCATAAAGTATACACAAAACTAACTTTTTTATACTCAAATCACTTTGGCAAAAATAACTGTAACATCTCATCCATTTTCAAACATATACCATGTTTAACCCCCGTGGTAGGGTTGTGCTATCCCCAGTGGCCAAACCAGGCAGTATCATATTGTGAGACTTTCTCTCATTCGTTCTCGGAGCCCCGAGTGTGCACATAGGAAAGAAACACATAAAAATGATCACTTTGTTTCCAAAGTGATTGCACTCCTATCATATTGTATCATGGAGGTACCAACCATATCACGTGAATCCATATAATCATGTCCGAAACATATTCAGAAATAAAGACAAACAGATAAGTATGCCAAAGGTTTTTCCGTAAACATATCATATTAAGCCACTTGTTTTTCACTTTCTTATCCATTTCCATACAGGCCAAAAACACAACAAAACATATTATTGTACATGCACAAGATAGCATCAAAATTAATGTTCGCTCTTATGCATAGTTCAGAAACATGTCAAATATTGCTCATGTCTACACATTTCATGTCAAAAGAAAAATTTCTCTATCATATAAATTTTCATGAGCGAATGCATAAAATGTATACTGAGGTTGTTTTTCACATTTTTCTTTAAAAAAACAGAACATGCACATTTTATAAAAACCAACCTCGAACAAATTTTCTTTTTATGTAAATCTAGGATAGGAGCCCCACTTACCTGACTCCTGTAGCGAATTATCAAAATTTCGAGTCCGATCTCTAAGATTCTCGTCGCCTATTTATAAAAAAAAAACACTCAACGTTAACGGCCAGCAAACCCAATCCATGTATATACAAAAATGATAATCTAATATTCCTAATCTGAAAAATTTTGCAAAACTCCTTTCTTCAAACTACACTAGCTTAAAGCGTTACAATTTACTACAAAAATCAAGTCAAACAACACCCATAACGTGCTGACCAGCCCCAACAATCCGGGTTGTTATCCCACGCTCACATGAATATATATATATTCCTAACTTTCCAGCTTACAAACCCAACGAGACCAATCACCCAAAAATCATTCAGCAACATAATTATTAACCTCAACACAACCAATCAGTCTAGCCCGCCACAATAATGACGAGTTCCCAAAATTCAACATCACAACTAAAACAAATACTCCTAACCCACGGCTATAGCAGTACTAAAAAAAAATAGCAAGAATTTGTACTAACATACTCAAAAAATCTTTTAGCCTCACTTCGAAAGAAATTTGAAAAAAATATAAAGGTATAATCTACACCACTTACAAAGAGAACATCTATTCAAAAAGAACCTTGAATCCTTACCTAAATATGAAGAACAAACCGCAAGAAAACAGAAGCTTAAACAATGAAATTCTCGCCTCCCTAATGCTCAACTGCAACCAACGGAAACCGACTATATTTTCAGTGATTAAATCCCCACAACAGCACCCTTATTCCAGCCATATTCAATCAACTCCAACTTCCGCATACCAACAACGGAAAGAAAAACATCAACTAAATTATGAACAAAACACAAATACTACTCCTCGGACAGACCCCGAAATTTAAAAGAAAAATTCTAACCCAAAACACATACGTTAATCACCCATTCAATCAATCTGAGAAACCTACCCGAGAAAGGAGAGCAACCAGCAAGCACAACAAAGGCTAATACGTCGGATTCGGTTTACCCTGTGCTCTGCTTCATCCCCCCCTGGAAACCCACAAATTAACTATGATTAAAACCCATAACCAAACCTTACAAGGATAGCAAAAACGCAAGAGAAAAGAGAGAAGGAATTTAGATGAATTACCGGCGCGAATTTGGGTGAATGAGAAATAGGGCCCGCGGCGATGAAGAGACCCAGCCTGAGAAATGGTTTGCCGAAGGAGGAGAGAGAGAGAGAGAGAGAGAGAGAGAGAGACCGGTGAAGTGAAACTGACCGTAAGAGGAGGGAACTCCATTTGATGCAACCACTGAACGTGGCAAACGGGTGAGTGAAAATCGGAAGAAACCGAGGGAAAACAGGGGGGTTGGAACCGTCGGGTGCCGAAGGAAAGAAAGGAAAGAAAAGAAAAGGGAAAGAAAGAAGAAGAAAGGAGAAGAAAGAAGAAGGGCGGAAATCACTTACCTGGGAGTGATACGGCGTCGTTTCGTGGTGGGCTGGGCTGGGCTACGGGCTGCGGGCTGCGGGCTTTACATCCTCCCCTCCTAAAATAAATTCCGTCCTCGGAATTTGCTACAAGAGTTCATAATCCTCGTTGAAGATGTGTGGGTATTTCTCTCGCATTTCCTCCTCGAGTTCCCAGGAAGCTTCACTGCTTGTATGATTACTCCACAAAACCTTAACCATGGGGATGCTACGGTTCCGCAACCTGTGTGCTTTCTTTTCTAAGATCCGCACTGGTTCTTCAATATATGTCATATCTTCCTGAATCTGTAGCGGCTCATAATGAATGATGTGAGTTGGATCAGGAATATACTTTCTCAGCATGGATACATGAAATACGTTATGCACTCTTGTCAGATTCGGAGGAAGTGCTAACTTATATGCCAATGGTCCAACCCGCTCAAGAATCTCAAAAGGCCCAATATATCTAGGGCTCAACTTGCCCTTACTTCCAAATCTCATAACCCCTTTCATTAGTGCTATCTTCAAGAATACTTCATTTCCCACCTCAAACTCTAATGGACGACGGCGGTTATCGGCATAGCTCTTTTGTCGACCCTGAGCTGCTTTAATTCTGGCTCGAATAATGTCAATCTTTTCTGTGGTCTTCTGAATGATCTCTGGCCCCAAGATTTTTCTTTCACCAACTTCATCCCAATATAATGGAGACCTACATCTTCTGCCATACAATGCTTCATACGGTGCCATCCCAATACTAGTCTGGAAACTGTTATTATAAGCAAATTCCACCAATGGTAAATGTCGTATCCAAGTCCCTTTAAAGTCCATTACGCATGCCCTCAACATGTCTTCTAAAATCTGAATAGTCCTTTCTGATTGTCCATCTGTCTGAGGATGATAAGCCGTACTAAAATTCAACTTAGTACCCATTGCCTCTTGCAAACTTCTCCAAAATCTAGAAGTGAAACGAGGATCTCTATCTGATACAATGGATACTGGTATCCCGTGTAATCTCACGATCTCTTGTATGTATAGCTCCGCTAGTTTCTCCAACTTATGAGAAACTTTAATGGGCACAAAACGCGCGGTCTTCGTTCAGCGATCGACGATTACCCATATTGCATCTTGTCCGTTTAAAACCCTTGGTAAACCTGTCACAAAATCCATGGATATATGCTCCCACTTCCATTCTGGAATCTGTAATGGCTGTAGCAACCCTGCTGGTCTCTGATGTTCTGCCTTCACCTGTTGACAAGTCAGGCATTGTTCTACGAACTTAGCAATTTCTCTCTTCATACCATTCCACCAAAAAGACTCTCTCAAATCCTGATACATCTTGGTACTCCCTGGATGAACTGTGTATAAAGAGCGGTGTGCCTCCTCAAGGATTATCTTCTTTAGTGTATCATCTGCAGGTACACACAATCTGTCTCTAAACCTTAGAACTCCATCTTCAGAAATGCTAAAATCAACTTTGTCCCCGTTCTTAACTTCCTCCACTAGCTTTATCAATGCTGGATCTACTTTCTGAGCTGCTTTGATTCTCTCTAACAAATCTGGTTGCACTATTAAACTAGCCACGAAAGCACTTGTATCATTGGTGATGATCTCAATACCAGCCCTTTCTAAGTCCATTAGTAACTGGTGTTGAGTAGTAAGGGATGCTACTGCTGAACTCATTGATTTCCTACTCAAGGCGTCAGCTACAACATTCGCTTTGCCTGGGTGATAATTGATATTACAATCATAATCCTTTATTAGCTCGAGCCATCTTCTCTGCCTCATATTTAATTCTTTTTGGGTGAAGAAATACTTGAAGCTTTTGTGATCTGTGTAGATTTCACACTTTTCCCCATATAAATAATGCCTCCAAATTTTAAGTGCAAACACAACTGCTGCTAACTCCAAATCATGTGTGGGGTAATTTTGTTCATGTGTCTTTAGTTGCCGTGAAGCATAGGCTATAACTTTCCCATGTTGCATTAATACACACCCTAAACCCAGTCTTGAAGCATCACTATATACCACAAACCCACCTCTCGTAGTGGGAACTGTTAAAACTGGGGCGGTCACTAGTCTCTGTTTCAAATTCTGAAAGCTTTCTTTACATTTTTCCGTCCACTCAAACTTCTTGTTCTTCTTTGTGAGTGCGGTGAGGGGAACTGCTATCTTGGAAAAACCCTCAATGAATCGGCGATAGTATCCCGCCAATCCCAAGAAGCTCCTAACCTCATGTACATTTTTCGGTGTTGACCAGTTCACTACTGCTTCCACTTTCCCGGGATCCACTGAAATGCCCTCTTTTGAGAGAACATGCCCCAGAAATATAACTGCATTCAGCCAAAACTCACACTTCTTCAGTTTAGCAAACAACTTTTCTTCTTTAAGTGTTCCGAGTACTAACCTCAAGTGTTCCTCATGCTCCTTCTTGCTCTTAGAATAGATTAGGATGTCGTCAATAAAGACAACCACAAATTTATCCAAGAATCCATGAAATATTCTGTTCATTAAATCCATGAATACCGCTGGGGCGTTAGTCAAACCAAAAGGCATGACCAGAAACTCATAGTGGCCATATCTGGTCCTGAAAGCAGTCTTGGATACATCTTCAGCCTTGATCTTCAATTGATGATACCCTGATCGAAGGTCAATCTTCGAGAAAACTTGCGCACCCTGTAGTTGATCAAACAAGTCTTCTATGCGGGGTAAGGGATATTTATTCTTGATGGTTACTCGGTTGAGTTCTCTATAGTCAATGCACATTCTCATTGTTCCATCTTTCTTCTTCACAAATAACACTGGAGCACCTCATGGGGACACACTGGGTCGGATAAAACCCTTGTCTAATAGATCTTGTAACTGTTCTTTAAGTTCGGTGAGCTCCGATGGCGCCATTCTATAAGGAGCCTTGGACAAAGGTGCTGTGCCTGGAACAAGATCGATAGCGAATTCTACTTCTCAGTCAGGTGGTAATCCAGACAAATCTTCAGGAAACACTTCCGGATACTCTCTCACCACAGGAACCTCTTCTAGGCTCAACTCTTCTTTTGGTGCATCTATCACACAAGCTAAAAATCCTTGACAGCCATCTCGCAATAACTTCCCAACCTGAACTGCTGATATGATTGATGGGAATAATCGCACTTTCGTTCCCACAAATCGAATTTCATCCCCTTCAGGAAGCTTGAAAACTATCTCCTTTTTAAAACAGTCAATACTGGCATGGTATGAAGCCAACCAGTCCATACCCAAGATTACATCAAATCCAATCATATCAAAAATAATAAGTTCAGCAGGCATCAATCTCTCTTCAATAGATATAGGACAGCCGCGGAGAATTTTGTGACAAGACACTGTAGTCCCCGTCGGAGTTGAGACTACTAAGTCAAAATCCAACCTTTCACCTTCCCATGAGCAGAATTTGGCAAAATTCTTAGAAATAAAGGAATGTGTTGCCCCAGAGTCAAACAGTGTAGTGGCATGATTAGAAAACAAAGAAAGAATGCCTGTGATCACATACAAAGTACCCTTTGATTTAACATCCACAATAATTACTAAGTTATTCCTAAAAGAAAAGTAAGGAATAATACCTGTGATCACATCCTCCCTGCCTTCAGCCTCTCCTGGTGTCAATGCGAAAACCCGAGCAGGTGCAATAGGGCGTTGGGTATTACTTCGTGGCGCCCCTCCAGTCCTGGGTGGGGGTGGTAGTGGGGCAGGTCTATTGCTGCCCAAAGTAAGCGGGCAATCCCTGAAGTAGTGGCCCGACTTGCCGCACCGGTAACATAAGCCTAACTCTTTCCGGCACTTTCCCGTGTGAACACGGTCACAAGTTCTACAATGATAAGGCTGCTGATCACTCTGAATTGGCCTCTTGCTTGAATTACCCCCTTCATTTCTCTTCTTCCACTGTCCCTGGTTGTTGCTTGTATGATATCCAGATGGGGTAGACCTCTTCCTTTGATCAAGTAAGATGGCGCTCCTCTGAAGGCATCCCTCAAACAAAGTGGCCTTATTCACCAACTCTGTGAACTTTTTCAACTGGAAACCCATCACTCGTTCGTACAGCTTCTCGTTCAGTCCTTGCTCAAATTTGCGACACTTCTTCTCTTCATCAGGAATTAGATATGCTGCAAAGCGTGCCAGCTCAGTAAACTTGGCTGCATATTGGTGTACTGACATCGTCCCCTGGACTAATGTGGCAAACTCCATAGCCTTATCCTCTTTCATTGAGATGGGGAAGAAACGCTCCAGAAAAACTTCCTTGAATAGCGACCAACTTTTTATTTCATTCTTTTCAGCTTCCATGATAGTCCTTTCCGAGATCCACCACCTTTTCGCCTCCCCAGTCAACTTGAATGTAGCAAACGCCACTTTTTGTTCATCCGTGCAAGGCAAGACTCGAAATATCTCTTCAATGTCCTGCACCCAATCTTCAGCTAATATCGGGTCGCCTCTCCCATCAAAAGATGTGGGGCACAGCTTGTTGAAATCTTCTACGGTGCAACCCCTCTCACTTGTGGTGCGGTGACGTCCGGATGAATTTTGTGCAAGATCGTCTATCAATTGATGCGCTGCTGCCCGGAGTACTTCAGAAGCTCTTGGATTTGCTTCCCTTTCATTCCTGGCTGCGTTCAAATCCGATACACTTCGTTCACGGCGAGGCGGCATCCTGAGAAGACTTGAGCTATTAAACAAATCGTTTATTACAAGCATACATACAAGAAACTATATAAATATCGACAGGAAGTCATAGTAGCCCAACAATGGTATACAATTTCCCCAAAAAGTAAGGTATCCACCACAAGTATAATTATAAGAAATTCATAAACCTATTCCTTCAATCTCCAACCATACGAAATCAGCTCACTAGTCTATAAAATTCTACACCTCAAATAATTCCTAAAGTTGGCGAATTCTAGAACCTCAAATTCCTAAAACTTTATTGCATAAGTCTGCAGAATCTTAAACCCTAGCTCTGATACCAACTGTGACACCCCGTACCCGTAAGGGGGGGTCCTGAATATCAACCTGTTTGACTTGGACCTGTTTTCATCTACAAATTCTATCTAAAAATATATCTGATCAAATCCACAAATAATTCCTCATCTCCAAATTTAAAGAACAATTAAATTCTAAATATCCGTAAAGTTTATACATTAAATAAAATAATGCTATCATATAGGGTCCACAAACTTCCCATCAAAATATCCTACTACACTTTAATCTAAACATGCTAAATAACGTAACCACAAAATAATAAATATCGTCTTCACTTCAACCCCAAAGATGATCGCCTATCCTGGTCTCAATATATTAACCTTGGTCCTCAAGCGAGACCTCCACTTCATCTGAAATGTATATAGATAAGGGGGTGAGTTCATCCACAACTCAGTAAGCAAAACACCTATACTAGTATGTAAATCATGAGCATTTTAATAAAATCCTTAAGCATGTAACAGAAAAACTTTTATTCCAAGTAAACAATTCCAAAACTTATAAACCCATTCCAAAAGCTGAGCGAACCTTTATTTTTCATAAAGTATACACAAAACTAACTTTTTTATACTCAAATCACTTTGGCAAAAATAACTGTAACATCTCATCCATTTTCAAACATATACCATGCTTAACTCCCGTGGTAGGGTTGTGCTATCCCCGGTGGCCAAACCAGGCAGTATCATATTGTGAGACTTTCCCTCATTCGTTCTCGGAGCCCCGAGTGTGCACATAGGAAAGAAACACATAAAAAGGATCACTTTGTTTCCAAAGTGATTGCACTCCTATCATATTGTATCATGGAGTTACCAACCATATCACGTGAATCCATATAATCATGTCCGAAACATATTTAGAAATAAAGACAAACAGATAAGTATGCCAAAGGTTTTTCCGTAAACATATCATATTAAGCCACTTGTTTTTCACTTTCTTATCCATTTCCATACAAGCCAAAAACACAACAAAACATATTATTTTACATGCACAAGATAGCATCAAAATTAATGTTCGCTCTTATGCATAGTTCAGAAACATGTCAAATATTGCTCATGTCTACACATTTCATGTCAAAAGAAAATTTTCTCTATCATATAAATTTTCATGAGCGAATGCATAAAATGTATACTGAGGTTGTTTTTCACATTTTTCTTTAAAAAAACAGAACATGCACATTTTATAAAAACCAACCTCGAACAAATTTTCTTTTTATGTAAATCTAGGATAGGAGCCCCGCTTACCTGACTCCTGTAGCGAATTATCAAAAGTTCGAGTCCGATCTCTAAGATTCTCCTCGCCTATTTATAAAAAAAAACACTCAACGTTAACGGCCAGCAAACCCAATCCATGTATATACAAAAATGATAATCTAATATTCCTAATCTGAAAAATTTTGCAAAACTCCTTTCTTCAAACTACACTAGCTTAAAGCGTTACAATTTACTACAAAAATCAAGTCAAACAACACCCATAACGTGCTGACCAGCCCCAACAATCCGGGTTGTTATCCCACACTCACATGAATGTATATATATTCCTAACTTTCCAGCTTACAAACCCAACGAGACCAATCACCCAAAAATCATTCAGCAACATAATTATTAACCTCAACACAACCAATCAGTCTAGCCCGCCACAATAATGACGAGTTCCCAAAATTCAACATCACAACTAAAAAAAAATACTCCTAACCCACGGCTATAGCAGTACTAAAAAAAAACAGCAAGAATTTGTACCAACATACTCCAAAAATCTTTTAGCCTCACTTTGAAAGAAATTTGAAAAAAATATAAAGGTATAATCTACACCACTTACAAAGAGAACATCTATTCAAAAAGAACCTTGAATCCTTACCTGAATATGAAGAACAAACCGCAAGAAAACATAAGCTTAAACAATGAAATTCTCGCCTCCCTAATGCTCAACTGCAACCAACGGAAACCGACTATATTTTCAGTGATTAAATCCCCACAACAGCACCCTTATTCCAGCCATATTCAATCAACTCCAACTTCCGCATACCAACAACGGAAAGAAAAACATCAACTAAATTCTGAACAAAACACAAATACTACTCCTCGGACAGACCTCGAAATTTAAAAGAAAAATTCTAACCCAAAACACATACGTTAATCACCCATTCAATCAATCTGAGAAACCTACCCGAGAAAGGAGAGCAACCAGCAAGCACAACAGAGGCTAAGCACAACAGAGGCTAATACGTCGGATTCGGTTTCCCCTGTGCTCTGCTTTACCCCCCCCCCCCCCCGGGAAACCCACAAATTAACTATGATTAAAACCCATAACCAAACCTTACAAGGATAGCAAAAACGCAAGAGAAAAGAGAGAAGGAATTTAGATGAATTACCGGCGCGAATTTGGGTGAATGAGAAACAGGGCCCGCGACGATGAAGAGACCCAGCCAGAGAAATGGTTTGCCGAAGGAGGAGAGAGAGAGAGAGAGAGAGAGAGAGAGAGAGAGAGACCGGTGAAGTGAAACTGACCGCAAGAGGAGGGAACTCCATTTGATGCAACCGCTGGACGTGGCAAACGGGTGAGTGAAAATCGGAAGAAACCGAGGGAAAACAGGGGGGTTGGAACCGTCGGGTGCCGAAGGAAAGAAAGGAAAGAAAAGAAAAGGGAAAGAAAGAAGAAGAAAGGAGAAGAAAGAAGAAGGGCGGAAATCACTTACCTGGGAGTGATACGGCGTCGTTTCGTGGTGGGCTGGGCTGGGCTCCGGGCTGCGGGCTTTACACCCATGCACATGATTTGGACGTTGATATGGTGCTTGTACATACATGTACGAGAATGAGCAATAAATAATAAAATATAAATAAAGAGTGAGAGACAAATTCACTATGCTGGTGAATATACAATCTCTCTTGGTCTCGCATATCTTTCAATACAAAGCTTTAGAAAATCAGGAGGATAAAGAAGACAACTTGCTTCTAGATAGAGAAGTTTTGAAGAGTCATCGTGCCTAGCGGACTCTTTTCAAATTTGCGGAGACTCTCTTCCTTTATAGAGATATATTTCTTTTGGAGAAATTAAGTCATATCTGCTTTACGACACCCTCTCTTTTTAAGTCGTCAACTTGCCGTATTCCAGAACTTGATTCTTAACCTTATTCTTGGGCTTGATTCCTAGCTATTGGCTTTATCCCTAATAGATACTAGTGATTCTTAAGGTTGTTTGTTCAATAAGAGAGCCTTGATAAATTTTTAAGCCAATTATCAGTAGAGAACACAAATTCTAGGAAGTTTCTTTGCATGAAAAAATAGCCACTAATCAAGCCTTCAGATGGTTGCATGTGATTGTTTATTGCGAGCAATGAGCACAAATTTTTGTTAATGATAATATTAGTGGATTTTTGTTTGGTGGTGTTAGCGAAGTTTTTGCCCCCTAAGATGACTTTATGTTAGTCTTGATGTTAGAGTTGTTTGTTGTTAGGGGTGTAATCGGTCTGATTTAGTTAGGTTTTAGAAAAAAAATTAGAACCGAACCGGTATATACCAATTTTACATTTTCAAGAACCAATTCCGCATTAGTTACCCTCAAACCAAGTCTTCCAATTTTATTGGTTCTGATCCGGTTCAGTCTGATTTTTTTATTTTAATATACTATATACTATATTATATAATATATAATATGATATTATAACATATAATACTATAGTAATAATATATTATAGTATATTATAATATATATTATAATTATATTATAAACTATAGTGATATATTATAATATATAATATAATGATATATTATACTATATTATAATATGTAGTGATATAGTATTTTTTTTGGGTACTTGTAGTGACATAGTATTAATATAATTATTAATATGCTCTATATAATATTAATATAATTATTAATAGAATAACCTATAGTGATATAAGATTTTAAAATTTATATTATATTAGTTAGTAATTTATCATATAATATAAAACTATTTTATATATAATTCTATATTATATATAAAACAATATAAAAAACTAAAATATATATACATATATAGGGACCAGTTTGGTCCGGTTCGTTTTAGATAAATTAAAATCGAAACCAGATCAATTTTGTTCAGTTTTAAGAAAAATAAAATCGGTATTGAACCGAACCAAACACAGTATTGGACCAAACCCACCGATTTGGTCCGATCCAGATTGATTTTTTTACACTCCTATTTGTTATAACCTGCGCTAAATGGTTAGGGAGCCCGTCAAACCCTAGATCCATCTTAGATAGTTACTGAGCTCGTTTCTTGTTCTCAAAACTAACCCGCTCTTAGCAGTTGTGGAGCTTGGAAGCTCGTTCCCAAAGATAACCCACTGGTAGTGATTGTGGCACAAGTAAAAAGGCACGTGACTTTAAGGGCCGATGGACAGAGTAGTTAAGGGAATGTCATCACCTGTTGATCGTCGTCCGACTAAGAGACCTAACTTTGTGGGCGAAAGTTGAAGTAGTCAAGGGTTTGTCATCAATTGTTGTTTACCTTACGAGCCAAGGGACAGGGCTTTGTGGGAGAGGTTTCAAACAGTCAAGGACTGTTATCAATCATTATTCACCAAGCAAGTCAACGAGCTTGACTTTGTAGGCGAGGGCAGAAGCAGTTAAGGGACTGTCATCGCTAGTTGTTTCCATGTGAGTTTAGAGACTGCTTTGTATGCGAGGGTCAAAGCAGTCAAGTGATTCTCATCTCCCATTGTTCGCACAACAAGTCGAGGTATTCGGCTTTGTGGGCAATGTGTGAGGTGCTCAATGTTATCACCCATTGGTCGGAAGAGATGCTTAATTGTGCTACTGTTCTGAGAGATAGGGCGTGTCGGTGTTACCGTTTCTAGCTCAATCACGTTGTGGCGGGAGACATACTTGATCGTGTTGCATTGATGAGAGGTGTACTATAGCTGTGGTAGGAGGCAGGGCTTGACTACACTGCTATGGCTTGAGGCATACTTGGTTATGCTAAACCAACTGGTGTGATGTCTGGTTAGCATTTGATTCCTTCAGTGAAGCTCCTTGTTTCATCTATATGCTTTGGGATTCCTATTCCATTTGGCTTTTCGTTGCATTAGGTAGAAAGTGGTCGTCTATAAGAGTGTTAGGCGCAGATCATTGTTCAGATATCTTCCCTACTCTCTTATTCACCATTATGTTTCATTTGTGTTACTGTGTGTAGCCTTACTTGTTATTGTTTATTGCCTCCCATTACGCGTGTTGCATGACTTCCACCAACCTGGCTCCATCTATACGCACTGATCATAAATTATGGTGGGCCCATTGCCTGCGATGTTCTTCTTTATCTGTGACTTCCATCTAATGGTAGGAGTGAAAGAAAAAATCGGTGAATCGATAAACCGGACCGGTGGATTTGGTCCGGTACCAAGTTTGGTTCGGTTCGGTACGGTTTTATTTTTCTCAAAATCGGTCCGATTTCGGTTCTCCTTTTCTTAAAACCGAACAGGACCATACCGGTTCAATTCATATATATACATTTTAATTTCTTATGTTGTATATAATTTTTATATATAGTATATAATTTTTATATCTAGTATATAATTATACATACAATAGTTTTGTATTATATAATAAATTACCAATTAATATAATATTAAATCTTAAAATCTTATATCACTATAATCCATTGTATTAATAATTATACTAATACTATATCACTATAATATATTATAATATATCACTATAGTATAATAAAATTATAATACATATTATAATATACTGCAATATATTATCTATATATTTTTATATATTATATCATATGTATTATATAATATATAATATGGTATATTAAAACTGGAAAATCGGACCCAACCAGAATGAAATCGGTAAAATTGGAAGTAGCAGTTTACGAGGGTAATCGGTTTTTAAAAATACAAAATTGGCACATCCGGTTCGATTCTAAATTTGGTCTAAAATCAGACCGAACCGGACCGGTTACATCCTTATCCACTGGTTTCTTGTTTTTGTCTTCTTTTTAATCATTTGTGGGATTTAAAAATGGTGAAAGCGCTATTCATTTGGGCGCCATGTGGCGTGCTTCTTCCTTTTAAGCCTGATAGTTATAGAAGGTGACAAGTTGAATAAGCTTGGGCATGTATGTCCATGGTGAGGTAGTTGCTCCATTTTCCATTGATCCTTGCCTGCTACAAGTATGGTGATAGACCTGAGGTCTGATTGTTTTCAACCAAAAGAAACAGTGTGTTTGTTGCCCATATTTGCTGGGGATTGGCGGACTCGTTGCTTACTGTCAGGAAGCCGAGCAATATCGTCGCAAGGAATATTTATGGCGAGCAAGGCCTTGTTGTGAGGAACAATGAGGAACCAACTCATTGTGAGTGGCAAACCGGTCAACTTAGCTTTCTAACCCAAGGTCACTATTTCGCTCGCCAACACAATCATACAGTAGAGTAGACGTCATGCCCACCATCATCCTCATGATATTGGGGTGACATATATGGCTGGTTGTGAGCAACAATGATGACATCAAGCCTTGTGGTGAGCATTGGTGGTAGTGGTGAAGAATTCTATAGTGGGGGGACCTCATTATGGATAGTAGAAAACACTGACGATTCAGATGGTGATCTCTAGCGACCATGAAAACCTCCATATCAGTTTAAGAAGGGATCAAGGAGGAACTCGTGATAGAGCTCCATGAGGGTAGGCAGGTACGACTTGTGCGGGTGCAACGATTTAAAGTTCCATGTGGGTAGGGAACGCCTCGATGGCAATAGATACCACCAACGAGCTAGATGTCGTGCTTTATTGGAGATAGAAGCCAACTTCATGTAGCTAGAGTTTTTGGCAGCTTCACTTAGTCATCGACGAGGAACTCTCATAACTAAAATATGTTGGGGCAACCTCCTCTATGGCGAGCAAAGCTTCTGTAGAAGAGGAACACCTTGTTCGGCAATAGAAAGCATCGACGTTTCTATTGGTGGCCACTAACAACCTCACTTGGCTCATGGTTGACGAGCGGCTTTTTCCCATTCATTTCTAGGTTTTCAGCAGTGAGGAAACAACGAGAAAGCTCCCATCGAGGCTCTATTTGGTTGTCCAGCTAGGAGGTCGTGCCTAGGTTGCATCATGCAAGGGGCTGGAGGGCAGCAAGCCTGCCACATGAAACTCTTAGGTGCACCTCGAAGTGCACCTGCTATGCATGGCATGCATAGTTGATAGTTTGTACATGCACAATGCATACCATGCAACCTTTTTTTTTTTTTTTTTTTGCTGTAACTATAATAATTACAAGGAAACAAGAATCTCAAAGAAGAAGCAAAAAGAGAATGGATGAAATACTACTATATTGAATTGAATTGCTTAATTCCTTCATACACAGTGCTATTTCTTTATACTAAATATAGACAGACAATCCTAACTAACTAATTCGAGCACTTTATCAATTCTGTACAACTGCTCAACTACTTGTGAATTTGCATAAAAATACATGTACAACTCAGCTATAGATAAGACCATTCAGTAGATTGACTAGATGATTATTGCATGAGGTAGATCCTTCTGATGTAGAGTGTGGCTGCATATCAGTATCATTTACATGGCCACGAGCAACTGCATTCACATTAGATGAAGATATGAGTGTATTGATGTTATGCTACTCTAATAGCCCCCCTCCCCCCATAAGATGGAGAATAAATATTAACTATACCCATCCTAGAGGTATATGAGAATAAAAGGTAAGATGGAAGTGACTTCATAAATATATTAGCAAGTTGTGATTGTGTAAAGACGTGAGCAGTTTGATGCTACCTTCTTGTATCTTATATCTTATAAGGTGACAATCCACTTCAATGTGTTTTGTTCTTTTGTAGAAAATTGGGTTAGCTGCTATATGGAAACTAGCTTCGTTATCACAAAGCAATTCAGTAGCTTGGGGATGAAGGATTGAAAGGTCAGTTAGCAACTATCGAAACCAAGTGAATTCAGTTGAAATAGAGGTCATTGCTCGGTATTCTGCCTCAGTAGAAGACCTAAATACCATTGTTTGTTTCTTGCATCTCCAAGAGATGAGTGATTGGCCCAAGAAAATACAAAATCCAGTGATTGACTTGCGAGTATCTAGACAAGAAATCCAATCTGAATTAGAGTAACATTTGAGTTGAATGTGAGAAGCAGATCACATCAATATGCCTTGACCAGGGTCATTTTTTTAGGTATCTTAATGCCTTGTGAGCTGCAGAAAGGTGAGACGGGGAAGGTTGATCCATAAATTGACTTAAAACCTAAATTGGATAACTGATGCCTGGTCTTGTTATGGTAAGATAGAATAATCTGCCAATGAGTTGTCGATATGAAGTGGGATCAGCAAGGGGTGTGCCAGTGGACTTGCTCAATTTATGGTTTTGATCCATAGGGAGTTTGAGAGGCTTAGAAGAAAGGTGACCAGAATCAGCTAACACATCTAAAATATATTTTCTTTGGCAAGATTTGATACCAGTGGGGGATCGTGCAACCTCAATGCTAACAAATATCTCAATGGTCTAAAGTCTTTGATTTTGAAATGAGGATTCAAAAAAATTCTGAGAAGTGAGATGTAATCAAGTGAACTGCTAGCTACTAGATGGTGTCAAGTGAACTACTAGCTATTACTATGTCATCGACGTAGACTAGTAGTGCTATAAAACTGGTGGCAATGATACAAGTAAATAAGTTGTAATCAGCATTGGATTATTTGAAGCCAACATTAACCAAAGAAGTGGAGAACTTGTCATACGATTTGCGTAAGGCCTGTTTAAGGCCATAGAGACCTTTGAGTAACTTACAAACCTATCCAGGATGGCCCTTATGGTATCTAGGAGGCTTCTTCATATATATTTCTACATTTAGCTTTCTATTGAGGAAAGTATTGTTAACATCAAACTGTTGTAAGTGCCACCTTTTAATGGCAGCTAAGGCAAGTAGAGTTCTAACAGTGACAATCTTCACAATTAGGAAAAAGTCTCATGATAATCCACCCCTTCCTGGTGGGTGAATCCTTTAGCAACCAAGCATATTTTCTTTCTCTCAATAGTACCATTAGAACGACATTCAATTTTATACACATATTTAAAATCAATTGAAATTTTTCCAAGAGGTAAATCAGTAAGGGTCCATGTATGTTCTAAAGCTTCAATTTCGGCTTCTATTGCTTTGCACCAATCTGGGTCCTTGTCAACTTGTTTGTAAGTGTGTGGGTCCTGATGTGATCATATAATGGATGAAAATAAAGCAAATGCAAGTAATAAATTGGCATAAGAAACAAAAGAAGATGAGGGAAATGGAATACTTGAAGAGGAGGATGCCATGTCCACTGGTTGGAAGGATGAGATGAAAGTTTTTTTTTACAATGAAAGTTTTGGAGGTATTGAGGAGCTCTTCTAGTTCGTGTAGACCTTCTAAGAGGAAGTGGGGATGGAGGGTCTGGGGTGGAGGGAGATGAATCTGTTGGTGAAATGATGGGAATGTAACGAGAAGATATGGTAGATGGAGATGGTGTGTGCGAGGAATTAGGCATGGTGGTGAGAACTAGATGTGAAAGAGGACTTGAAGATTGGTGTTGAGATTAAGCAATTTGTACCCTTTTATCTCAAAAGGGTAACTAAGAAAAATACAATGCTGAGCTCTAGGATCAAATTTTTGTCTATGATGATAAAGGGTGAAGGCAAAATAGAGGCAACCTAAAATTCTCATGTGAGAATATATAGGAAGTTTGTTAAAGAGAAGCTCAAAGGGGTTTTTATTTCAAAGTAGAGGGTTGGAAATTTGATTAATTATGTAAGTTGCAGTGAGGATACAGTCATTCTAGAACAAAGTGGGAAGGTTTGATCGAATTCTCAGAACTCAAGTTATGTTCAAAAGATGCTGTTGTTTTCTTTCTGCAATTCCATTTTGTTATTGGGTTCCCATGCATATCCTATGGTGTATGATACATTTTTTATTGAAGAAATCTATCATTTGGAACTCAAGACCATTGTCACTTTAAAGAGTTTGAACTTTGGTATGAAATTGGGTTTGAACCAGATTGCAAAAAATTTCAATACAGTTTGTGATATCAGATTTAGCCTTAAGTAAATATATCCAAGTACTCCAAGAGTAATAATCTACAATGGTTTAAAAGTATTTTGTATCATCATATGTTGTTATTGAATGAGATCCCCATATGTCACAATGGATGAGTTCAAAAATGGCTTTAGTTTTATGAGAACTAACTGGAAATGGAATTCGATGCTGCTTTGCAAGTGGATGTACAAGACATGGGTTGATATCAAAAATAAAAGAAATGTGATTACTAATGCAACGGTCTTTAATTACATGTAATTTGGAAGGGGATGTATAACTCAATCTATAATGCCAGATATCATAAATGAGATTAACATCTTTGAAAGTTTATGAAACAGAAATATTTTTGTGGAGTGAAATGGAAAAGTGATCGAGAAGAGTTGTTGGAGACACTTATGCAGCAAGTAAATGGTAAAGACCAGCTTTATTTCACCAATGCCAATTGTGGTCTATGACAAAAGATCCTAAATCAAACGAAAATGTGAAAGAATAATAACACAACAAGAGATTGAGCTGCTTAGCTGATTAGCAGAAATTAAATTGGAATGAAATGAGGGAACACATAAGATATTATGCAAGGTTAATTTCTAGTTAATATGAACAATGCCAATGTGAGTGACAGGGGTTGTTTGGCCATTTGGAAGCTTAAATACAAATGATACTTGAGATGTGATAGATAAGATAAGAGAGGTGCTACAGATCATGTAATCAATAGCACCCGTGTCAATGATCCAAGAAGTGTGTGCATATGAGGAAGAAGGGATACCATTCGTGGTAGTTGGATGAGCATAATCTACCTGGACATTATTAACTGAGTGGTTAGCAATAGATTCCTCTTTTGATTGCAATAAAGCTAACAAATGTTGGTATTGATCCTTGGTGAAGGTCAATTTGTTATCTAGTGGATCCTCCTATTCGAGAGAAGACATATTGGCAGAAGAAAGACTATACTGCTTAAGCTTACCATGAAGTTTATGCTCAAGTGGATAGCTATGCAATTTATAACACTTCTCGACAATATGACTTGCCATATGACAATGGGTACAAACTAGGGCTTGGGCATTATTACCTTGAAACAACTATCCAGAGTGTGTCCTTGAATTTTACAATGGGTGCAAAAAGGCCTATCTCATTTGGATTGCTGAGATGGTTTGGAGGAAGGTTTATATGATGGGTATGGACTATTGACAACAAGTGAAGGTTAGGTAGCATTAGGTGTTGCATTTCCTACTGCTGAATCATAGAAAATATTTTGTTTATGGGAGGCAGGGGATCCAAAAGCATAATTTGGTAATAGGTTGCATAGAAAGAATCATTGAGTTCCATGAGAAACTGAATAAGATAGTCTTTTTGGTATCGATCAAGTAAGACAGCCAACTTGCGACAAGTATAGTTAAGCATAGGATCATATAAGATAAGTTCATCCCATAGAGTTTTAAGTTTTCCAAAATAAACACTAACAACGTCATTTTCTTGAGTCGAACCTGCTAATGCCTTTTTGAGCTGAAATGTTCGGTAGCCATTTTGTTGAGTGAACCGTTCTTTGAGTTTACCCCATATTTGTGCTGCATCATCCACCAAAACAATTGTGGATTTGACGGAAAGGTTAATTGAGTTGTGTAGCCAAGACACAACCATGTCATTGCACTTTTCACATGCGTCATAGAAAGGGTCAAAAGGGTTTTTTGGTTTGGACAAGGTTCCATTAAAGAAACCAAGCATCTTCATGGCACAAAGAACTCTACACATAGTTCTTAACCATTGTATAATTTTTAGAGGTAAGTAAGTTAAGAACCGAGGAAATAGAGGGGTTATCTCCATGGTCAAGTCTGTAGGGATTAGTGAGGTTGGAAAAATCTAGGAAAATGGAGTTGGTAGGTTTAGTAGCCATTAAAGGGGAAAGTATTCTCACTCAGTGGCCCTTGATACCAAGTAAGAATTACAAGGAAACAAGAATCTCAAAGAAGAAGCAGAGAGAGAATGGATGAAATGCTATTGTATTGAATTGAATTGCTTAATTCCTTTGTACACAGTGCTGCTTTTTTATACTAAAAATAAACAAACAATCCTAACTAACTAAAGAATATTCAAACACTTTATCAATTATGTACAGTTGCTCAATTACTTGCGAATTTACTTAAAAAAGACATGTACAACTCAGCTATAGATAGAACCATTCAATAAATTAACTAGACGACTATTGCATGAGGCAAGTCCATCTGATGTAGAGTGTGGCTGCATATCAATATCATTTACATTACCACGAGCAGCTGCGTTCACATGAGATGAAGATTGAGTGTATTGATCTTGTGCAGCTCTAATAATAACATGTCATGCATGTCCCACATGTATAGTGCAGTGTATCTTACACATGCTCCTCTCGTCCTTTCCTTTTCTTTAGAAGAATACTATTATTAACGAAATAAAAATAACAAGCAGAAAATTGAAAGGAAGCTTATCTGCTTCTTTAGAGATAGTCTCATAAATAGGAGAATCATCATTTCTCCACTTCTATTATAGAGAAAAAAAAAATGATCCCACAAGCGATGCCAAATGTTAATGCTTAAAATCACTCAACAAGCTGAAATGGAAGAAAAAGACATCCCGATCCAAGGAGGTAATAAAGGTGACGTTAGTGTAGTCGAAAAGCCCACGGACATGATTTGGGCGTCGATACTGTGCTCATACGTACATCCATGAGAAGAAATAATAAACAATAATATAAAAGTAAAGGATGAGACATGGATTTAGTTGATGCGTGTGGGAGAGAAATCCATTATGTTAGTGATTATAAAGTTTCTCAAGCCTCACATAGCTCTCAATACAATGGAGAAATTTTTAGAAGATTTGAAGGTTAAAGAAGATGTCTTGCTTATGGTAAGAGGAGCTTTGAGGAGTTATCATGACTAATGGATTCTTTTCAAATCTGAGGAGACCTCTCTTTATAGAGGTCTCTTTACTTCCTTTGAGTATTTAAGTCACACGTCTCATGAGATCTTATCCTTTTACATAGTCAACTTGCCTTATCTTGGGGCTTGATTCTTGATTTTGTCTGGTCATCTAGTCAGGAGGTCAGGCTTGGGTCACATTGTGCAAGGGGCTGGAAGGCAGGAAGCCCGCCATATGATGTGCCTAGGTGCACCTCAATGTGCACCAACATACGTGCACAATGCACGCCAAGCAACCTTTTTTTTTGTAACAGATCATGCATGTCTCGCATGTACAATACGCACTTTGTACCTAACATATGCTCCTCTCATCATTTTCTTCCTTTTAACATACCACTATTAATAATGAAATAAAAATAAAAAGTAAAGATTTGAAAGGAAACTTATTTACTTCTTTATAGACAATCTCATAGGCGAGAGAGTTAGCTTTTTCTCACTTCCGGTGTAGAGAATAAATCGATCCCACACTCGACGCCAAATGTTAATACCTAAAATTGCTCAATAGGCCGAAATAGAAGGAAGAGTCATCCCCAGCCAATGGAGGTAATAGGGGCACTACTAGTGCAATCGAATAACCCATTAACATAGTTTGGGCGTCAATATGATTCAGCTAAATGAATATCCTTGGGAATAAGCAATAAATAATAATATATAAAAAAAGAATGAGACACAATTTTTATGTGGTTCAGGGTTCTTGTAGGGAAGAGGTCCTTCATGATGGTAATTAAGGGTGGGCAACAGGTACCCGGTCTCGCTGCCCCGCCCGCTTCTCGCACCACCCCGGTGCGGCGAGACGGAGCACCCTGTTTGCTTTGGACTTCAATTTTACTTGTATTTAAATTTCAAAGACATGTTTTTGTTGATTGATTCTTACTTTTCTTTTTCTTGTCGTGGCCATTAGTGGAGCAACTACTATTTTGAACTGGTGCGAGGTTTTCTTCAGATCTTCGAATGAGCCTTCAATGGTGGAATGAAACAAATGGATTTTCGAGAAAAACAAGTTTTGAATGAATCAAACGATGTCGCTTTATTATAGTGTAAAACGACATCGTTTTATGCATGGAATTTTTTTAAAACAACCTAGCATCGAACGACACCGTTTTGCACAATGACAAAATGTTGTCGTGCGATATTGGACTATTTTAAACCCTCCCCCCTCCCCCAATTTCCCCGAATATTCCCAACCCCTCCATTTTATGCCTTCGAAAATTCTTCTTCTCTCCCTCTTTCTATTCTAAATCTTCCCAAGGCCCCTCATTTCTATCTTCGTGGTTGTCGCCTTCATCCCCTTTTACTGTCATTTTACCTCTAGTTGAAGGTAAGTACCGCAATTGATTTCATTTATTTATTTTTTCTTGTCTTTTATGTTGTTTGACTATGAGCAAGTTTTGGGGTTTCCATTTGTCTATGGTCGTTCCAGGCGTTGGGGGGTGCTGGGAGCGGACGGATGGAGGTACATCCCCGCACCCCGTGCAGAGGACAGGGTACCCTGGCCCCACATGGACGGGGGCGAAGTACAGAAAGAAATTCCCCACCCCTGTCCATACGGGGGCGGAGTGCGGGAAAGGGGTGGCCTACTCTCAAATTTCGAATATCTTTCAATATAATAGAAGAATTTTAAAAGATTTAGAGGTTGAAGAAGATGTATTGCTTCTTGAGAGAGGAGCTTTAAGGAGTCATCACCCATCCCGACTAATAAACTCTTTTCAAATTTGAAAAGACTGCTCTTTATAATGGTCTCTTTTCTTGAGCAAATCTGTCCCATGAGATCTTTTTATTTTTACGTAGTCAACTTACCTTATTGGGCTTGATTCTGGGCCTTATTCTTGGGCTTGGTTACTAGTTAGTCACTTTATCCCAATAGTAGCTATAGGCCATGTTTGGTTAATTTCTTTTTTCCTGTATTCTAACTTTAATCCTACCATCTTTCAATTAAAAAGAAAAAAAAGTATTTCAACTTTTCAATTTTGTTCGTCCAATTATTTATATAAGTTTTAATGGAAACTTAAAAAGATAAAAGAAATAACCTTTACAAAAATGAAAAAAAAAATCCTTAAAACTAATATTCAAGCAACTTTTTCCTTCTATTTATTCACTTTCATGAACCTGAATATAAAAATATATTTTTAAAAATATTATTTAGATTCTCCTATTTTACTCTCACAAAAACTAATAAACAATACATCAAAACATACTCAAAAAACTCTAAAAGATTTTATTAACCAAACATACATAAATCTGAAGTTTTTGTTTTTGTTTTTTTGTTTTTTGAAGAAACGTAAATCTGAAGTTA
Organism: Platycarya longipes; assembly: GCA_036559045.1. Lineage (NCBI taxonomy): Eukaryota > Viridiplantae > Streptophyta > Magnoliopsida > Fagales > Juglandaceae > Platycarya > Platycarya longipes. Next base: position 13,866,239 of record CM071796.1, on the reverse strand, counting down.
AAGATTGGTTTTAGAAGGGAATATATAAAATTAAAGTAATGATAGATATAGCTGTGGAAGGTGTAAATATCACATCATCTTTTTTAAGAAGAGTGTTGTTTATTATTAAAAAATTAATTTATATGAGTCTTATAAATAATCTCTTTTATTTATTCTCTTTTATAAAAATAAAAAATTGTGCGACTATTGCATAGCTAATGACTAATGATTGTAAATATCACTTTTCACAAAACTAAAACAAAATATAAAATTTTTAATGATAAATGATTTATACATATTTCAAATAATACAGAACCCCCCTCCCCCGACTTATAAAATACTATAAAAAGTATTTTTTTATTAATATACTTTTTCAAAAAACAAAATTGTATAAAATTTATTCTTAACATTATTCTTTTTTTAATTAACGAAGTTAGAAAATAGCTATCAGTCGTGCAGCGTGTTGCTCTCACACACCTAAGAGAGTGTGCATGATGCCCACGCGCCGTCGCACTTGGAGAGTCCCTTGACCGCCACGCGCGACATTGGAGTCACCGACTTCCATTCTTTTGCTCTGTCTTTTTTATTTGTCCTCTAGTATGGTACATGCTACTCATGCACCGCCATAATCAACCGTCGTCTTTTTTCGATATATCGGATCTTTTTCGAATTGCTATTTTACATTTTCTCTAATTTGGGATCTAGGCAATGTAGACGTGGATATCTCTTTCAGATAAACCGATTGAATAGAATGAAGCGCACCTCTTCTCACCACGATTTTTAACGCAGTTTGATAATCTATTTTTTAAACTATTTCAAAATTGCTTTAGGCGTATTTTTTTATTGGGATTTGTGGAAGCCGCACTTATAATTTTAAAATTATTTTTTTGTTTTTGGTATTTGCTGTATCTTTAATAGAATGTGAAAATTGATTGAAATTCTTATCTTATTTAACTTTATATCTTTGTAATTATTTAATTTATTTATATAATAATTACTTTTAGGGAAAAAAAAAAAACGAGGTTCGAAAATCCCGTGGGCAGTGAGGGTAATGAGCTCACCGCCACTGAAGAATAGCATCAGTTTTTAGAAGTCAAACGCTCCTTGAAAGAAAAAAAATAAAGCCAATAATTAAAGCCGGTTCGCTCTGTAAATTCATCAATCCGGTCCGGTTCAAGTTCATACCCGTTCGAAAATGACCCCCTAGCGTCCTAGTGCGCATAACCCACCATTTTGCATCGTAGATTAATCTGGCTTTACCCCCCACACACTTATAATTCCAACCCCAAACCCCCAATCTTGTTTTCGCGTTTTCGAATATTATTAATAAGATTATCTGATTCTCTCTCTCTATCTCTCTACCTCTGTGTGTGTTTACTCAGAAGACAGAAACCTCAATTGATCGATCAGATCCGTTATGGATTTTTTCAAATCTGTATTCGCCGACGACCCACCAGATCCTCCTAGATCCGAATCCGCGTCCGAAGCTGCTAACGAATCCGATCCAGATCCCAATCCCCCACTAGACCCGAGCCCTAAGGCACCCACTGCTGGTGGTGCTGGTGGCTGGAGTTTTGGGGGTCTGATCAACACCTTAAAGACCAGATCCGAGTCGGTCATCGATACCTACCGTCGCGACCTCCAGGAATTCAGTACGGGTCTGAAGAAGGAGATCGAGGTTGGGCAAGGCTCCTTGCAGAATGTCGGCCAAGTCATTGACGAGCTCGGCAGCACTGTGCTGAAAGGAACCGCCCAAATCATCTCCCAAGGTAAGGACGCGATCCTTTCCATTGATCTCGAATCCGATTCCGATAACAACAGTGGTAGTAATCCTAATTATTATAGTTCCCAACAGAGCTTAAATTCTAAGCCGTACAGTAGGTTTGACGCTCAGGTTCGTGCCATTCAGAGTGAGGATGGCACCTACTGTGAGGAACCTGAGGATTTGGATGATTACAATAAGTGGAAACTAAGTTTTGATTTCGGAGAGAAAAGTGAGGAGATTGAGGAATTGCTTGAAGGAAATGGGGCTATGGAGAGTATCTACAAACGGGTTGTTCCCACTGCTGTCGATAATGAGACATTTTGGTGTAGGTATTTCTATAGGGTTCATAAGCTCAAGCTAGCTGAGGATACGAGGGCTAATCTTGTGAAGCGTGCTATTTCCAGAGATGAGGAAGAGTTGAGTTGGGATGTTGATGACGATGAATTGGAGGAGGGGAGTGATATAGTGCCAAATGCAGAGATAATGAAGAAGAGGGAGTTGGGGAATGAAGATTTGAGGAGAACTGCGACCAATGAGGTGTCGAATGCTGAGGTTGGAAAGAGCTTGAATGTCGAAGAGATGGGCAATGATGGCGGACAGGGTAATGTAGTGATCAAAGGTCAAGAGAATAGGGAGTTGGATGGCAAAGGTGGTGAGAAAATATCCGAGGAGAGTCCTGTTGAGGATATGCAAGGTCAGGTGGGAGAGAAGAGTTATGATCTAGAGGAGAGAAGGGAGGTAAGTGTTGGGGAATCGAGCGGTGATAAGGTGTCTGATGAGAAAGTACCTTCTACACAGGATGCCGTGGTGAATAAGAATTTAGCATTTAAATCTGATGAGAATGCAACCTCAGAAGGGAAGGCCGACTCAGGCGAGTCTTGTAAAGATAGTGAGTTTTCGGTGGTTTCAACCGAGACCTCAATGCCTGAGGAGGAAGACCTCGGGTGGGATGAGATCGAGGATCTTAGCAGCATTGATGAAAAGAAAGCAAATCATGGTGAAGGTGAAAGCCCCAACCGAACTGAGGTGCGGAAGCGGCTGAGTGCTGCAGATGAAGAGGAAGACTTGAGTTGGGATATTGAAGATGATGATGAGCCAGCTAAAGCTTGATTCAACTTATACATTGATGTTATAAATATACTTCCATTTCCCATTTTGGTCTGTCTTTCTCTGTACATGTTTATGCAAGTCTGATAAAGGCTGGGAACGACTCTCCTTATCTTCTTTAATTGATTTAAAATGGAAACTGTGATTGTGTCTCTTTCAATGTATGCAGTTGAAGCAGCTGTTTATAATGATATTACTTCTCATTCATTTGTGGTACAATAATTGATCAGATTGTATCTGCATTCTAATCCAAAATTCTAATGTGGTGTTTTCTTCTGTTTCCTTCTCCCCCCATCTTCAATTAGATGCTTGCATGAAGAACGTTGGAGTACGTCCTTTTAATTTGTATGGTTCCTTGTGTGACATTGGATGCGTTATTGTAAGGCAGTTAATGTACACTCAAAATGTGTGTTCAGCTGGCACAATATGTTTCCACCAAGGAATGGTAGCTAAGTAGTCTCTGGGTTACTCTCTAGTGGTTTGGCATGTCTTGGGCTCGAATCATATAGATCTACTTTAGACTATTGGCATTAGCCGACTTAAGGATCTATTGAACTTGCAGGCAATCTTTTTATACAAGTTTTAACTTGCAGGCAAGGTCAAAGTGTGGCGACCTGATAGGAACATTCCATACTCAAGACAAACAAAAACCTTATAAATCTGTGTTCTTGGCCCCAAAAATATAAATAAAACTAGGAAAAGAAACAAAGACAACTCCAATGCAATATAAAGAATTTTATCATCCAAAAACAAAGCATACAGTCCAAAAAGATGATCACCTCTTACATTGTCATATTACACTTCCAACTAATAAACAGTACTGAAAATGCACAAGTGTTTACACTGTCCGTTCAATACACCCAATAAATTGAGTAGTGCCTAACAAGGTCTTTTCCTTCGTTAGAAGGGTAAGGTAGTTTGTCCTTTCTTTCTTTGTGAGAGATAAGGCGGTGCGTTAGGGTTTGTCAATTTAGAGATAGCTAGCAACTTGAAGTATAGAGCCATGGCAGATGAACTGGGAATTATGTGGGCAGGGCTAAAGCTTACTGAAACAGAACAAGAAGAAGTGAATTTGACAAAGGATGAAACAGAAATAGCAGAAATTCGAGGACAGTATTGTTGGGTTATGCTAGTTCTAATGGATAAAAACATAAACAAGGAAGCGTTTAAAACAACCATGATCGAGCTGTGGAATCCAGTAGGATGGATAAGCTTTAAAGAGGTAGGGAATAACAAATTTCTTGTGATGTTTCAGAAAGGAATTGATATAGAAAGGGTTCTAAATGGTAGACTTTGATCTTTTGATAGATTCCTTATCTACATTCAAGAATTTGATAGCTACAACTCTCTTGATGAAATGAATTTCAATTATGAAACTTTTTGGATACAATTTCATGGTTGGTCTTTTGCTGCTATGACATGTGAAGGGGAAAAGAATTGAAACCGCAATAGGAGAGGTTATGACAATGGAAGTTGATGAGGAAGGAGTAGGATAGGAAAAATACCCAAGGGTTAGGATCAAGTTGGACATCACCAAACCTCTTCCTAGAGGTAAAATGATCCGGGTGGAAGGAAAACAAAAGTGGATCAAGTTTAAGTATGAGAGACTACCTTTGTTTTGTTTTCAGTGTAGAGCCATAAAACATACTGATAGAACCTGTGGTTTGGAGAAAGCAGAAGAAATCTTACAAGTATGGGCATAGCTCAATATGGACAATGATTGAGGGCTTCTATTAGCACAAATAATAGGGTGGGAGCGAAAGGATTTGGATGAAGAGGTAGTAAGCAAGCTAATTCAAAAGCAAATTCTAGGACATATGAGGAACAAATAGTTTTTGGCTTTAATTCTAATGAGCTATGTATTAAAAGTGGTATTATTATAAAAGACAATGTTATAGATATTATGGAACCTTCTCGGCCTATTAATAAAGTTAAGTCAGATCAAATCTCTAATCAACACCTTCTCTTAACAGCAGCAACTAACAAAGGAGAATGCGAAGGTGAAACTAGTTATTCTTTGATAGAAGGTGCAAAAAGCAATATTACCAATGCAGAGACCGGAAAAACTTAGCTCAAATTGTTAACCCAGATAAAGTAACAGAAGGAACTAGGATAAAGAAGACAAGATAAAAAAAAAGAGCTAGAGAATCATTCATGGATAGGGCAATAGAAATGGAGCCCATGGACACTATGCAGAATGAACCACGTCCAAAGAAAATAGACATAACAAAAGTAAGCCAGAGTGTTTAAGAGGTTCCCATTAAGAAGCAAAAGAATATATAAATATATATATATATATATATATATATATATATATATATATATATATACTCAATCCTGCAAGGAGTTTAACTCGAAAACAAAAGGTGGTAGCTATTGAGCAGCAACACCCATCTAAATGAGGTGTTTGAGCTGGAACTATAGAGGACTTGAGAACTTTCGATCAATTCAGGAGCTTCATCTTTTGGTGAGGCAAAAGCATCCAAATTTAGTTTTCCTCATGGAAACTAAATGCAAGAGGGAGAAAATGGAAAGAATCATAAACAAATTGGGGTATGAAAGGAGCTTTATTGTAGATATTAAAGGTTTTAGTGGAGGAATTACTATGTTTTAGATTCCTACACTAGATCCCATATATCTGTAAATATTGATGGTCATACTAATAGAAAAACCTGGCTCCTCGTTAGTGTTTATGGAAACCCTTGTACAACTCAAAGAGAGGGGAGTTGGCGACTGTTAAGGCTTTTGAAACTTGTAAATAATAGACATTGACTTTGTATAGGCAACTTTAATGAAATACTATACCAACATAAGAAGTTTGATGGGGCCTTGAGACCATATGCTCAAATGGAATCTTTTAATCAAGCTTTACAAGATTGTGAGTTGCTGGACATGAGATCGAAAGGTCACGAGTATACTTGGTTGAACAACAGATAGGGCAACGGATTTACCAAGGAAAGATTAGATATGGTGATGGCAAACGTACACTTCAAAAATATATATCAAGACATATAGGTTCACACCATTGTTGCTTGTACATCATACCACAACTCACTCTTTGTTAATATTAGCACTAACTCCTTTAAGGAAAGAAGGAAGGAAAGAGTCTTTAAATATGAGTATAACTGGGGAAAAAATCAAATTGTCAAGATCTTATTTCTGTTGAATGGACTAAAGACATCAATGATGGGGGCACAATAGAGTCAGTGACAACAAAGATGTAGAACTACAAGAACAAGCTCATTAACTGGAACAGATCCCAGCAGCAGGCAACTAGAGGAGTGATGGAAGAAAAGAAAGAGAAACTGAGTCACTTGCAACAAAGAAACAATGTTAAAGATTTGCTTGAAATACAACAAATAAAAAAAGAAGTGTCTTTTATGCTGGAGGAGGAGAATCTAAAATAGCAACAAAGAGCAAAAGTAAATTGATTACAATTTAGGAACATAAATATTAGTTATTCTCCTGAGTGTGCTTCCTAAATAAGGAAAACTAATCAAATTAGGAGAATAAAGGATGAAGCTGGTCAGACATATACCTCTTTTCAAGAAATCAATCATGTTTTCCAAACCCATTTTAACTCTCTTTTCACCACTTCAGATCCTACAGGTATTAATACAAGTCTAGAACCTATGCAAAAGCAAGTAACTAATCAGATGAATCACAAGCTTCCACAGGAATTCACTTTCAATAAGGTTAAAGAAGTAATTTTCACTATGAAGCCTATGGGATCACTTGGACCGAATGGTTTCTCAACTGGATTTTATCAACAACATTGGCAGATGATAGGAGATGAAATGATTGAAATCTATGTAGTAGTAACAAGGGCTTTGAATAGTAACAAATGGGACCGTTCGATCAATTACACATTTTTTTCTCATACCAAAGAAGAGAGAGCCAACTCATGTTGTTGACTACAGGCCTATCAGCCTATGTAATGTGATTTATAAGATTATGCCAAAGGTGATAGCCAACAAATTAAAGGTTATACTGCCAGATATCATCTCAAAGTGCATTTGTGCATGGAAGAAACATTTTTGATAATGTTATAGCTTTTGAAATTCTACACTCAATGCATAGCAGATTGAAAGGGTTTGAGGGATATATGGCTATGAAAATGGACATGAGTAAAGCATATGACATATTAGAATGAAATTTTATACAAACTGTAATGGAGACCTTGGGATTTGCTAATAGATGGATACAACTTATTTTGAACTGTATAAAATCAGTATCATACTCCATTCTAGTAAATGAGCATCCTCAAACTTCTTTTAAACCATCAAGGGGCATAAGACAAGGAGACCCTTTATCACCTTATTTTTTTTTTTTATAATATGCTCAAAATCACTCACTCAGTTACTCAACAAAGTAGAGAAGAAGAAGTCATTTCAGGTTTTCCAATAGCTAGGGGTAAGCTTACAATCAATCATCTGCTCTTAATAGATGACAATTTTTTTATTTTGTAAACCTTCTAATAGAGAATGGAGCAAACTTCAATGCCTCATTGATCAATATGAAGTGGCCTTAAGTCAAAGGTTGAACAAAGAAAAGTAATTTATATTTTTTAGCAAAAACACTAGAGATGATAAAAGATGAGCCATTATAAGTATAGCAAATATAAAAACAACTAATTTCTATAAGAAATATTTGCATTTGCCTGCTTTGATTGGAAAATCAAGAGTTCAATCATTTCATAGTGTGATTGATAAAATGAAGAGTAAAATATACAATTGGAAGCATCACTTCCTATTGAGAGCAGGCAAAAAAATCCTACTTAAAGCAATCATTCAAGCTATTACTACATATTCAATGGCAGTTTGCAAGTTACCCAAAGGTGTGTTGAATGAAATAAATAAATTGATGAAAGGTTATTGGTGGGGACAAATTAACCAAGAAAGGAAACTCATTTGGATCAATTGGAGTCAAATGAGGAAATCCAAAACTAATGGTGGGTCGGAATTTAGAGAGATAGAAATTTTAACTTAACTTTGTTAGCAAAATAAGGTTGGAGGCTAATGCAATGTCCCAACTCTGTAGCAGCACAAATTTTACATCTTAAATATTTTCTAAAAGCTAATTTTCTCAATGCCAAGCTTGGTTTTAATCTATCTTATATATAGAGGAGCTTGATAGCAGCTAGACCCCTACTTAAAGAAGGAACCATTGAGAGGATAGGCAATGACAAATCAGTTAGAATCTAATTTGACAAGTGGTTGCCAAAATCCACATATTGAAACAACAAAGTGGGTTCAATTCTCTGTTCTTAGAAAATATGGTTAAGGGTCTTTTTGATCAAAATACAAAGGAGTGGAACATCAACCTGATTAACACAATCTTTTCAAAGGAAAAGTCATATGTTATTAGATGGATACCTCTCATTCAAATCGACAAACCTGATAAAGTGATATGGAGAGGTATTACAAATGGACTTCTTATTATCGGGAGTGCATACTACCTTCAAGGTGAATTACATGAAAAGGAAAAAGGCAATGTTCAAAGAGTCCACAACAAAAAGAAGTCTAGACCAAAATCTAGAATATGCAAATACCTTTACTACAAAAAATCTTTTATGGATAGCATGTCTAAACTTACTTTCTACCAAGGTTAACCTCTGCAAAAAGATGATTTTAACTAATGATGTCTGCTATTTGTGTTTAAGTGAACCAAAAATCATAGAGCACTTATTATGAGAATGCCTTGTTGCAAATAATATTTTGAGACAAAGCTTAAAGCACATTCAAAAGAGCAAGACGTCATGTCAAAGCCTTAAGATGTTACCTACAAAGAGGTTCAACAAGTTTGAGAAGGATGAAATGGAGGAACTGACTTTGATCTTATGGGACATATGGTAGAGTATGAATCAACATGTATTTAATAGCATTCTTATTGATCCAAGACAATCCTAAACAAAGTTGAGCAAATGAAACGTGACCTTGAAGGGATACAATTTGCAACCAGACCCAACTTTTGAAGCCTTCCAGATAGAACTGCTAATTGGCATTTAGCCCTATCAAATTTCAGTAAGATAAATTAGGATGTGGCAATTGATAAAAGAATAACAAGATTGGTATAAGGGTTGCAATCATAAATGAGGAAAGAAATTTCTTGGCAGTTCTGAGAAAGAACCACACTTGGTGTTATGATCCTTTATTAGCTAAAGCAATTGGAGCACTCATAACTACAAAATTTGGGATTGAGATTGGCATGAGAAGGGTACTAGAAGGTGATTCCAAAAGAGTAATTAGTGATGTTCAGACACAATAGGAAGAAGACAGTTATTATAAGAGGATTATCACATAAATTTGGCCTAGGGTCTACTGTTTTGATGCTTGTGTTGTTAAACATGTTTATAGCAAAAGCAAATGTGATAGCTCATGAGCTGGAAAAAGATGCACTGAATTTATCAGACTACATTGTAGATTTGGAGGAAACTCCTTAATGTTCAAGAACTTTGTAACTGTTTTCAGTTATGCGAAATGAACTTTTTCAAAAAAAAAAAAAAAAAAATACACCCAATAATTTACAATGCAATATACAAAACTTCCATTAAAAAAAATGTACGATCCAAAATGATGATTAACTCTTACATTGTCATATTACACCTCCAACTAAAAAATAAACCCTAAAAAATGGCAAAAGAATTATACTTTTCATTCAATACACCCAATAAATTACAATTCAAGAACTTCTTTCCCGATGTAGTTGTGTTTCGTCCATGCTTTTCGGTTGTGTTTCATCCAGTCCCAGTAGCATTTGTAATGAATAATACAAAATATTATATGTGATATAATGTAACTGTTAAAATATGTAAAGAATCAATGACCTAGCCCAGTTAAGGAAGTCTTAGTACACTTTCTTAACTCTCAAATACTAGTTGTACAAGCTAATTCCACTAATATCCAAAACTAACCTGTCTGACACAGATTTAGGGATAATATTAGTACGATAATAACTTCTAGATTTGGAGTGTAAGTATTAATAGACATGCACGTGCCCGTTTTTAGACATATCTTTCTCTGGTGGGCAAATAAATTTTTTAAAGTGTCCAAAACTAGTATATCTACTCCAGCTCGCTAAGAACTGAGAAACAAAAACCATTTACACAAATCCAAATTAAAACATAAACATACAAACATTTAATGCCATGAGTAACAATGATTCAAAAATGTGAACCTGTTTACATTTTTCCTTCTCAATGACTTTCTTCTTTGTGCTTTTAGCATTCTTTTATTCATCTTGGATGTCGACTTGAGAGATGGGGGTTTGCATTTCCTTCTTACAACAAGGGGATTAAGTACTTGCTTTGAACTCCTAACTATAATTGTGTCAACTGTCATACAACTAACAATTGAACCCATTCGGGCTAGAGATGGGGGTTGGTTTGTGCAATATAAATCAATAAATGTATATAACTTTTGAGTCACATCATCAGTATGCTAATCGTATGCCACTATATTGGTTATCATATTGTAACATATATACAATAAAGACGAATATTTGTTAGCATTTGGCCAATGTTCAACTAGGTCATAATACTTCAAATTACAATGTATCTCCTTTTGATATTTTTCCCCTATCAATAAAAAAATGTACTCGATATATGAGAGCCACTATATCATCCTCAAACCCAAGCCCTATTTTGGAAAGGCAGATAGAGCATGCATTTGGGATGCCGATGTGGATGCTATTAATGCAGCAACTCATTTGTCAGTTTTAGATTTATCTGAAGGGTAGTGCTAGTCGGCCGCCAAGCATTTACTATTGGGCGTACTGTTATTGCAATTTTTTTTCATTTTCTTTTGAAGAAATTTCTTTAACATCCTTAAACATTAAGAAAAATAAAGTTATATATACAACTTCACTAAGAGTACTTCGTTAACTAATAAGAAAAGAATAATAAAAGATAAATAAATTATTCGAGCCATTAGTTTGAGTGAGCCAAGTATCATTTTTCTTTACTCAGAAATCAAGGAAACATTCTTAAAAAGGCATAAGTAAAGTCATACATCCAAGAAATTCTAAACAATTGCAACCATGAAGTGATTTGATTATTGTCTCTTGAAAAAAAAAAAGTAGGAATTACAAGCACAAATTAATACAAAAGTATGCTCTACTTGAGCTAATTCACACTTCTCAAACTCCAAGCTCTACTACAACTGCTAAAGATCTTGCCATGATATATATGATTGGCATTCCAAAGAAAAAGTATTGCGACAACAAGTAGATCCTGTTGTAAACAGAATTCTTCTAAAATAACTGCCTCCCCCTCCTTTTTTCCCTCACTTTTTTAATAATAAGAGGACGATCATGAATTCTACTTTTGTTGATTTCTATTGGTTTGCTCAAGACCCAAGACTCAAGACTTGAATCTCATTAGTATTCCTCAAATATTTATTACTGCATTGGAAATGGACTCTACCATGTGAGTTTCGACGGGGAAGGTATCCAAAAGGGCCGCCCTTTTTGGGCATGTAGAGGAAGATGTTTTGCATGTTTCTTATGGGATCCATATGTAAATCAAAGATCCATTCAAGTAAATCATAGAGCAATGTAAATCACAAATAATACTAGAGCAATGAACAAATATATAATTAGCATAGAGCATTGGGGACTATGAGCATATTGGAGGTGCAAGAGACTTTATCCGAAAAGACGACTAGGGATTGCTGGATGGAGACGCAAACGAGGATCATTAGCAAGTTGGACGCAAAGAGAGAGGCTACACTTGAGTGATGAATTGAAATGAGGATTGAGGATGTATAGTGGCTCGCGACATATGGGGAGCCACTGTAGCATCCCCAAACCCAATGCCTATTTTGGAGAGGTAGAATGAACATGCATTTAGGATTTTTCCCAAATTTAAAACCCTAAAATTTGGATTAAATGGAGGTTTGCAAAGCTTGATGTGGATGTTCTAAATGCATCAACTCCTTTGTCAGTTTTTTATTTACCGTAAGGGTAATTCTAATCAACAACCCAATCTTCATTGATGGGCGTATTGTACTAATAGTACAACTTTTTTCTCATTTTCTTTTAAATATGTTTTTAACATTATGAATCATTAAGAAAAAAATTTTAAAATACATAAAAACTTCATTATTAGTCACTTTCTTAAACATTAAAAAAATTATAAAAAATAAAATATAACATTCGAGCTCATAAGGTCAAGGGAGCCAAGTATCATTTTCCTTGACCCAAAAATCAAGGAAACAATCTAAGAAAGGCTTAAGTTAAGCCACACATCCAAGCAAATCTAAACAAATGCAACCAGGGAGTGATTTCATTGGTGTCTGGGGAAAAAAAAAAAAAGGAAATGCAAGCAATAGTTAATACAAAATTCCACTGATCTACTTGAGCTAATTCACACTTCTCAAACTTCAAGCTCCATTACTACTAAAGACCTTACCATTATATAATCTATGATTTTCACTCCCAAAAAAAAAAAAGTATTGCGACAGTAAGTAGAGCATGATGGAAATGGAATTCCTCTAAAACAATTGCTCCCCCTTCCCTTTTTCCCTCACTTTTTTAACGACAAGAGGACGATCATAAATTCTGTCTTTCTTGATTCCCATTGGTTTGCTCAAGAACCCACTCCCCCAGTCACTTATCATTAGTATTCCTCAAACAATGATTCCTGCTTCAGAAGTGGAGTCTGCTACATGAGTTTCAATGGGAGAAAGTATGGCAAGGGGTTGCCCTTTTTGGGCACGTGGAGGAAGATGCTTTGCATGTTTTCTATGGGATTCCATGGTCCAGGGCAAGAAAACTCCAGTCCCTCCTTGAGGAAGTCCTTGGGAGCTTAACATCATTGGGCGCACTGGTGCTAACATCACCACTGGAGCACGAACGACTCCCCATTTAGGCATTGTGTCCATTGGCTCTTGGTCATTGAGAGTCCCATTTGTGACTCCATATGGGGTTGGAATTGGAACTCCTGATTGCCAAAGAGTCATGGGAGGAGTTGTTGTGGACTGGATTTGGTTGGACTCCAGTCGAACTCTAAAGAGTGTGATGCTTACCCTTTTGTTAGGGGATGGACACATGACGTGTCTAGCCATGTCAGCGCTGTTTCCCCTCATAACTAGAAGAGAACTACACTCAAATTCATAAGAAAATTTTGTTAGTATCCTATATTTGCATATACATTAAGAATCAATTCACAAAAGGACAAAAGATGCCGGTTATGAATAAATGATAAAGGGGATCAATGTGATGTTGTTTAATTGGATAAGCTACAGTCTATTATGCTAGATAAGCCAAATTGGCGTGCAAGGTGCCAACCTCTCTGCGTCCTCTGGTTATTATTTTATTTTGGGTTTTTTTTTTTGTCGTGAAGAGAAGTGCTATATCCATAAAGGAATTATACAAATAATTTCATAAACTGACTTGATTCAATGTGAACCATCAGATCTGCATTATAATAAAATTAATTTTATAATCTAACAGACCACGTTAAGACATATCAGTTTATAAAATTATTTTTATTTAATCACTTTATAACTAAAGTATTTCTCTTTTGCAAAGGATGCTTTTGTCATCATTACGTGGAAGCAGCAACAGTATATCTTTTTTCCCTATATATACCACCCTATAGTGGGTTGGGCATCTCTGTATTTGGATCGTGTATTTCGGATTGTAAAACAAGGTCAGAGTTTCGAGTACATACCCTTGCTTCAGAGAGAGAATGAGTGGCCCTTTGTAATTCCCTTCGTTATCACTCACAAGTGTACGTCCAAAAGCCATTGTTGATTCAGAAAGGAGAAGAGTGGAGATGGGTTGATCCAAATGGGGTGGTTTCATGAATGGCTGTGTATATTCTCCCTACACAACAAATATTCGTGATTTTAGCTCTAGTACCTAGGAAGGATTGGAAGAAGAATTCAAGGCTCACAACACAGATCACCAAATGCACTAAGTATGTGCTCCTTGCAGCTATGTTCTATAGAAAATAACACGAGCGAACATGATAGGCTTGTAGACATAAAATGAAAGAATACCTCGTCAAAGAAATTAACGATGCAAGCATTTGGTTTTTTATATTCCGGAATAAGTTGCCACTGCACAAGGTGATCAATGACACCTTGGAGAAGAGCTGGAATTGGCTCTATCGTGCCTGTAAACAGAGAACACAAATTGCGAGCTTTCTTTACAATTTGCAGTGGAGAATGTCATGGTAATTTCATGGATCATAGCATAAGTTGGGCAGCAAAAATAAAAATCTATTAGATTATAGAAGTCTCACTAGTTTGATTGTTACTTCCAGCTTCCTCTTTTATTTGTCCAAAAATTGGAATTCCAAACTGAATCAGTTCTCTCTTGTTTCCCTTCATCTGTTTATTGAATAGAATAAAGGTCTCACCTGTAGATTAGGTAAGATGGTAAGATTTCGTAAACAACAAATCCCAAAAACTACCAGCTGTTTGCAGGACAAGCTTTTTCACACAACTATCACGTTAAAAAGGCAAGGGGAAAAAGTAAGAAAGATACTGAATTCAGAAGGCCCCTCAGTCTCAAAACAAAATTCTTTACAATTTTGTATAAATTTTGTAACTCACCGGAGAGTTCTCCATGCTGTCCAGCTTCCCGTAGTTCATTAACAAAGTCACTCAACTTAAAGAGCTCTGCATCAGTGAATACGTCTTCATATAACTTCAACCCTTTGACAACATTCACCTGCCAGTTCCAATCATCTGCAATCAGTAATAGAGATCGAGCTGCTATTCCTTTATAGCATAAGTACAGGATATCAACTTATTTGTTTTCAGGTTTTCAATGGGAAAGCCTTTGATTTAAATTGTGTAAGGAAAAAAAAACTCGCCATGTGCCCTTTCACTGGCTCCTTGGCAGAGAAACCTTTTGTCAACTTGATCTGTCCAGGCCGTGCCTCGCAGTCTCGGTGGTTAGCACATATGTTAATGTCTAATGCAGTAGGCCGCGCTTCTTGAGATCCTGTATTCCAATCATTGTAAGTAACATGGAGTCGCTAACTTGTTTATAATCATTATAACTGATGTAGGGGGCCGGTTAAATATATACAATAAATGAAGGAAGACTTCAATCATTACAACTATTTTTATCTGGTATAATCATTATAACCTTTTTATATTTTTATATAAAAATAAATAAAAAATTTAATTTTTTTAAATTCTAAAACTAAACAGTATTAAAAACATATATTTTAATAATATTTTATTCAATTTCTAACTTGTATCTCAACTCATCTCATTTACGAAAATAATCCATAAGTCATAAAAGCGAAAATAACCTGTAGGTCATAAAATAAAACTCGTTATTTTAGTGTTTAGTTGGGTTATTTTTTATTTTTTTTGTCAATGCAACATGGTTACTTCCATGGAAGTCTTTTTCGACCTTCAGCATAGAGCCACCCACGCTATAGATTATTAACAGTATATAAGTTTGTACATGAGAAATGATAAACTTATAATTTCTATACAACTATTTTACAATTTACAAATACAATCATGGATGCCATTGAAAACAAATTTTGATTTTACATAACTATTAATTTTCTATTCAGAAGAAAATATGCATGCCACTTTTATTACTATGTCCGTCAAAGAACTATTCAAGGGTTGTTTTAGTGAGTGCTACTCAGCATCTACACATTATACATTATACTTATTTTTATTTAATTTTTAATATTTTTTATTTTATCTAAATTAATTAATTTTTTCTATTCATGATCTTTACACCATATATTTAATAAGAAAAAAAATAAAAATAAAAATAAAAATTATTTATAATCTATAAATTGAAAATGATAGAATACAATTTTCTATTCCTAGTAAGGTGGTATTTTCTACATTAAATTTTCTACATTATTAAAAAGTGCGGCTCAAAGCGCCTGAGGGTAATATCATTTCTCAACGGCAAATAATGATTATATCGCAGCTTTTGTCGCATTGCTAATTTGCTATGTCAGCACTCTCTCACTTCACTTGAATTCACCTCCAATTTTCACGATGCCTATAACAAGTGAAGTAATTAAATTCTTTTATGTTTATTATTTATAAACAATCTATTATTTTTTATTATTATTTACTAATTTTCATTATTATTTATAAAATCATCTTTAATCATTTCATCATCCAAAAATTGCTTCTTCAAAAAAAAAAAAAAAAAACATCCAAAAATTGCGTTAAAGCACCGTCCAAAATAAGTAGGACGCCACAACAAACAAAAAGCCTCACTACACAAATGTCAATTACAGACTGCTCTCTCTCTCTCTCTCTCTCTCTCTCTCTCACTCATCAAAGATCCGAATCTCTATTAAGTTTTATCCGGCATCTCAAACACCATCTTGATTCTTTACACCCCCACCGAACCCAGTTGACCCGCCAACTCGGTCCCTAGTCTAACGAGTCCGCCACACGCTGATTCAATAATTAGTAAAATAATTAACATAGGGTTTACTATCCACCAAATTCCTTACAACAAAATTAATAAAAAAAAAATCAATGGACAGACAAGAAACCCATATAATTCAAAGCCCTATAATTTTTTCTCCACCCTAGATATACCATAGCCTTACACCACACAATTATGTTTAAGATCTGTCATTTTTATTTTAATGTTTAAATATTGTGATGTAAAAGCTTCCTTATAGTATTTTACTTGTGGGTGTAAAGAACATTATGTACACTATTGATTAGTTTACTAATCTAGTTTTTCTTATTTCTATTATTTATTCAATAATGTGCCGAAATTCTTTAAATAATAATAATAATAATCAACGCCTGTGATCGCACGCCGTCAATTACAAGAAAGAAAATACTATTAAAATATTTTTTAATAATATTTTAAAATACATCTCGAGGCAATCAACGCCATTCGCTTACTGCAGACAGAAACTTATGGTTTTTTTTATCACAATCATTTTTATTTCAGTTTATTTAATTATTATAATGTTTTTAAATTCTTATAGAAAATAAATTTAAATTTTTTTAATTTTAAAATAAAAATAAAATATTATTTAATTTTTAAAGCCCACCTCGAAATTGTAAAGACCCCCGGCACTTAAACCTCGGTACCATATCAATCACATTTTTTTAATTTCAAAGTTTATTTCGTTAATTTTATGAAAATGATTAGTCCATCAAAACTGGAAACGAATTCGTTCGATGAATTCAAAGTGGGAGAAACTTCAAATTGGGATTTGAATCTATCGGATTCCGTGTAAGAAGAATCAATTGGATGTAGAAAATGGATGACACGATAACGGGTTTTAACTTTAAGAACAGAAATAATTAACGAATACGTTAATCTGACTACTAGTAAATCCGACTACTAGTAAATCCTCAAGTCGGCAAAAGCTTACAGCTCGGTATATCTGTTAGAATTATTCGGGGTAGTTTTTAATTTTCTTGGCTACCAAACACTCAAATCGATCCAAATAAACTTTCTTCCTCGTCCTACCAACCGTTTCTCAGCAACAAAACGGGACCTAATCTCTCTATGTTCAGCTAAAATATGAAGACCGAAAACTAAGCACCGTATCTCGTCGCATTCAGAACTAATCGTATAAGCAGAAAAAAATTAAAAATTAAAAATTTCGAACCATATGACCGGCAAAAAAAAAAAAAAAAAAACACAACTTTTCAGTAACGTCTCTGATGAAAATCGAAAAACACACTTACCTGAATCAGTGATATCACTATCCGGTGACGAATCGCGCTCTTCACCACCTTCACCTTCACCATTTGTATCACTTTCCGTCATCTTCTCGTACATCTTCTCTTTCTCATGATCGACTTTCCGATCTTCCTCATCGAAATTCGACACCTTTACCTCCTCACCCTGTGTTCTCTCGGCTTCGCCACCGTCCTCCTTATTCATCTTCTCCGCGACATGCTGTAGCTCCAGCGTCACGTCGGAGATGGAATGGTACTTCTGCATCTGGAGAACTGAGATCCAGTTGAGCCTGCGGCGATGTATCGCTGAGAAAACGGCGTCGTACTCCGAGCTCGCTCCACCGAGCAGCGCCAGGTGGCCACAGAGTGCGTCAATGATCGCGTTAGCCGCCGCGAACTCGCCGCAGTACCACGCGAGAATCGCTTCACGGGCGAAGTCGTCTGACATCATCATCGGGTTCTGTATCGGAATCATCGTGGGGAAAGCCACGGCAGGCGGAGCAGCTCTATCGGACGGTGACGCTGTCCCTGCCTCGATCGGCATATTAGTGTAAGTGCGGTTCGAGACCGATAATATTTCTAGTAGTTCCTTTTCGCTAAGTGTTAATTGGGACTTATCGAGCTGTGTGCTGTATACCGGCCGGCTCTTTGAATAAATCGGACGCGCAGAGTGAGAGAGGGAGAGAGAGAAGATGAGTTTCTGTGTTTTGAAGCACGAAATGGCCGGAAGGACTTTATATAATATAAATATACAATATATGCCTTTTCCCGTACAAATGGGTCAATTGACAACGTGGCGTTTTCTGGAGATTGGTTAGGTGTCAAGACGGACGGGAGATGAAGGTTGGTTAGAAGTGTTGAGTTTTGAGGGGAAGGTAATGAAATTACCAAAGTGGGATTCACTTAACCAGAATGCCATGTTACAATTTGCGACTTTCTTTCCTTTTTTTTTCTTTTTTGGTTTCTAAGCACAATTTGCGACTTATTACAACAACAAACACCAGAAGCCTTGACAATGAAGTCACATGTTGTCTGTTTTCTTTTTTGGGGTGACAAAAAAAAAAAGGATGCCCATTTATTTTGATATCTTATTTTAATTTTTTATATAATTTTTTTTTAATTTTTTTATTTAATAATTAAGAAAATGATTATTAGTGTATTGATATTTTTTTATTTTTTAAAAATATAGAAAAATAGAAAAAAAATTTAAAACAAAATGAATAAACATGTTGTACTACGGGTCAAATAAAATGGTACTGTACAAGCGGCACTGTAGTAGTACCCTAAGTTATAATCAAACCAACATGTCTATTTTCTTTTCCACAATTTTAAATAAATTGCCCAAATTCTTTAGATTATTTTTAAAATTAACGTCGAGAACTTAGAAAATAAAAAAATTAATACAAACAAAAAAATATGAATGGGAGAAAATTTTGTATTGATCAGGGTAGACTTACGTGCGAAAATGAGCTGGATAAAAAAAAAAAAAAAAAAAAACTAAAATGAAATTAGGAGTGTATTGTTGGCTAAAGGACGAGAAAGGTGTGCGTATGAATGGTAAGAGCGCCGCTGCTACAAGGGCTGCTACTGGTTGTTGTGTCCATCCTATTCCTAGATAGCGCATGCATTGCATGCTTACATGCATGCCCACACCACATATTACATAACCTCCCAAAATATCCTAACCAACCCTTAGCTGTCCATGCTCTCATGCTTACACTTTTCCTCTCCACTTTCCATCCGTCATTACAAAAAAAATAAGGCAAATGTAACACTTCATAAAACAAAAACAGAACAGATATAACACTTTAGTATCACATCTATTCTATTTTATCACAATTAAAATGTCATATTCGACATTTTTTCTTGTAGTGCATGTAATCGTATATGGGTAATAATATTTTTTATATTTCTTTTTTCTTTTATACAATAATATAACATTTAGAAGAGTTTTAAAAACATATTTGGTGGTATCTTATATTCAATATTTTTGTTGAGCTTTCTGAATCTTATACTCCCTTGCTGTACCATTATTTTTATGTTAATGATATGTGAGTGAAATATTTTTTTAGTAATGCTACATATAATTGTAGATAGGTATTAAATGTCTCATAATTACTTTGTAAAAGAATGAGATTCATTATTAAAAAATTAATTTTTTCATGTGAATATTGTATTTTATTCACTTTATTCAAAGTGATTATGTAGAATTTACATAATTTACAATTATAAATATTATTTTTTTAATATTTTTTATGTCTAAAATTTTCCATTAAGTACCCTGATTTCCGCTTCCATATATACTCTCATTTATTTGTTGGTGAAAAAGTCCCACCACTTCATGAACAACAATAATTTCTATTAGTTTTACATTTGATTACTATTATCTTTTAATAAAAGTCGTGTGTTTCAGGGACGCAGCTCTCCTTCTCTCTCTCCCTTACCATGCTCCCAACCCAACGGCGATGCTCTCCAATTATTTTCTCTATCATGGGCAGGCTCCGACTACCTTCACGCCTTCACTTTCGTGCTCTTACATATTATTTCCATTTCCTTATGGTATTTTTCCGTTTCTTAGTGTATTTTGTTGGTGCAAAGGGGTAGCAAAACAAAAATACTAAGAGAAAGTTTGTTTTAAGGCATGTTACAATATCATTTTCCTTAAGACAATATTCGCCCCTTCCAATAATAATAATTGGTATACACACGGGTTACAGCAAATTTGCCTCTAAGATACAATGAAACCCAGAACAAGTCTGTTCGTCTAACTGCGTTATGCACAAACGAAATTAGATCTCGAATACTCTTAGATTTTGCTATCCAACCAAGAAATTAGAAATCTGTTCTCTTAAGAATAAATAGATTCTAATAAATTTTGAAGAAGTGAAAATATTAGGAGAGAGAGAATTTCAAAATTATTAGATCTTTGAAATGGTTGCACAATGGGTCTATTTATAGATAATCAAAAGGTGCGTGCTTATTTTCAAGTGCGCGCCCCTTGGCGAGAATCACGTCCATTGAGTAAGACATGGCAACACCATGCACGCTGCATGCCTCTTGATGAGGCCTGTTGATAAATCAACAAAACTCATATGAATGAGGCGCGGCTCGAACCACTACCATCATGATAGAAAATGAAGCACAATACCACCGTGCCATTTCCATCCATATGGTATGTAAATAATCACAAAATCCCATAAGTCTCAGAAATTTATCATAATTTCTCTCTTCTCAAGATAATTCATAACTTTCAAAAAAAAAACAAATCCCCAAAAATATATTAATATAATATAATAAAGTATATCTTATTTTGGAAATATTTCCAACATATTTTCTCTTTTTCGAGTTGTTTCCATCCAGTAGCGCCGCTCACCGATCTTCTGAAAACCGACAACCTCCAACCACCACGCTTGGGTCTAACAACCTCCTATGCTGTCGATCTTCAAGTTCGTAGTGGGGGACTGCGATTCCGGTTGACGTGTTGGCCACACGTGCGGCTCTTGCTGTTCGTGTTAGCAACCATGAAATGGGAGAGTTTTTTACGCCACGCGCTGTTGTGTTGGATTCGCAGGCCTCGATTCTCTCAGTAGGGACAATTATTCATTGTTTCAGGCGGCGTGTATGCCACACACGCCCTCGAGGGACCATTGTCGGGGACTTGGCTCCAACTACTATGCTCCTATCTTACTGCTTTCCGTAATCCATGATTATGTTAGAGGGATCGAGGACCTCTCTTGCAATTTACTCCAAAGAAAAAGTAACAGTACATCCGACATTTGCTCCGCTTCTAGTGGAAGAGCCATTGTCTCCAACAGTGGCTCCATTGTTCGCGTTTTAGCAAACAATTTTAATATATATTTTTATAAGATGGAGTCCTATGATAGAACTTGGGTAGAGACCAAGAAATTGATCCCAAATAAACCCTTTTTTTTTTCCATTACTCTTACAATGTTGTTTGTTGTTTTGGGGCGATTGTCAGGGAACCCCACCCCCATCTCATTTATCATACTTCTAGTTTATTGAATATGCTTGTTTAAAAAAAATCTCTTTCAATAAAAAGAAAGGCCTCCTCGATTTGATTAGGTAAATTAGCTTTGCTTGGACTTGTCCAGAAACCTATTCACTATCTAGTGGGTGACCGACTACTTAAGATGGAATCTTTCTACTTGTAGTTAGGACTGTAAATAAACTAGGCTACTCGACAGCTCACTCGGTTAAACTCGAATCAAACTCGACTCGTGAAAAAAAAAAAAAACTCACTCGTGAAAGCGAATATCTGCTCGATTAGTAAATGACACATACCCAACAAAACTCGACTCAACTCGGCTAAGACTCATTAAGGCTCACTCGTTTATACTCGAGTCGACTCGTTAGCTCGACTCGATTAAAATTTATTTATATATTGATAAATATATACACATATATATATATATATATTATATTTATGTATTGCTAACAATATAAGTATAGCATTTTTATAATTAAATATGTAATCTTATTACTTATATCTATATGATGAATATACTTCATAGTTATATTTTATAATTTATACAATAATTAGTCTATAAAATTTAATAATTTCATATATTAGTAAATGGAAAACATGTGAAATATGTATATGTTATAATATTATGTATATTTATTAATAATATATATAAGCATTTAACATATTTTTATGAAGAATAAATATCAATTAGTTAGATATTAAATATTAATTTTTTCTTAGTTGTTTATTTATTTATTTTTATATTTTATTCAAAAATTAAAAAAAAAAATCGAGCTCGAGCTTGACTCGATTCGAGTTTATTTGTAGGACAAGCTCGAGCTCGAGTTGGAAGTTTAGTTTATCGAATCGAACTCGAGTAATTTGAGTCGAGCTCAAACTCGACAAGCCAAAACTAGACTTGATTACAGCCCTACTTGTAGGTATTGTTGGGTTTTGCTTCGTGACATTTGTCCCACAGTAGTGAGAACAAAGGAAGAGTAAGGTCTAAGGTCTATAAAAGAAGGATTAGCTTCCTTGACTAAGTACACCAATAAAAAACTTAGCTAGTTATTTTTTTACTTGGGGTATATTTGTGGGTATATTTAGGGTGAAGAAAAAAATTGTGTGATTGTAACAATTTTCATATAATGAATTTTCTTCTCTGAGTCTGATAGTTTTTCTCATGTTTTAGGAGTTCTCTGCATAAAGTTTGGTATTGTTATTATTTCTCTATTTTTCTTGATATTCCTACAAAAGATAGATCCTATGGTTGGTTCTAATTTTCGACAAGTGATACTAGAGCTACTAAATTCTTTTGGTGAGGTGAAGTTTTGGTGTGATAGTGTAGAATATACAATATAAGGAAATTATGTCTAGGAGATTGAATTTTAAGTGGGACCAGTATGACCCCTCTAATATTTCTTGTAAACCTTGAATGTCTATTTAGAAAAGGAAAATCTTTCCTGAGAATTTATTTAGTGAGTACTATTCATTTCTAAGTAAAATTCATCAAGGCAATGTCGGAAATAAGAGTTTCAGATCCTATAAGATTTGAGGTGGAGAAATTGATGGGAAAATCATTTTGACTTGTGGCAAGTGCAAATCAAGAATGTTTTGATTCAATCAGGATTATACAAGACGTTAAATGACAGACCAACCCCTGAAATCAACAGTAGTACTAGTATGACTGCTGAAAAAAATAGCACATTGAGAATGAGCGATGAAAATTAGGAAAGTCTGGATTTGAAAGCAGCAAATACGATATGTCTGTGTATGGCCAAGAATATTCTTGCAAATACGCATGGAATATCTACGACAAAAGAACTTTGAAAAAAAGTTGAAAAGTTGTATCAACCGAAGGGTTTCTCAAATCATGTGTGCCTGAATGAGCAATTTTATACACTAAGGATAAGTAAAGATATGCCTATTTTAAATAATTTAAGTGTTCTCAATGGCATGCTCTCTGAGTTAGAATCTATTGGAGTTAAAATTGATGATAAGGATCAAGCATTGAGGCTTATCTAGTCTCTTTTATCTTCCTATGAGCATATAAAGCCTATTTTGATGTATAGAAAGAAGAAAATAATTTTTTGAAAGATTATCAGTAAACTCTTGTCCAAATAAAGAAGATTAGTTGGTGGAACTAATAGTCCACTTGAAAACTTAGCAATAGTAGCAACTAGTGATGGGAAGAAGAAAGCAATCTATTAGGGGTGTAGACAATCTGGCCACGTCAAAAAGATTTTCCAAGAGTTAGAGTAGACTTAGCAAGATTTTCCAAATCAGTAAACAAAGATACTACTAATGAGGCTAACTTTGTATCTCTCTTTATGGAAGATGATGTCCTTTGTTAAGGAACATGTATATCCTCATGGCATACTTTTAATTTTCAAAATTGTCGTAATAGAGGATATGCTAATGTTAATGAGTCCACAAAGTTGCACACAGACATGTGTTTAGCATTGATACAAGATATGTGATGAAAATTCATATTGATAGTTGATGAACTTTTAAAAACGTCAAATGTGAAAGTTACACCATAATTTTCAATAAAGTTGTTTTCGATATGGACCGGAGTGAAATGTTTGGAATTAGTTTATTATGAGTGGGTATACCTTTTATAATGAAGCATGATAGCAAAATCTATGAAGATCTTCATTGAAGTGGAGCGTGAGTGTGAGACTAGCGAAAGTTGCAAGGTGGAGATTGTTGGATTTTACTTTTTGGCATTAGTCCCACATTGGTGGAGAATAGCAGAGAAGCAAGGCCTAAGGCCTATAAAAGAATGATTAGTCTCCTTGACTACGTATACTAGTAAAAAACTTAGCTAATAATTTTTACTTTAGTAAAATTTCTTTGTTGATTTTTTTTTAATAAAATGAGATGATGTGAAAGTTAAACTTTTGCCAGTAGAAAAATTTTGTAGATGTATTTGGAATGAGAAGAAAAAATGTATGACTAATAATTTTTCATATAGTAGATTTTCTTTTCTGGATCTAATGATTTCTTTTTGATTTTGAGAATTTCTCGTGTAAAATCTATTAGTGTTATTATTTTTCTAGTTTTCTTGATATTTTTACAAAAGATAGATCTAAGAGATGAATTTAGGAGGTCCAAATTCTCAATACAGTTGTACAGAAGATCTTCCTTTAAAAACTTAAAACTTCTTCTATTTTTATCTCTAAAAGAGTTCCAAAATTTGAATGAGCCACCAACTTTGTGAAAATATTACACAATAAGACTCATGTAAAGTATTCTATATTTACTTAATAATATGAGATGAAGCTTGTGTCTATCTCGGATTTTTTTCAACGTATTGGCCCTCTTTTTTTATTTTTTCAAACTCAACTGTATCCAATAATACAAGGCTGAGCACTTTTTATTCATCAACTTTGTCATATTTTGCCAAAGCAATGGAGAATTTTGTTAAAAAAAGATTGCAGCCATTCTTTTTCACCACAAATTTAAATTTAAAATACGAGAACAAACCACTCTCTGCTGACAAGCAGATTCATACAAATGTAGTAACAAAAAAAAACTATTCTATAATGTGGCAAAACTCCGATTATCATCAAATACAAAAATCTCAAATGGAAGAGAGATATTTACACAAAGTATATTACCTCCGTTTGAATAATAAAAAGAGATGCAATATTTGTTTATAAAAGTTGAAAGTTAAATAAAATATTATTAATATTTCGTTTTTTAATATTAATATAATTTTAAAATTTTAAATTATTTATTATAATGATAAAATAAGGTGAGATAAAATTGTCTTTTTATCCAAACTGAACTTATATTTTAATAGATTTCTCAACTTGTATTAAATATTCAATAAATATCAAATTTTGTTATGCTTGAAATTTCAAAATGATCGAAATGGAAAATATTTTGATTCAAAATTTTGTTATGCAATAGGATTCTGTCACGACTGACAAATCAGAGAACTGAGCCATGAGGGGGGCAATGGCATGTTGAAAACAAAAATGATATTTATAATAATGAAATATATAATTATTTTAAAAAAATAGTAAATACAGAAAAAAAAAATTTAATAATATATATATTTTTTTAATGGTGGATTTGTACGATGTTTATAGATTCCACAACCGTATGCATTATCGCTTAGGAAAAGTGGTAAAAGAACATATTCCTATGGGATATCCCTGATGCTTAAAATTTGAGTACGACTCATATTGCATTTTATAACAAAATATATCGTCTCTTCACTTTTTTTTTTCTTTTTCTTTTTTTTTATTCCTGATTATAGCTGTCTTTTTCAGTTTGACTGTCTCTTTTTTGGTTTTTTTTTTCTTTTTTTTATTTGATTTTCAAGAACCTACCCGATTCTATTTTTCACTCTGTGGCTCTCTTTCTCAATCAGAATTATCTCTCTCGCATTCGAATAATAATCAAGTGAAAGAGAGATAAATATGTTTTATAACATTATTAAATTTTAATGTTGTTTAAAAGATCTGTACAACTTTATTATTAAATAATTATTGTTGTTTAAAGAATATGTACGTAGAACTTTCTCTCTCTCTGTCTCTCACTTCAAACTCGATATCTTTTTTCTATTTTATGTCTTACTTTTGAGAAACGCTAAACTTATAAATGGTAATCCTGATTGGAGATTTCGATTGTAGGTTTTTATTTTATTTTATTTTATTTTAATAATTAAGGATGTATTATTTAATAATATTGTGAGTTTTTTTATAATTTTTATAAATATTTAAAAATATTAAAAAATACAACTAAAAAAATTATACTGGCCAGTCAAAATTTCAATATGTGGCTGAAGATCCGCTCCTTAATTTTAGAGGGAGTTTGATATGGAGATAAATGGAGTAGAATTGAGAGATTTGAATAAAATATTATTAAAATATTATTTTTTTAATATTATAAATATTTTAAAATTTTATAAAAATTAAATTATGTATTTTATTTTATAAAAAAATTTAAAAAATTATATTGATGAAATCAGGTGAATTGAAATAAATTTAAAAACCAAACTGTACGTTTGCTTTACACCCAACCTTTTGGGAAGATTTGCCGGAAAGAGTATCCAAAGAGATCCGAATCTACACACGTGTAGTGTTTGGAAAAAATTAAAAAACATAACAAAAATTAAAATTAAAATTAAATTGAAATCCATGGACGGCCCCATCTGAGCTATGGTCGCCACCCGTTTGAAAGAAACAAATCGGGCCAAAAAAGAAAATTATTGTTGACGTGGATCTATAATTATAAAAAATATATATATAAGTGATTTTACTTTTTATATAATTATAATCAGTTTCATTTAATAATTATATTTAAAGACTTTTACATTAGACATCATTTATATAAAATATTTTGATTTAGATCTCGTTTGTATTCGTAACTCAATTTAATTCATCTAAACTCATCTTCATTTTATCATTATATTTTTATAATTTTTTATATAAAACACAAATTCTTATATACATTTTTCAAATCTCAATACACCTTTTTTAAATCTCAATATATTTTTTTTAAAATTCTAAAATAATAATAATGTTAAAAAATAAACTAAACTCATCTCATTTTCGAATACAAACGAAACCTGAAAAGATGAATTTAAAATTTTGATTTTTACAAATCAAATTAAGCTATGTAGATGGTGTGTGATATAAAAGCCTCCAAATTATTGTTATAGAAAACGATGACAAAAAAAAATAAAGCACACATAAGTAATTAGGGGTGTTCATCCGAGTTTCGGATTTCTAAATCCGGAATCCGGATTCAAAATTTCCTCAAACCTTT
Source organism: Platycarya longipes (assembly GCA_036559045.1). Lineage (NCBI taxonomy): Eukaryota > Viridiplantae > Streptophyta > Magnoliopsida > Fagales > Juglandaceae > Platycarya > Platycarya longipes. The sequence continues at coordinate 13,838,962 of CM071796.1, read as the reverse complement.
TTTAAAAAAAAAATCAAAAGTATTAATAAATATATAAAATTTTAAACCGGGCCGGGTACAACCCGGCCCAGATGAACAGGCCTATAAGCAACGCAATCACATGACATAAAATTAATGTGATTTGATAATGTATTTATGTCTATAAAGCTTTAGAGAATTTTATTATATAAAAAAATTACAAAATACATTTTGGGACAAAATCTCAGTGTTCATAAGTAACATGTTGACACACTGAACATGTAAATTTACAAAGTGGAAAAATTCGTCAATAGCGTCGGCTTAAAAAAAGAAAGTTTTTTAATTTTTTTTTTTTTTTTTTGTCTTTTTAAATATCAAAGACACCATTTTTAAAGGCAAGCTTTGATGATTGTTGTTTCAACTTTCAGTATATAGGGAAATTGGTAAGAAAATTTGCTGAGCATGTTCTTTAACATTCTATTTATAATTAAAATTTAAGGCCCCTGAACTTATTAAATTTTATACATAAAATAATAAAAGCAGACATTTTAGGTGGTTATTAAAGAATATTATGACTGATCTGAAGCACGTGCTGTTGAGAATCTTGAAAAATAATTAATAATCAGGTCAGATGTTGATACTCCGTTTGAAATTGAAATTGAGATGAAACAAATTAAGATAGATTTTAAAAATTAAATAAAATATTATTATTATTATTTTAAAATTTGAAGATATTGAATTGATATTTAAAAATATTGTATTGAAATTTATGTTTTATATAAAAATTTAAAAAAATATAATAATATTAAATTTAAGATGAGATCATTTGAGATAAAATGAATTTACAATCCAAACCGGGCCGTGGATATCGATATTTTCCAAATAAGATATTAATTGGTCAGGCCGGAGAGCCTGCAATAACCTTTTATTTGAGCCTGCAATAACCTAACAAGCATTAAAACACGAACATTAATAGGTTCGATATTGGGTTCAGTTTGAATTTAAAGATGAGATAGAATGTATTATGAATAATAATAAAATGAGTAGTTGAGATGAATTGAATAAATTAATAAATGATTAAAATGAATTAAAAGTACGAAATGAGTTGTAAATAATAAAATTGATTTAAAAAAACAAACCTGCGACATATGATAATAAATTAATATTAAGTTTTTAAAAAATTAATTCAACTGGAGAGAAATCTGTCTGCTGACTACAATCATATTTGCTTTTCTTGTTTTTATTTCATTCATTTTATTATATTATTACTGTACAAAGTTACAAATAAAAATAAAAACTCTACTAAACATAATTTTTTTTGCATAATTTTTTTGTATTATTTAAATATAATTGATTAAAGTAATTATTTTATATTTTAAAAAAATGACGCACGACAAAAAAAATGAGTTGTTGTGACTAGATAATAGTAACGAAAAGACTATTTGAGACTAATTTTAGCTGTAAATAATCTTTTCGTCGCAATTATTTGGTCACAACAACTCATTTTTTTTGTAGTGACGTTGTCAATCATATTAATGTATTGTATAATAAATATGTAAAAAATAACTGCACATAATATTTTCATAAAAGATAATAATGGCATCGATCATATTAATTTTAGTTATATATAAGGGGTTAGGATTTGCAAAGTGAATAATGACATAATTCATTTTTCACTAGAAATGAATAAATATTATTAACTGTGAGAGCTTTTTATTGGTGTTTTAAAAATATAACGCTATAGTTCGAGCCGTGCAAATGAAAAGTCTAGAAAGAAAATTTCTAAACTTAAAATATTATTTAAAATTATAGAAACAATAAAACTATAAAAGTAAAGTAGTTAGTTAATTATTCTAGTAGCACTTTTTAAGGTCGGATGGAAAATGATTTTTAAAAATAAATTAAATTAATTAACAGTAGGAAAAATAGAAATAAATTAGGTCTTGTGATTTGGAAAACTTTTTTTTAAAGGTAAAACAAACATAAAAGAAAATAATAAGGGCAAAGGGAAATTGGAATAAAGCGTATACCGCAGTAGTTGTTCGGCATGTGGATGCTAAGCAATGGAATCTGGGACTGTGCTCCGATTTTGATGGAGTCATAGTTCAGAATTTCTGACTCCGACTCTCATCGGAGTCAAAATTAGCTTCCGACTCCGACTCCGAAATAGAGTCGGAGTTCGACTCCTATCGGAGTTCGAAATTTCGATTATTCCGACCTCTGATCGGAATCCATTCCTCTGTCACGGCTCATCGAAAAAACCATAACAAATTGAAATTATTAATCACTAATCAACCACTAATTAGTATCCAAATTTACAACCATTTGAAACTCAGATTATAAAATGGAAAACAACCACAAAAAGATTTATAAAACCTTAACAAAATATTAATCAGCTCCCAATTTACAAATCGATGAGGTGAAAGTTACAAACCTTGGTGCAGGTCCTACGGGATAGTCTGATAGACTCATAGAAGTCGATGGTTTGTTGGGCCAAACATGGTGTGGGTTACTCAGGGTAGAAGCTCTACCGTTGGGTTTAGAGAAGCCATCGGGACGCCGATGAGGGTAGAAGTTACAAACCAATAAAAATGAACCATGGTGCGGATTGCGGAGTAGAAGCTAATGAGGTGAAAGATGAAAATGAAGAGATGAGAGGAGGAGAAATAGAGAAGGATAGTCTCGAAGAAGATGAAATGGAGATGAGAGGTGCTGGGCGGCTGGGGGAAGAGAAGAGAGAAGAGAGGCCAATGGATTAGGGTTTAGTTTAAAATGTATATATATAATGATGAAACGGCGTTGTTTAGAACTTTTTAAAAAATTAAAAGGTTGCAAATAGAAAATCGCGCACGTGAGGATTTGAACTTGACCAGGCACGTGAATTTTAATTAATTAATAAAAAATATTTTCTTATTTTTATTACATATAGTAGAATTATATGTGAATTTTTTTTCTTACTTTGTTTTTTTTTTTATATTGATTAATGTAAATAATATTTTCTTAACTATTCAACTTGTTTGTTAATAAATTCTATTATATAAGACTATATTAATTGACATATTAAGTGATTTAATAAATAGGTAGACATATCTAAATTGTGAATAAAATATATTTTCTTATTTTATAGTAATTATATTATATATTAATAAAACATTATTTTTTTAGTACATGGAATGTTATTAATAACAACATTAACATTATTATTACTCCTATCAAGAAAAAAAAAATTGTTATTTTTATCAAATTTATTAGTAATATAGAAATTAATATTTATTAATTGATCTGAGATGTTAATTTTTTTATTAATAAATTATATTAAATAATCAAATATATTAAGTGATCTTTGATATTATAATTATATTAATAAAATGTAATAATGCTATTTAACATAATTTATTAACAAAAAAAAATTAACATCTCAGATAAAAAAAAATTATTCACACCGACTAAAAAAGTGAAAACGAAAGAACAAAAAGAACATTTCGAACAAAGAACAAAAACAATAGAAACAAATAGAAGAAAGGATCAATAAGATTATTCACTACTGTACACAAAAAACTAAAAATAAAACACTCGGTCCTCATGAGTATCATGTACAAAAAATTAAACAACAAAATACCTTCGTACGTACTGAGATCCATAAGAAATAAGGCCAATTTTCCTTTCATTTGCAGGGGAAAATATTATTCCTATCTATGACAAAACAATTCGACAGAAAATCACAAAAAAATTAGTAAAAAAATAATAATAATAAACATAGATTGACAGAAATAAAATAATAATCTCTCACAGTTTTCAAAAAAAATAAATTTTTACACTTTTCAAAATAAAATAATAATAATTTGAAGAATTTTAAAAGATTATTATTTGAAAAAAAAGTATAACTTTTTCTATTTTTTTTCTATTATTAAAATAATTTTTTTTTTTTAAATATATAATTTTTTTTTTTAATTTAATAACGTCTATGAAAGGACAAATTGATTATCACACTCATTTAGATCATGAGTTTGCCAAGTGTCAGATAAGCTCGTAAAAGAGAAGAAAAGTGATTTTACCAATATAGGCAATCGGTGCAGGCGGTAAAAAGAAAAAAAATAGTGAGAATAGAAATAATTTAATACAAAGAAGAAGGACAAAACCGTTAATATATATGATAACATCAGTAATAAAAATGATAAAGTGGGCAGATGATCTTAAAAAATAAGGATACAAGTGGAAGATGGAAAAGGGCATTTTTGGAAGACTAAAATGTTACGATGATTGATAATTGAGAAACAACTGTTTGTGAACTCAGGACAAAAACGTAAAATAAAATAAAATAGAAACAAGGGAGAGATAAACAAATGAAAACTTAAAAGGAGGGGTAAAACCGTAAAAGCAAGATAAATAAGTAGCTCATTAATGGACGTCAAAACTTAACAAAAAGTTAACGGTTAGAACAAATTTCCGTTTCATTGGCTTTTTTTTTTTTTTTTTTTTTTTTTGGGCAATTGGCACTTATTATATATAAGATATATATTTGAGTAATAGTACTGAGAGCAATGTGGGTCATCATGGGTTGGTAGCTATTTCCACACTGCTTTTTGGCTTATTGTGAGGGTTGGTGTAGTCTATTTCCACACTGTTTTTTTTTTTGCTTATTGTGAGAGCTTGTTTCGTACTCTCATAAATGGTCTGCAGCTATCTGCAATCAGTGACATTTGGGTGTGAGTTGAGATATAGATAATTTAAGATAAAAAAAAATTAAATAAAATATAGTTAAATATTATGTTCTAATATTATTTTAAATTTAAAAAAAATTGAATAATTTTTTATATTTTTTTTATAAAATTTTTAAAAAATTATAATAATTAAATAAGATAAAATTAATTGAAATAACTCTGAATCGAAACAAGATTAATAAGGGAGGCCGTTAGGTGTGGTTCGGCATACTTCTGATGTTGAGTGGGCCTACATCCCCCGAAGATCTTCCGAGAAAGTTTCTATTTTTATTTTTCATTCATTTTTTTGAGTATCTTTAAATATTTTTTAAAAATCAGAAAATCATTAAAAAAATATTTTCCTAATCACTAAATAAAGAAAAAATTAAACAAAACAGTTTTTTTTTTTAATATCGGAAGAAATACTCTTCTTATGTTTAGGTCAGTGATGATAAAATGGATGGATCTTTTCTTATATAAAGAGAGCCCATTAGATATCTACGTCGATCCCTGTTTATATGAGATGAACACTCTAAGGTTAGGCTTGTCTTTCGGCGTGATTTTCCCTGGTCCCTGTTGGAACGCAACTTGCTAGGGCTATAATTTTACTTGCAGGGAAGAGTAGTTGCGACATTGTTTGTTTTCATAAATGAGAGAAGATAAGATGAGATATAAATTAAAAAATTAATGAAATATTATTATAATATATTTTTTTAATATTAATTTAGTGTGGGGATTTGAAAAATTAGTTTTGAAATTTAAAAAAATTAAATTTTTTATTATATTTTATATGAAAATTTAAAAAAGTGTAATAATGAGTTTTATATAAATTTGAGAGTTTTGGTTTTATCTCCCAAAACAAACAGGCCTGTAATGCGAAACTATCATGCTGGAATCATTAACTTCTCTCATCGCCATTACGTCATTAAGGTTCTAGTTAAATTTAAAAAAGAAATGAGATGAGATGAGTTTAGATAAAAGATGAAAAGTTAAATAAAATATTATTTTTTGATATTATTATTGTTTTGATATTTGAAAAAGTTATATTATTTATTATATTTTATGTGAAAATCTGAAAAATTGTAATGATGAGATTGAGATGAGATGAAACGAGTTCGAATCCAAACAAGAACTAAGTCCTTCCTGATGACAGCTAGACTTGAATTCTACATCTTTGTGTTCTGGCGGTTCCCAATCTTTGGCTTGATTTATTTTCACAAATCATTTTATTTATTTAATTATTATAATTTTTTCAAACTCTTAGCAAAATACAAAAAATAATTGACTTTTCAAATTTTAAAATAAAAATTATATTTTAATAATATTTTATTCAACTTTCATTTCATTTCATCTATGTAATAAAAAAAGACCTTAATCACCATTGGCCAGGCTTATGGTTTTCATGCCTATAAGCCTCTATATAATTGGTCTGATCCTAGAACACGGGTGTATTGCCGAATAGGATTTTCCATTGTAGGTCAAATATGGGTTTGTGTTGCAGGTTTTGAACGATCTACTCTACACAAGTGTGGGCTTTAGTCCGAAGATCTATAGGGCTTTTGGGCATTATTATAATTTCTGTCAATTTCTTCGGTAAGAGTTTTCTCTCTCTGTCTCTTTGTGAAGCATAGAGCTGGGTCTCTTAGATCCCCTAATCTATAGAGTTTTTGGGTTTTCCTCTGTTTGTTTGTGCTCTTCCTTCCTCCTTCTCTCTCTCTCTGATACTGTCTATGTTCTCAAGTTGTAATGGACGACGAGTTGATCAACCTATGTGAGGGCCTGAAACTCACTGAGAATGAGCAGCAGAAAGTAACTTTCTCTGAGGAGGAGGTCTCTCTATCAAACAAAGTCAGCAAGCTCTGCCTTATTGCCCTGGTAGTGGCAGACAAGGAAATAGCTATGGGAGCTTTCAAAGCTACCATTACAAACATTTGGAAGGCATCAAGTAGGGTAATGATCAAAGATATTGGGAGGAACAAATTTTTTTATTAAGTTTCCTTTCCACTAACGATAAAAACAAGGTCCTCATGGGATGCCCTTGGTCATTTGACATTGGATTGTTTGCAAGAGTGTGATAGCAACAATGCCTTGAAAGACATCACATTCTCCCACGAACCCTTTTGGGTTCAAATCCATGACGTTCCTTTTGGCGGCTTAAATAAAAGGATCGGAGAAAGGCTAGGAGCATCTTTGGGCAAGGTGTTGTTAATGGACATTGATGAGAACAACAGAGCTTGGGGAAGCTTCTTGTGTGTTAAGATCATGATAGACATCTCCAAACCTTTGGCTAGGGGCCGTGTTCTTAATCTAGGAGGCTCCTGGTGTTGGGTTACCTTCAAATACGAGAGACATTCAACTACTAGTGTGGGGCAATGCCCCACACTTCTTCAAGGTGTCCAAGCTTTGACTCAAAAAGTCGGACTCGAGAGAACAGTCAACTCCACTATGGCTCTTGGCTCTGAGCAGGGCCTTTTAGAAAAAGGAGACCCAACCTAGACTAAATCCAACAACTGAGGGAAGGAAAAGGAAACACCAGAAGCCCGGCATAGCAACTCCTTTGATCAGGAGGATGGTAGTGGTGGGAAAAGCACAGACCAAAGGTGTCCCAAGGTTTGGGGTCCTCTCGAAATCTGTTTCAACGGGTGAAAATCAGGAAAATAACAACTTTGCAGGTAATTTTTCTGACATTGCAACTCAAGGCTTCACTTTTACTACAAATGAGGTATCTTCCTCCTGCCAAGTTTGTCCCCCAAAGGTGGTTGGTAAAAGTGATGGACAGTGACGGAGCCAGAAATTTATTTTAGGGGGCCAAGCAAAACTAACATAAAATATATAAAATATTTGTTGTTCTATTTTTATATATTTTTTTATACGATATTGAACAATCTGATATTAAAATCTACAATAAAAATAAAATACGTTTAATACAACTTATATATTAAAATATATATATAATATGTCAATAAAAGGTCATTACAATAAATAAAATATTAAAAATACGTTAGAAATCATCCAACTTCTTTTTTATTTTTATCTATAATAAAAATATGTCATCATATTATCATATCATTTTACTTTATATAAGATATATTTTATTTTTAAATTAGATTAAATTCTGTGTAGGATGGACCAAGATAATTTTTAGAGAGAAGGCCAAACATAAGATAAAATTAATATTATCTTACTAAATTATAAAAAAAATAACCTATATTATTTTTTTTAAAACTAACACATATTATATTTTTCAGAATTTTTTTTTAAAACAACAAAATGTTAGGGCCAGGTGGAGGGGGGCCATGGCCCCCCTTGCCCCAACGTGGCTCCGCCACTGGTGATGGAGACTAGTGCTGGGCAAACCAGTTCGATCAAGCAAGTCTCCCTATAGTACCAACTACGCAAGAGTTGGACATGATTCATGCAGTACCCATGCAACAGGTCAATTCTCCTCACTCAACTATCTCCTGTAAATCAACCAAAACCAACTAGAAAAGAAGGATTAGGGGAAAACTCACAAATTTTCCAAAGGACCTTCTTAGCTCTCCTCTAGAACCTGCTCTTAGAAAATGCGGCAAAAAAGTATAATTAGCCTAGATAGAAAGTCAACGCAAGAATACAAGAGAACAAAGCAACTTATCCTAGTAGAGATTGTTCCACAACCCTGCCAATCCCCATGATAACACCATTTTGGAACTGTCGGAGGCTTCAGAACCCTTAGATAGTTCGTGAACTCCACCTTTTGGTGAGAGAAAAGTTCTCTGACCTCATTTTTCTTATTGAAACAAATTATAAAAGAGGTAAGATGGAATATGTTCGTAATAAACTAGGCTTTGAGTATAGCTTCATTATTGACTATGTTGTTAGAAGTGGAGGCCTAGCTGCATTTTGGACTAAGAATGTCATGGTTGAACTCAACTCCTACTCACTTATCCATATATCTCTTAGCATAAAAGTGGAGAACTTGAACTACCAAGGCCTCATCAATAGTTTTTATGGGCAACCACTAACTGCCAAGAGAAAAGAAAGCTGGAGCCTCCTCAAGTTGCTAAGACCTGCTCCTGGCATTCCCTGTTTGTGTTTAGGCGACTACAATGAGATTATCTCTCAAGAAGAGAAGACAGGAATGGCAATGAGACCCTCCAGGCATATTGAATATTTCAGACAAGTCCTCTTGGAATGCGACTTGGGTGATTTGGGCTATGAAGAGTCAAAATATACTTGGTGTAACAAACGAGAATGAGCAGATTTTACAAGGGAAAGATTTGACAGAGCTCTTGCCAATTGCCCCTAGAGTAACCTGTTATCTCTTAACCATGTATCAGTAATACTAGTGCAATGCTCAGACCACAATCCGCTACTTTTTCTCAGCCAAGATCACAAGCCCAACTTCTATCTTGATAGACGTGTTTTTCGGTTTGAGGCTAGCTAGCCTAAGAAAGAGGAGTGCATTAAAGTGATAAAGCGAGCCTGGCATGGCTTCTTACAATTAGGCCCTAAATCTAAGGTTACTAGGCAAGGTTTGGAGAGATGCAAGTACCAGCTTCAAGAGTGGTACAACACTACCAGAGCCCAAAAACAACAATTCATTAAGCGGAAGAGCAAAGCACTAAATACTTTGCAAGAAACCAATGTTGGCCAGCACAATGAACTCAAAACAAAATTTGCTAACATACTTGGATGATATTCTTGAGGCGGAGGATGTGATCTGGAAGCAAAGATCTAGGCAACGTTGGTTACAAGATGGTGATAAGAACACTAAATATTTCTACAAATGTACTTCTCAGAGAAAATAAAGGAATTGGATCAAGAAAGTCTCTACCGAGAGGGAAACTAAAGCCAATACTCCAGAGGAGATTGGAAAGGAATTTCAAGATTTCTATCTCAATCTCTTCTCAACCTCTAATCCCTCAGGTATAGATGAATACATGTCCCACATTTCCCTCTCAATAACTCTCGAGAAGAACCATGTTCTAACTAAAGAGTACAGTATAGAGGTAGTTAAGCTAGCAATAGCTGATATGAACCCTCTTGGTTCTCTGGGTCCCAATGGCTTTCCCTCCAAGTTCTACCAAGACCATTGGTCCATTGTAGGGGATAATGTGGTGGCAACTATTCTAGAGAAACTTAATTGAAGGGTTGGGTTCAGAGCCATAAATTAGACCTTCATATCATTAATTCCCAAAAAAAGTACGCCTCGACAAGTCTTAGATTTTAGACCTATCAGTTTCTGCATTGTCCTCTACAAAATCATGGCCAAGGTAATAGCAAATAGACTCAAACTCATACTTGAAAGCCTAATCTCCCCCAACTAGAGTGGTTTTGTCCTAGGACGTTTAATTTCTGATAATATCATTGTAGCTTATGAAATGCTACACTCCATGAAGTATAGATCTTGAGGTCAAAAAAATGGCTTCATGGCATTAAAGCTTGACATGAGCAAGGCTTACGACATAGTCGAATGAGGTTTTCTCGAAGCAACCATGTGAAAGATGGGATTTGATAGGAGTTGGACCGAGCCCATTATGCAATGCATTAGCACTATTTCCTACTCAATTATCCTAAATGGATCCCATCAACCTTCTTTAAGCCATCTAAGGGTCTTAGGCAGGGGATTCCCTCTTCCCCTACCTATTTATCCTATGCCCTGAAATGCTCAGCCAAGCCTTAACTCAAGCTAAACAAAAAAGATATATCTTGAACTTCCCCTTAGCAAGAGGCTCATTTTTTATTGATCACCTATTTTTTGTTGACGATAGTCTTATTTTCTGTAAGGCGTTACCTTCTGAATGGGACAGGTTGCAGGGGATCTTACACTCCTATAAGCTCACCTCAAGACAAAGACTCAACTTAGACAAATCCTCTATAATGTTCAGCTCAAATACAAAGCCATGGATCCAAAATATCATCCTGAGCACAACAGGGATCCAAGCATTGGGTACCTTTGGAAAGTACCTTGGCCTTCCTTCATTCGTGGGAAGACACAAATCAAAAGCCTTCAACCCAATTTTGGAGTGGATTAAGGCACAAATGGGCAGCTAAAAAACCAATTTCCTTTCCCAGGCAGGGAAGGAATTCCTCAAATCGGTTATCCAGGATATCCCCACTTATAGCATGGGCATCTTCAAAATACCCAAAGGAATCCTCCGAAGCATTAACAAGCTAATGCAAACCTTTTAGTGGGGTCAAAAAGAGAAAAAACTTAGGATGCACTGGATTAATTGGAAGAGCCTAGGGGTGTCCAAATCTCAAGGGAGACTAGGATTTAGAGATTTTGAAGATTACAATCTAGCTCATCTTGCAAACAAGACTGGAGGGTATTGCAAAATCCCTCATCCTTGGTTGTTCGATTATTGAAAGCTAAATATTTTCAAGACACAGGCTTCCTACATGCTAAACTGAAGAGAAGATAATCTTTTGTCTAGCAAAACTTGATAGTAGAATGCCCTCTTTTAAATGAAGGTCTGCTTTGGAAAATTGGAACAAGAGATGATGTTAAAATTTGGCATGAAAAATGGCTCCCCATTCCCTCCTATCAAATTCAATCTTTACCAACTATCCTAGACCCAGAAGCCAAAGTGGCCATGCTTATTGACCAGCCTACTAATACATGGAAGTTCGACCTATTGGAGTCTATTTTTAGTGAAGCAAAGGTGGTGGCAATTTCCCAAATGCATATTCCATGCAGAAATCCAGACCAATTAACATGGCGCTACTCAAAGAATGAGATGTTTTTAGTGAAATCAGCCTACCACCTCTAATGTGCCCTAACAATTGGCAGTTTAGGACAAACCTCTTATTCTATGCCGACCTCAAAAATCTAGAACATACTTTGGCAATTGAACTTGCCTCTCTCAGTCAGATCTTTTATGTGGATGGTAGCTAAAAAAAACTTCCTACCAGGGTGAGTCTAGTGAGAATAAAAGTCATCGACACCCTTCTCTGTCCACTATGCCAATTACACCCCGAGACAGTCACCCATGCTCTGTGGACTTGCAAGGTTGTCCAAGCAGTTTGGAGTAGTGCATCGACGAAGCTCCAAAAATGCTCAATCATGGAGGGATCCTTTACAGAGGTTCTAAAGTAAATCTTCTCCGCTAACTTAAAAGCTCTAATCGCGGAAGTAACGTACAATATGAAGCACTTGTGGCAGAGGAGAAACAAAAGCATCTTTGATTCCATTTTTACCCCCCCCAGCAAGTCTCCATGCAATTTCGCACAAGCATGTTAGATCTATACATTTATTTAGAAGGAAAACAGGCCAACCAAAAACATCCCCCACAAACAACGATCTTCATCCCTTGGCAAAAACCCCCTGTCAATTTCTACAGGGTCAATTGGGATGCCACAATCAACAAGTTCAATCCAAGATAGGCATTGGCATGACCTTTAGGGACTGGCAGGGCGCTATAATTGGCACTCTGCAATCCTCAAAAACTCTATACCCAGAAACCCTATTGGGCAAAGCAACAGCAACCTTAAGAGCCACCTCCTTCTTCCTCGAGCAGGGTTTCTTTCTCAACCTAATTTTGGAAGGGGATTCTAAGTTAGTGGCCAGTGTGCTAACATCTGACGAAGAAAGCTGGTTTTTAGTGGGCCTAATCATCCGGGACTCAAGGAAGCTTCTGGCCCAAGTTCATGGATGGTCCACTTGCCATGTTCCCATCAACTCTAATGTTATTGCACATAATTTAGCTAAAAATGCCCTTGATTTAGTAGAGGAAAGCTTTCATGTTGAGGCTTTCCCACTATGTATTCACAACCTTTTGGAACTGGATTAATGAATACAAGTGTTCATCTTTCAAAGAAAAAAAGATGGTCTGATCCAACTCCCTTGGGGGAATATTAGGCCTACCATAGATGTCTTATCCAAGAATAGCAATATGTGACATTATCTGTAAATCTAACACAAACTCGTTAAGACACTATTTATAAATGAGTCATTAACTGGTCAATCCATTTAATACAAAACTGGTCTATTATGATCCATTTAGACTTTTACTCACAATCACAATTTTCTTTTTTTTTTTTTATAGAAGATATGCTTCATTGCAATATGACATAAAACCTTAAGAACATTTACAATCAATTGGAACAACATATATAACACTCTCAATAAAAGGTGGGATGACATTCCACCACACTTGTATAGCTTGAACAGATCATGCATTTCTTGCAAGATAATGTGCAGCTTCATTTGATAATTGACAACAGTGTTTAACCTTGCAGTGGGAGAAACATAGCATCAACCTTCTAATCTTAGTAATGATAATCCTCATAGTTGAATGAGGTGAAAAGTTACTATTTATCTCCTCCACAAGATTTAGGCAATCACTTTCAACAATAAGGTTGGGAATTCCTGTAGGAAGACAAGTCAGCATGCCTATTAAAACTGTCATAGCCTCAAGATGTTCAAGCTCTAGAAATTCAGTCTCATTTCTACACAAAGCGATAATAACATCACCACTTGAATCTCGAAGTATTGCACATATACTAGTCTTATTGCAATCGAAGAAGGAGCACCATTAACATATAGTTTATGCCAATCAGGTGGAGGAGGTTCCCACCGGTACTAAAGTGGCTTAGGCAAAAGAGTGGGACTGGTAGCATTTACAAATAGATGCTTCATAGAGAGTGTAGTGTTTAGTACCTAGTGAGGTGGTAAGTTAATACCTTTATGGACCATTTGATTTTGACGATACCAAAACCCCCAAGCCATAAGAATAAAATATGCGAGGTTTCCAGATGGACCTGCTCTATGGATATCCATTGCAATAAGCATGAAAGACTAATAAGAAAACATGGCTTGCAACATAGGATGGAACCAAAGTTGCTAGATCATAAGACAAAACAAGAGGGCAAGAGATAAGTCTTCCTCTCTAAATCCATTGAAACAATAGGCTGCATCAATGGGAACCTTCCTATATATGAGGTTTGCTTTTGTGTGTAGAATATCTTGACATGCTCTCCAAGCAAAAATTTTTATCTTGTGAGGGATCTTCTGCTTCCATAAGTGCTTATCTCGGTTCCCTAATAAGATTTCTCTTGCACTAATAGCACGCAACCCTTTAAAGAATCTGTAAGCACTTCAAACACAGAAGTTGCCATTCTGCTTATGCTCCCATATCCACCTATCAGGTTCATTTGTAAAGTTAGGATGGACCTACATGATTGCCTCAATTAACCTTGGAGGGAATAGAGTACTAACTTTGGAAAGGTTTCACCATTGGTATCCGAATCAAGTAGAGAACATACATAGTCATTCAAAGTTGTCAACCTGGAACTACTTTGGCAATCCATTACTCTTAGTTCCATACTTAAATCTCTAAAGCCAGGAACCCAGGGGTCTTTCAAGATATGAGTATTGTGCGCTATGCCAACACTTCACCTACCTCCTTTTATCATCAAGTTTTTGGCCTCCCATATACTCCTCCAAGCAAAAGAAGAAGCGGCCCCAAGAGAGGCTTCAAGTAGGTTGATTCTTGGAAAATACTTGGCCTAATAGGTCTTATAAAACAAGCCATCTTGGCTCTGTAACAGCCGTCGACTCTGTTTAGCTAACATGGCCAAATTAAAAGTTGACAAATCCTTGAAGCCAAGAACTCCAACATTCTTTAGGTTTACAAAGATTATGCCAACTTTTCCAATGTATCTTTCTTTCAACATGTTTTTGACCCCACTAATAATTAACCATTAAGCTCTCTAGATTCTCACATAGTTGTTGAAGGAGTTTAAAACAACTCATTGTATATAATGGAATTGCTAAGGCCACAACCTTCAATAAGATCTCTCTTCCTCTGTGAAAATATACTCATTTTCCACCTTTGCAATTTCCGTCACACCTTATGTCTTATGTCAGCAAAAACACCAATTCTTGGCTTGCCAATCAAATGTGGTAAGCCAAGGTATTTATCATACTGTTGCACTTGTACATTGCCACCACAAAACCAAGATCGAATCCTTAGTAGCAAAATCTGTGTTGGGACTACAAACCATGGCAATTTTTTCACAATCTACTAATTGGCCTAAGGCAGCTTCATATTTCCTCAAAACCTCAAGTATACTGTTGTTAGAGGTAAATGTAGCAGAGCAAAAATAAGGTTATCATCTGCAAAAAGTAAATCATTAAGTTTAGGGGCCCCACGACAAAATTGTATCCAAGTCAATGCATTAGTTGTTGTTTTCCTCAGTAATCCACTTAACCTTTTTGTGCATGTAGAAAAGAGATCGAAAGAGATGAGATCTTCTTGTCTCAAACCTCCAGAAGGAGTGATATGTCCAGTTGGTATTCCATTGATCAAAATAGAGAAACCTGCACTTGTTAAACATTTCTTAACCAATTGAACAAACTGAGATAAGAAACCAAGTTTGAGCATGACAGCTTTAAGATAAGATCATTCTACTCTATCGTATGCTTTACTCATATTAGCTTAATAGACATATAGCTCTTCTTTCTCTTCATTTTTTCCTCAAATAATGAAGAATCTCATAGTGTGACACCCCTAGATTTCTGCTTAAGATCGGATGAACATCTAAAGCGACAGGACATGCAACACAAGATTACCTGCCCCCGTTCATGACAAATAAAGATACAATACACCTAACATACATATAACAGTATGCAATATTCGCAGCGGATATTTTTTTTTTAGCAATACTATACACAAAACCAAAAATATCCCAAATGTTTAAAACATCCTTCATACAAAAGGATATAATAAACAACTGAGTTCATAACGCTAGTCTAAAATGGTTATGATCAAAGAGTACTGGAGATACAACTTCATAGTATAAGTAGTAACTTAAGCTAACTACTATATTAACATTGATATCGTACTGTCGCTCAATCGACCGTGTATAGCTGGTCGAATTCCAATTCTCCTTGGGGTCTTACAACAAGATCTACCATTTGGGGGGAATGGTAGTGAGACTATCACAATGATATTTAATTACAAATATCAGCAAGTTAACAAAAAGTTTTCACGCAGGTTAATGATGCATGCATGACAGTAGAAGTGTAGATGCATAATCAAAGTCATAAATAACCATAGCATAACTTAACATATAGCATGACATAACTGGTATAACGTAAACTAAAATGTGAATTGAATTTGACTTAACATGACATGAACTTGAACTTGAAACAACGTAAATCTGAACATAACTTGAACTTGAACATAGCATGAACATAAACTTGAACATACGTAGACTTGAAATATAGCATAAACGTGAACTTGAACATAATATGAACATGAATTTGGATATAACATTAACGTGAGCATAAATATAACATGAACATAAACTTGAACATACATGGACTTGAAATATAACATGAATGTAAACTTGAAACATAGCATTAAAGTGAACTTAAACTTGAAGCATAACATGAATGTGAACTTAAACTTAAGACATAACATAAACTTGAAACATAACATGAATGTGAACTTGAAACATAGAATTAACATGAACTTAAACTTGGAATATAACCTGAGCGTGAACCTGAAACATATTCTTGTCTCTTAGAGTTACCACGATATTCTTGTCTCATGGGTTTACTACGATAGCATAGTCCTATCTCATGGGGTTACCATGATAGTGTATCATTATCTCGGAGGTTACTATGATACCATATCCTTATCTTGTGGGATTTCCACGATAATGTTTTCTTATCTAATGGGGTTACCATGATAGCATATCCTTATCTCTTGGGATTACCACAATAACGTGTCTTTATCTCGTGGGGTTCCTACGATAGCATATTCTTATCTCGTGGGATTACTACCACAATAGCATATCTTTATCTCGTGAGGTTATCATGATACCGTGTCCTTATCTCGTAGGATTACCATGATAGCATATCTTTATCTCGTGAGATTACCACGATAGCATAATAATCATAAACTAAACAATAACTTAATGGCACAAGGACGTACATGAACATAAGCTTAACGTGACATACTTTACAAGAAATATTTCGTAACATGACATGATAAGTAACAAACAATATTTCGTAACATAGCATATGTGTAACAATAAATATTTTGTGACATGATATAGGTGTAACATATGATATAACGTAACATGACATATTTATAACATATAGCAATATATGATAGTAGGGGAGCTTCCCGTATATACAGATGCGAGGGCACCCATTTTTCGCCCTCCGCCTCTCTTCGGCGGGGTGAAAAAAATTTCCACCACCTCTCGAGAGCGGGCGCGAGGTACCTTGTTCTACCAACAGGAGGTGGATTTGAGGGGGTCTCCGTCCGCCCCCCGGATCTTAATCCATCAACACTAAAGTAAATCATCAAAATAACCAAGTTACCAACCATCTATTAACCCATTCACACTAAAATCATTAATCAACCATCTATAAAGTTACAAACAAACTCGGACTCGTATAACAGAATTTTGATTTTCAAACCTGACCTGAAAATCGGCCATGAAGCCGTGATTGCCATTGTCGAAGTCTTCAGATCAAAGAGGGGATCCATTGTCATCGTCGAAGACTAGAAACGTGGTGGGTTTTCAAGACGCAGCGTCGCAAAGAAAGAGAGAGAGAGAGTTAGGTATTAGGGGGGGACTCAAAGGTAGAAGAAGGGGGGTCTTAAATCCAAACAAAATGGTTTTGTCTAGGGTTTAAAAAATTAAAAAACCATTAAGCACAAAACGACGTCATTTTATGCTTAGGGTTTTTTTAAACCCTAGACAGTTTTGTCTAGGGTTTTAAAACACCCCCTTTAGCTTATTCAACCTTCGAGTTCCCCTCCGATCCCTAACTCTCTCTATCTCTCTGTGTCTCTGCGTCATCGGCAATGGGAAATGGTGATTCCTTTATCATCGACAATGGAGGTTTGTTTTTTCAATACATTATACATGTATGCATATATCTATATATATATATATCATATATAATGGGGTGGGGTAAATTAGGGGGCGCGAGCAACCCCAGTCCGCCCCCCGCATCCGCTTACCCCCTGGGAGTGGGGCGGAGGCCCCCGTCCCCCGTCTTGCGGGGCGGTGAATCCGCCTAGCCTAGACGGGGGTGGGGTGGCGGGGTTTGGATCCCCCACCGCCCAGCCCTATATGATAAGATATATTGGGTAACAGATAAGTATTTCGTGACAGAATAAATCATGTGTAACGAATATACATGTAATGACATAGTATGGCATGACACATATGATAACACTTCACATAAATCGTAGTTCCTTTACCCATCACACATATATAGTAAACTGATAATAAGTTAAAAGCTAATTTACTCGTTCATCACGATCTACGAGAATAAAGTGCAAAATACAAAGAATTGAAAATAATGATTCTAAAGATTAGAACTTAATCACTAATAATTAACAACTCTAAAAGAAATACTAATTTAGAGCAAAATTATCATTTTATCTTCTATATGTGAAAAAATGATCATTTACCTATAATTTAAGAATTTTACATCCTAACTCCAAAAATTATCAAAATTTATATTCCACATGTAAATCTTAACTATCGACTCAAGAAAAATTAAAACTAATAGCCTATTTGGAATTGCGTTTCAAAATTTAAAAAGTATTTTTAAACAGTTAAAAGCCATTTAAAGAAAACATGACGTGTTTGGTAATTTTATAAAAAGTGTTTTAGGCGGTTAGAAAAGCTAAAAATCAAATTTTTCAAAAAACTCATGCAGATAATTATATATTTTAAAAAGTTACCGTAACTAACTCTAAAAAGTGATTTAGACATGGATCCCAAACAGTGAATAACTTTTTAGTAGTAGAACTTATTACATTAAGTTTTGAGCTATAAACCTTAAACTAAAAGTAATATTTCTTACTGCAATCCCAAACATGCACTAAATATAGCCATGAAAAATATGTAAGGGCTGAAAACACGCATAGGCTTTTTCTCTTGATTTTTGTTGCAATACTTTCAATTTTAAAACTTATGTTCAAACTAAATTTTCGCAACAAAGATTTTCATATCCTAAGTTTAAAAACATACTTAAGATATCCACTAAAAACATGTTAGTCATCAATACCAAATTTTTTAGAAAAAATTATCTAACTTTTTAAATAAAAAGGCAAACCCTTGAATCATATGGTTTGATATATTTCAAAGCATCTCCAAACATTTCAGAAATCCAAATCTTACGTCTAACATATTTATAACATATTTCTAAAAAAAATCATGCTTTGAATCATCAAACAACAGTCATCAAAATCATTGAAACAACATTTAAAGTTTTTGGTTTTCCTTTAAATCCAAAAACAGATTTTTATTTCTAACTTGTTTTGATCTACTTCTTGATCCATGGCGTATAAAGAAGTGATCTTCAAACCCAAACATCATATAGTTTAAAAATGTGTCGTAAAAAAAATCTAAACTTCAAATTTAAGATCACATGGTTAAAAATCAACCAAAATATAAAATTATTCAAGAACCTCAACACTTTGACCTATCCGAATATCTCTTTGCATAAAATTTCATATCTTTGAAACTAATATCAAATATCTTAAAAACAAATATTATAAAATGTATATAAGAGGCTTAGGTTCCTTCAATAGAATTATCAAATTCATTGGAATAAGATTAAATCACGAAATATTCAAACTTACTCAAAACAGAAACTGTTTTTCCACTTCAAGTTTTGAAGTTTCTAGATCCAAGGAAAACTTTCATCAAAAGTCTTAGTCATGCAAAAAGACCTCAATTTTCATTCATAAACACATGTTAAAAATACTTCATAAGATTTTAGGACCGAAATATATTCATTAGCTTGGTCAAAACTCCAAAATATAATTAACTCTCCAGTTTAACGCCTATAATGACCTATTTATAGTTAAAACTACTTTTGACCAATCAAATGACTATAAAATTAAACGAACCATATATCCACAAAAACAATACTCAAATAAGAACAAGTTTCAGGAATGATTTATAACAATGAAATACATACAACGGGTCCAAAATCATCACACAAGAATACATATAAATCTACCTGAGAGAGTTGTTTCAGATTTCTCTTTAAAAGTGGGATGAAGAGGTGATGAAATGATGTTAAGGTCTTGCATGACTATAACCTATGGAGAAGGGAGTTATGGTCTTAAATGACCCTTGATTGGAGGTAATTAGGTCACATAAAGTAAGGAATGGTAAGGAGTAAGGTTGACTGCTGCAGTATGAAGTATGGAGGGTGATAAGGTTGATTTGTACTTCATATCATGGCACTATTAAGTGCAGCCAAGGGAAGGGTATGACCTGCCATGTGAGGGAGAAAACTTCCTCAAGAAATTTTGCCAAGGTGGCCAATTTCGTGGACCTGAGTGGGCCCCAACCAAATAGGCTTCAATTTTGGATTTAAAGGGGGTTTGGTTAGTATTTGGGATACTATCAAGACCAAATTCAATTTTTCTTGACCCAATCAAAATTTTAAGGTTTTAAAGGTTGAATAATGATGTAATAACATGAATTTGAGAAATTAATAGTATATAAAAGTGATTTAATCAAGTGATTAAAGATAATGCTAGAAATTGGATAAAAAGGGTTTGGAAGCCAACTTTAGAATTTGGAAAAACCATTTAAGATTTTGCTAGGGTTGAAACCCTCTTTAGTTCGGCACAATTTGGATGATTAGATTAAAAAAAAAATTGCTTAGGTGGCTCTGTCTCACATCTTAATTCCTTTGCAAAACATATTTTGATTCCTCTTGGTGCCAAATGTCCAATACTACTCACCAAACGTGGCTAAAATCTTGCTCAAGTGTCCAAATAAAACTTCTTCAACCTAATTGAACATCCCACACAGTGATTCTAAAAATACTATGCTAGTGTTACTAAGAAAGTTACTATTATTCCAAAAAAATGAAAACTAAATTTTGCACTGAAAAATTTTAAATAATACATTGAGCTGAAAGTGCAATTCGTTTCTTGAAATTCAACCCCAAAGTGCTTCGAAAAAATCAAAATGTGAATTCTAACAAGTCTATCGACCGAAAACTGAAAATAAGATTATTACGCCATAAAATTTTGAATAATCAACTGAGTCTAATGACGTAAACCAAAACAGATTCTGACATTTCTAACTATCTCGAATAAATAAAAGAGTACTTTTGGCAACACAGTGAATGGTAATACTGATTATGTTGATAGAATAAAACATACGCAATTAACCAATTCATGGAAACTTATGGAATTTTTATGAGATTCTTAAAGCCTATAAAAATCTCATTATTGAATTTTTAGCGGGCTGTTACACATAGGCCACATAAACATTATCAATCTACTAGGTATAAAAGTTGATTGTGAATCAATTATGATAGCAGGTAAGATGCTTTTCATCCCAATGGTTACGACTTTAGAAATTAGTTTATATATGACATTACATAGGCTAATGGGTCTAAAGTCATTAACTCTAATAGGATTATTTTTTTGGAAACCATTGTAATAATGTATGGTTAACCCCTGACTCTTCATTAAAAAATGAATGTATGGTTAACAAAGGTGGGAAAGTCACCAGTTTGAAGAACTTACAGCATAGCAGAAAAAACAGTGGAACCAATCTTGGACCAGTACTGTTTTTCAAACAATGAGGACATTCCATCAAGATTTGGGGCTTTAGAGGGATTCAGTTCCTTCAAGCCATGAGTAACCTCTTCCATAGAGAAAGGTTTGAGGAGTTCTTCATGCATACCAATGAAATTCTACAATTCATGGTATCCAGAACATTGTTGAGATCCCTTGGCCCTGTAGTTGAAAAAAGAGAAGAAAAATGATCAATGATTAGTTTATCACATTGTTCTCCCTCCTGCCACTGTTCTGCACCATCCTTCAGTTTAAAAATAATATTCTTTTTCTTTCTTTGTGAAGCTTTAGCATGAAACCATTTTGTATTCTAGTCTCCCTCAGATAACCAGATGGCCTGGGATCTTTGTCTCCAAGATGTTTCTTCTCTACCCAACCACTTGTTAACATCATTTAAAGCTTTATTGATTTCTTCATAATTTAATGCATATGGTTCTTATTGTTGAGTCTATTTCAAAGTCTGCATTGCTTTGTTCAAGTTTAAGTGAACACTCTCAAACTATTCTCAGTTCCAATATTGTAATTTGGAAGGGCATATAGAAATAGTAGATATAACATTCTTCAAACAATTCCTTTGGCCAAGTTGTTCCCAAGTCTTATGCACAATCTCATGGCATTTCCCCTCCCCCATCTACATAGCTTCAAACCTAAAGGGTTTAGGTCATTCAGCAATATGTTGAACACCCATAGTATCAAGCCACAAAGGTAAATGGTCAAAATATGATGAAAAGCCATGCATGACAATGGCTTTCTCAAACGTATGGCACCGTTGTTGGTTCCCAAGGAATCTATCCAACCTCTCAGAGACAAGGGCTTAAGTATCACGTTTGTTATACCAAGTATAGCAAGGACCATTGAAATCGAGATCCTTCAAGTGGAAATCATTTAACAGATCATAAAAAGTATTTATTTATTGTACAGGTCTGACTCTTCCCTTCAACTTCTCCTCCATATTAAAAATTTCACTAAAATCCCCGAATAAAAACCATGATTTTAAAGGTCCATACTGCAAACCTCAAAGAAGATTCCTTGTGCTTAGCCTCTGAAAAGCATCTGGTTGTCCATTTACCCTGGTAAGAAACCATTTCTTGGAATCAGTTTCAACAATTGCATCAATGTGGGACTGAGAGTAACTTAAAATTTCAAATTTAACATCTTCATGTCATAATAGAGCCAAACCACAACTTTGGCCTACAACACCAACCGTTAAACAATTAGATACTTTAACTTCACCTACATAACTTCATTCTAGCAACTTTAAGTTTCGTTTTTAAGGAAACAAAACTTCAGGAACTTTTTCCTAACCAAGTCAATAAGTGTCCGAAAACGTGCCCAAACCTTTGGATATTCCCGCTAAGGATTCTCATGGTGATCAGTAGGGCTGAACAACAGCCCCCACCGAATCAGTTAAGACTGTAGTAATACAACCATCTACCACCTTCTCTTTGTTCTTTAATCTCTTTTAGAGATTATGAGTAACACCTCCAAGTAGCATTGTAGAAGAATATTTCACATCATTGGGAACTTTTGAAGACAACTGAACATGTTGACTGACATGAGGGAGGCATTTCCAGGACTTGCCATTTCTCGATTGTTCCAATTCTGATTGAGACAAAGCAGGCACAAGCACTTGCTTCCCAAGGACATCACATGGGCTTTTCTTGTTTAGTTGACCAATATCTTGGTCCAAAGCAGTAGTGGAAATGGGCTTCTGTCCCTCTTTAAACACAAGGCACTGCTCAAATAAAGGTAAAGACATTCTTGCGCCGGTCACATGCTTTTTAAACCCATTAGATCCCAAGCCCAAATCTATAGGCATAGGTCCATGCCTTTAATCATTATCACAGGTTGGTTCCACACAAATTCTCGCCAAGAGTGTTTCTGGTTAAGAAAGATTCTTTATAGCAGTAACTGTCTTTGGATAATTGTAAACTATCATTGCCCCTACCCGTGACTATTCCTTCTTTCTGCCTAGAGTCATCGGCCAAAAACACAAAAACAATCGCATTGGGAGCCCTGAGCAATGATCCAAATTGATTGGATAATTGCTACTTCACCTTTCATTTAGGGGTATTCAAGCGGGTTCCGGACCGGAAATCCGGGTCAACCCGGCCCGGAACCAAATGGTTAGCTAAAAACGGTTTGGACTCCAACCTGGATTCACTCGGATTGAAATCCGGGTTGGACCCAAAAATCCGATTTCCAGATTTCAAACCGTTTTTTTTTTTTTTAGTTTATAAAACCGGTATTATTATTTTTTTTTGAGAAATTTGTTTTGAAAATATTTATAAAAAAACTTTTATTTTATTATCAACAAATTTCTCAACAAAAAAAGTAATAATACAAACTTAAAAAAAAAGTTTAAAATCCGGAAACCGGATTTCTGGATCCAACCCAGATTTCAATCCGAGTGAATCTAGGTTGGAATCCAAACCACTTTTAATATGGGTTCCGGATCTAGTTTAATATGGGTTGAAAACCGAAACTGGGTATCTAGATATCCGGGTTCCGAACCAGACCAGAAAAAAAATCGGCCCGAATGAACACCCCTACTTTCATTTATAAGGATAGACATCAACACCATGCATTATTTGGCCACATTGAAAACAAGTCTTTGACAATTTCTCATATTGAATAAGGATTAACATACATTATTCATTATAATTAATCGTTCTACCACACGTTACAAAAGTACACAAATCAACCTCCACTAACACCTTTAGGCATTGACCCCATACCATGCTATCAATAGGAACATCAACCAATAAGACCTTCCCAAGTAACTCACCAATATGTTGCCTCATACGTTCAGACATACGTACCATGGGTAAATGATGAAATTATATTTAGAATCTCTTGGTGGAGAAGTTCATAGAGTATGATTGGGCGTGCATGTTAAGTGGTCTCAGAACAAAGACAGGCTCGTTAAAAAGTCATGGCCAACCCTCCAGAACTCGATCTCTTTCTCCTTCAATGGAGAAAGTAATGACAATAATACTATCTTTGAAAGCCTTAAAGATAACAGACTTATTCACTTTCTAGGTTTTCACCACTGTAGACTTGAGAACCTCCATCCCAATTTTATGCTCCATGCAAAGTTTACGCACAAGGCTTCACCCAACACAACTTTGAAAATCCCCCAAGTCATCATCCTCTACAACAATCTCGTATTGTTCCATGTTATTCAGATTTATTTTGCTCTACCCCACCTATAAATCATCCATACTGGCACCATGTGATATTGTAGAAAATTTCTCCTTTAAGAATAAGGAGAGAAATCCTTTCACCTTGGTCACGAGAAAAGAAAGTTCAAATGGGTTTGGTAACTACTTTCGCAATCATTGGAGCTCTAGTTAGATATTCCTAAACAGTGTTTTACAATCACAATTTTATTATTTTGATTTTAATATGATATTTTTTAATTTGCTTATAATTTTACTGCTGTGATTGTAATTCTAAACATATATTGTTATTATTGAGATTGTAATATTGCCTTTATGTAAGTTAAAACATGAAAAATATCGATATTTTTGTAAGTGGATAGTCTAATTATTATATTTAGATATTGTGGTTACTAATAAATACAGATTTTAATTTTATGGCAAAATTGTGTTAATCAGATCAAATAGATTATGCAAATTAGTTCAATTATTTTATATGAAACAAGTTGAAATAAGTCATTGTATTTATCAATTTTTAATTAACTATTAAACAAGTCAGAATGGGTGGCATGACACAATCTAGTATTTAAATAGATTGTGTTAAAATTTGAGAATTTGACATATTTAGTTTAATAGATTGGGTTTGGATCGAGTTATATAGTCGAATATTTATAATTTGACACGATACAAATACGATCCATGAACATAAATTATCAACCCTAATCTTATCATATTCCACAAAATGAAAAAAAATATATATTTCTTTCAAGATGAAGTAAATGAGATTTGTGACTTATTGGAAAAAGGTGCTTAATTTTATATAAAAAAAAATATAAACCCCTATATTTTCAAAACATGACGTCTAAAAGAGAGACTTGAATTGCTTTCCAGCCATGCACACGAAGTCAAAGGGATGTTCGGACATCCCTGATCATGACCGTCGTCGAGCGCGGCTTGTTGGGACTTCGACCAGTAGAGACCAGGGAACTCGCCTTCTAAATAAAGATTCAGCGTTATTTTGATATTTTCTACATTGTAGTGAGGTAAGATGAAATAAATAAATAAATAACATTTAAATAAAATATTAGTATAAGATTTTTTTAATATCTTTTATTTTAAAATTTTAAAAATTAAATTATTTATTATATTTTATTTAAAAATTTTAAAAAATTATATAATTATACGAGATTAGATAAATTGAAGTTGGTTTTTAAGTTGTGGTTAGGTAATGGAGTGATATGTTACTATTTATTATTTTATTATTATTTTAATATTATTTTTCACTACTTTCAATATGTTATCATTATTTTCTCACATTTTTTTTACTATTATTTATTCATTATTTGAGATCACCTCACTATTTAAATATAATTTAAAATAATTTCAACTCATCTCATTTAATTATTATAATTTTTATAAATTTGTAAATAAAATATAATAAAAAAATAATTTTTTTAAATTTTAAAATAAAAATAATATTAAAAAATAATATTTTATAAATTGATATCTTCTCAAATGGTGACTGGTGGAAGAGTTATCATCTACTCTTTGTTGAGTGCATGTATTCTTAATTGATTTGATTAATTAGTTTTGTCTTTTTTTTTATCAGTTTAGTCATCTGAAATAAATAGTTATTTATTAAATAAGTATCAAGTATCAAGAAGCCTAGTAAATGTTAAGATTTGGAGGCGGAGAAATTAAAATCGTCAATCACAATATGCCTCATTAATGAATTCTCTCTTTCTCAATTGTTTTTATTATTTGATAATCCTATTTTATTCTCTATCTTACAAAGCATATGCACATATCTTTTATATCCTCCAAAATTTCCCAATAATATTCACTATATTGATAGCCTATATCAACTATATATCAAGGAACTCTCAATACAGATCTTAATCGATTTTTCTTTCAGGATTATACGAATTTACCGGTCATCTCTTTGTATTATTAAATTAGATCACACTTTAATATATAACGAATATTTACAAAAATTGATTTCTGAATAGGGTTCAAAATTATTAGTGGGCGACAGGTGATAGACTGGTGAGGGTGTCATGCGGCAATGGGCGACAGGGAGAGATGTTCTTTGATTTCTGAATGGGAGGAGGCTCAAATCAATTTCTGAATGGAGTCGTGGGAAGATGTATTTCATCATCCAGTGTAATGAGCCTATTGTAATTTCTGTGAAATTACTGATGTGGGTAAGTGTTATTGTAGGTTGTTAAAGCCTTACCTTCGGATGGATCATTCCAAAGAGGCTTTAGTTATTTTATATTAAAAGTCAATCATATTAATAAAGTGTGCATGAAGTTTTTAATAATTTAATTGGGATGTTTCATAAATTGTTTAAATAATATAAATATATACATATTAAGCTCGAATTTAACTTGGATTAATCTAAGATTTAAAAAAAAAAAAAACTTGGATTAATCTGAATAAATATAATCAGTATATTCCATCGACATAGCTAATTAAAACGATTAGTAAAGAAGAGGATTTTAGTACATTAATGCAATCAAAACAAGTATACTGTATAAGATACAAAAAGCCAAACCATTTACAGACTACAGTACTATTAAACACACGCTTTCCGTCTTTTGCCTCCAATAAGAGTTGCTAGTTGACACCAGAAACAGAGTCAGCCATACAGGCAGCTAACACCAACGTACGTTATTTTCCGACAACTTTTGGTGTTCCCAGGAAAGAAGAAGATAATCAGAGTAGGAGGTTGGAGGGGGAAGAAATAGAATAGGCCATATTTCTTATCTTTCGTAACATGTCGTATTATCCAATTGATGATTTGAATATTCTCTTACTTTCCGTTGAAAGAGACGATCATTCCACTTTTCATACTCGGCGTAGTTCTGATCCTCGTCTTAGCACCATTGATATATTCAGTAAAGAGATCTTGTTCAGCGCCCTCATGATCTCTTTTCTCTGTATCTTGAGCGTCATCATGATCCACTCCGGTCGCTTTCTTCCCTCCTCCAACATTCGACCCAGTTCTGATTATATTCATCTTTGCTCGTTTAATGTAATCGGAAGCCCTGTAGTTGATATCCAGTACTCTTGGGTTCCCCTCTCCGACGACTGCTTTTTCCGGCACTGCTTCTAAAATGGGCTTTTGTTTGATCTGATCCTCATCTTCCGAAGCAGCCTTGTCTCCTTGGCCGCCATTATTTTGCATCTTGAGCTTGGGTTTCTCCTGCATTGAAACGATACCTGGTTTAGTACTTGTGTTTTGGATCGGAAAATGTGGAGAGTTCAGGCTTGTGGAGTCAAAATCGACGGGAACGTCAATGTGGTCAGACTTGGGATGCTGAGGAAAAGCTTTGTTTTGAGTTTCAATGGTTTCTGGGTTTGGGGCAGGGGATGCGGGTTTGGGAGATGATGTGCGACGAACTTTTTTGAAAACAGGGAAGACATGAAAAAATGCTCTGTGGATTTTCTCACATATTCCTACAGATTTTGGGCCATTTTGATTCTTTGCCATGGCTTTTTTCTTGAGGAAAGATGAACAAGTTTGTTTGTAAGGATTGTTTGCTTTGATTTGCCTGTGAGGATATGATCTGAGTTAGGGAAGAGACCCTATTTATTTGAACAATTCAGTAAAAGTCTGAAAAGAATTTTCATTTACAGAGAATTGCATGGAGAAGCTAGGCTGAAATTCCTAATAACAGGAAGATCAACTTTTCGCACGATTTTCCTCATTTTCTCATTTTCTCATTTTCTTTTTCTTTTTCTTTTTGTTTTTCTATGTGAAGTGAATTGTGATATTTTAGGGATCATATTCCAACGTTTTTTGTGACACCATTTTCTCTAGAAAATGGAATCTAGTAAGTACAGCCAATACAACACAAGCTATGACCTGATTGGAGAATTCTCTTGTCCTTTCTAGAAATGATAAGGTCCGTTTTCCTGTCCCGTGTTGTTCCCGCTGTTTTTTTTTTTTTTAATTTTTAATTTAATGATTAAGAAAATATTGTTTAATATTATTATAAATTTTTTTCCTTTTTTTAAAAATATTTAAGAGTGTTAAAAAAAAAACTATCCTAATTTCCTAAATGAGCACAAGAAGTAAATCCTCCGTTAGGCTCTAGCATCTTGTTGTTGGGTATTGGATTCCACATTCCAGTGTGCCGGTGCGTGTTGAATTTTGACGTATAAACACGTTTTTGCTGCATTAATCTATCATTTTTATTTTATTAATGCTATCACACACCAAAAAAAAAAAAAAAACTGATTACACTAATCATTTAGCAAAAGCTGGGAAGCCTCAGGAAGTTTATATTTCTTTTTTAGAGAATATTAAATACATATCCATGATACAAATTTTGGGTGTACAAACTCTTTAAAAAATAATGAGATTCATTAGAAAAATATCTATTTTTTATAAAATAATATTACATATAAGCAGATTTGTGAATCAATATATACACCAATACATACCAATTGGTTGCCTTGATATTCAAAATCTAAATTGTCATTAAAGTGACTTTCCAACCAATCATATTAGATTGGTTATGCAGATAAATCAGAAATGTGTGAATAATAATGACATAATTTATGAGTAGTAGGTATGACATGTGTGAGTAAAGCAGAATTATTTTTTATATTTTATATAATTTTAATATCTAATATATACATAATTATATCTAAAATAATCTTATATTATATGCTAAATTACTAATTAAAATAACTTTAAAACTTAAAATCCTATATAATAACCATATATTTTGAGTATAGTTTATAGTATTAATAGTTATACTAATACAATATCACTATATATTATTATATTATTATAGCATATCACTTTAGTCTATAACATAATTATAATATACTATAATATATTATCATTATATTATTATATACTATAATATATAGCATATATATTTACTATATATATAATATACTAAAAAAACTAGACTCAAACTAATAAAATCGAAAGTATCAATTTAGATGTGTAACTAGTGCCGATGGTTGAACCACATTTTGCTTGAGAGGGCCATCCCACCTCTATTCAAAATAGTCTTACGACTTTAACATTTTTATTCAATATAATTTTATAAATATAGAAAATGACGCCCAAAGAATTTATGATTCCCATATAATTTTTAAATTTTTCTAGAATTTTATTATATTTATGTCTCTCTCCAATTTTTTTTTTTTCTTATAGTTCTTAAATTTTGTATAATTATTATATAATATCTATTTTCAAAGATGTGGTCTTACCAAAATTAAATTAAAATTAATAAGAGAAATAATAAACTTATTAATATAGATTCTAATTTTTTTTTGTTATACAATAATAAGCTTCTTAAATGTATGGAGTCCAAATTAAAATTAATACAAAAAAATCATTTAAGGTTGATAATTTATATGAAAAATAGTTAAGAGATTTTAACGGTCTCTATACTTCATTAAGTAAGAAAAAAATTATTTAAAGTCTTAATTATATATAACATTATATATTTAATGTGACATAAAAATATCTTAATTTTAGATAAAACTTAATAAACTAGTTTACAAACAAAAGTATCCTAAGGGTCTTTTTGGATACAAAAGTATTGTTAAGCATTCTCAAATATTTGCTTTTTAAAACATTGCTCAAACCAAAATATTTCTTAATTTCAAATGTTGAGCTTCAGTTCTCATCTAATTATTATTTAATTATTACAAATTTTTCAATTTTTTAAATAAAATACAAAAAATAATATAATCCTTTTTTTTTTTAATTTCAAAACAAGAATTATATTTTAAATATATTCAAAGAATTTATTAACTTTATAATATTTTTATTCACTCTTTTTTTTATCTTTCATTTCCCAAACTCCAATAAAAAATTTTAAGTCAAATTTTTTATTATTATTATTTACATGTATTCTGAGATATCCAATATTTCCCTAAAACCTCCCCAAAAAATCTTAGTAAGTATGAACCAATATCTCACTATAATCTCAATGTCTAGAAAAGAAAAGGAGAGTAATTGGCGAGATTACCTTTACCCTCTGTAATTTAAATTTACTAATTAGAACACAATATATGTAACCTTCCTAAGTACCGTTTGTTCATATTAATATGCAGCCTGCTGCACGTGTCAGTTTAATTTTTTTTCTTATAAGATTTTTTAAATGTTTTTCCCAAAATAAGATATATTCTTATAACAGAAATTACCTTGTTTTCATAATTAAAAAGAACTTAAATTAAAGAAAGAACATGTTCAAGCCATATGTCCGCACATGACTACGTTGGCTAGTATCTAGTAGTCATGTACCACATCAACCATATTAGTTAGAGTATAGTATTGGATATACTAAATAATTTTTTAAAATTTAAAAAAAAGTATAATTTTGATGAATTCTTGAAACTTTTAAATCTATAATTCTATATTAGATTCATTATTAGATCTATTAAAATAATAATATAATAATATTTTTTTAATAAAAATATATTAAAATATTTTTTTTATATTTTGTAATTATACTAACTATATGTATATTAATAATATAATCTGATATCTAAATAATTATTTTTCAACTAAATAAAAAAAAGAAAATAAAGTAGAAGAATAAAATATATTAAAATATATGTTTAAAGTATGAATAATAGACCTTTAAATATGAAAGATTGTAAAAATTTACTGTAACTCAAAATTATACATTAAAAGATTTGATAGATTCAATCAAATTTATATTTAATAGATCATTTGATGAATACAATATTAATGCTCTGTAGACTAAGAATAGTGGAGCGTTATGAGAATATTTTATTATTATTTATTCTTTTATCATTACTTTTTTATATTTTTTATTATTTTATTATTTTTTAATTACTATTTACAAAATATTTAAGACCAGCTCTCTACTCAAACACAATCTAAAAAAATTTTCACCAAGAAACTATTTAGGCCTTTCGGACCGCACACCCCTGCCAGCGTGGATTTTTTTTTTTTTTTATCTCATTTTCTTCTTCTATAAGTCTAAAACGCACATTTTGTCTCCTGCCCCAATTCATTCCAAATTACTTCTCCCTCCGCCCAACCATTGCTCCCTCTCACCAGCTAGCCGCCACAATCTACCGTCCACCACTTTCTAAAGTCGTATCTCTTGAAAGACACGAGTTCTGGGTCGAAAACTTATTGAAGTTTTCAGACGACATGGTGTTATTTGCATCCTTATTTCGAAAACTTTCAGACGACATGGTGTTATTTGCATCCTTCCCCATTAATGCTTCTTTTTTATTGTAAAAGTTGTATAATTATGGGATAGTTTAGATTTAGAGATGGGATGAGTTATGAATAATAATAGAATAAATGGTTCAGATGAGTTAAAATTTAAAATAAATAATTGAGATGTGTTAAAAGTACAAAATAAATTATAAATAATAAATCTCATTTATGAAAACAAACTGATTGTTAAAAACTCCTTTGCTTGAAACATCTAGATTCTATACCATTATTCTTGTTTGAGATAGTACATTCTTTACACTGTCTCTGCCATTTTAATTTCCAGTTTTTCTTCTTCTAATTTTTTTTTCCATATTTGTTTTTGCAGAAATAGCTACAATAAGGACCTATTGATAAGAGATTCCCGATTATTCCTTTTAAGAGCTGCCCACCTTTCTTCTCATGTACCTTGCTCTCTATTTCATTTTTTCTGTTTGTTCCTTTCTTGAACAACATGAAAAAGTCCACTATCTTTCTGTAATATATCTGACTTGGACTATTTTGACCATTTTAACATGGAAAAATCCAAGCCTTGAACTAAGGGAATGTGAAAATTATTTGATTCAAAAATCTTCTCACGATGTGTTATAATTGCAACATCCGTCAATACCACCTCTCGGACCAACTATATTCTATCCTTCGTTCAGCAAACAGGAGGAGTTGAGAAGGTTTGAAGAGATTAACTAGGTAAATTGATTTTGTTTCAAATTTTGCTCCATGTGCATTACTTGAAGAGTGTACTGGTTTACTTGAAGACTAGCCGATTTACTTTTTAAACAGGTATGAGCACTACACAGCAATCTGATAGCATGAATGCATTTTTGACGAGTTTGTGCATTTTGGTACGACATTGAAAGAGTTTTTCTATCAACTTGATAACTCTCTAAGAAAAAAGATGGACAACTGGTTTAGGAGTGTAAAAAAAAAAAAATACTAGTGAATCAGTAAACTGGATCGAACAGGTGGATTTGATCCAATATCGAGTTTGGTTCAATCCACTACCGGTTTTACTTTTCATAAAACCGACCAAAATTGGTCAGTCTTGATTTTTGTTTTTCTAAAAATAGTCCGGTTCATGTATATATATATATATATATATATATTATTTTTTTATATTATATATAATTCATATATATATAATATAATTATATATAAAATAATTTTGTATTATATGATAAATTACTAATAAATATAACATTAAATTTTAAAATCTTATATCCTTATTGTTTATTATATTAATAGTTATACTAATACTAAATTATTTTTTCTTGCCTACTGGGTGAGATTTTTCTCTCTAGAAAAGTTGTCTCCCAAGCTAGTTTCGCTAGTTTGAGTGGTGAATATGGAAGATCTAGCAAACCAATGAGAAAAGCTCAATTTAATCGAGAAAGAGATGAGAGAAGTGATCCCATCAACTAACTCAACTGCAAAGTTGATGCAAAAGAGTAACTTCTGCCTTCTAGCAATGGTTATAGCTGAGAGATCCGTTAACAAGGAAGCATTCAAGTCAACAATATCCAAAGTTTGGAAATACAAGAGTTGGATCCAGTTCTTTGATGTGGGGACCAACCAGTTCTTAGTAGAGTTCCACCAAGAACAAGATTTACAGATGGTCCTCGGACCTTGAAGGTAAGCCATGGACCTTCATTAGATAGTTAATATGCCTATAATGAAATTCTTTTTAACACAGAAGAGTTCTGGGTACAGACATTCAATATGACCTTTGCCAGTATGAACTCTGATGTGGGAAAAAGAATAAGTGATTCCATTGGCAAATGTATGACAGTCCAAGCAGATGATAAGGGGTGTTGTTGGGGAAAGTACATGAGGATAAAAGTCCAACTCGACATAACCAAGTCCTTACATAGAGGCTTTTTCTTAATGGTAGATGTTCATATAAAAATATTTACAAGTGCACAGAATCGTAACAAGTATTAAAGTATTTAAAAAAATGGATGTCAAACCCACATGGATTAATTATGCTATTAAGTACTAAAATTCACTAAATAATTGCTATTTGAAAAATCAAAAAGAATAGAAAGATTCTACTATCTAAATTAAATTTAAACACTTAACAAAAATAAATCTCAGAATAAAAGAGCATAAAAATTAAGATTTTAAATATAATAAGAATGGATCTAGAGCGTTTGATTTTACCTAGCAAATTCTACACAATTTATTCTTCCTAATTATTAAACTATAATAATTTCATGTTGATGATAAAGATCTCTTAACTACTTAATATTTTCTCTCGAATAATATTTAAAATATCTCCAACTAATAATTTCATGTTTCAATACGAATTTAATTAATTAGAGACTCATTAAGTTTTTTAGATTTTTATTAAAAATCATAATAATCACGGTAAAGTATCTCTACTTTCACTCAACTAATGGTGTTTAATCCTAGAGCTAAAATCATAAATCACTTCTCGATCTCATTGTAATTCAATTGATCAAATCATAATTCACTAAAAAATTACAAGTATTAAGAATAAAAATAAAACACTCAATCTTAAAAATATTAAAAATAAAATAACTGAAAAATGTAGAAAATGATATTAGTTCATGATTAAATTGGAAAGAAAACTAATAAAATTTATGTTCTTCATTGGAGTCAATTGATGAAATATGCAGCTCTCGCCTCTATTCTCTAAATTATTCTCTTAAGAAAATCTCCTAGTAAAAACTCCAATGGACTCTCTAGCCTCTCGGCTCTTTTTATTTTCTTCTCTTTTCTGTTCTGTCCAGGTCTCTCATGCACGGAGCTGGTCTCTAATGTATCGGCTCATATGTGATGACATGCGGTTGGTTTTAGGTTTCAATTAATTTGTTGTGTCCCACTCAAATTCTAAAACCATCTGGCCTCTTGAATATGAAATGTGCGGCTAAGTGAAATCTAAATTAAAGTGCTAGTGGGCCCAATTGAGAAGAAACGTAAATTGAAACAAATCGGCCTGCTACGACTCTTCCAAATGAAAATGATAAACACACATTATTTTATTTAATATTTTGTACAACACAAGTGATAATGTAAAGATATTTTAGTAAAATGATGTTAGCTTTATAAAATAATTTATAAAAATATTCTCACTTTATCACTTGTATTATGCAAAATACTGTATAAAATGATATGTGTATCATTCCTCTCCCCAAAAGTGAAGTTGAGGCTCTGCAAAGAAAATCTAGTGGGTCCAAGCCCAAGTGTGACGATAAGTGGCTCCAAAAGTCCATGCGGCCATGCGTGAAATCAAAAGCTGAAGAGCCCAACTCAAGTGCTTCGATTCTGAGGTCCTTGGGCAAAAAGCAAGCCCACCTCTTGCCTCTCACTTACTGAAGTGAATAGCTAATCAATAAAAATGTCCAAGTCAAGTGTAGCCCTCCAATGAAAAGCCGAATTGCTTTTCTTTTCTTCTCTTTTTATTTTCTTTTCTTTCTCATTCCTTCAACACAGGAAGTTAAATAAAATTAAAAATTAAATTAAATTAAAATTAAATTAAATTAAAAATTTGAATAAATATTTAAAATAAACCCTAGTCCCATGCGAAATGAAGATAAATATTTAAAGTAAATAAAAATGATATGTAATGAGTAAGTTTTTTCTTTTTAAATGGATCTTACTAAATAAGAATTTTTTTTTTTTAAGTGAATATCATTTTTTTAAAATAAATTTTTTATAAATCTTTTTGGAAAATTCTTTACAACTCTCAACTTCTTCTACACACTATATTTTTTTAATTTTTTTCTTTTATTGAATATTTGATCTATAAATATTAAATATTAAATAATTTAAAAAGAATAAACTCAAAAAAAAATTTAAAATTAAAAAAATATGATGTATGAAAAAAGTTAAAAGTTGTATATCGTTGCTTAAATTTTTTATTATTAGTTAAACTTTTAAAAGCTGGGCCCTGCGTCTCGGTAGAACAAAATTCGAACCCATAGACAGCCTCAGTTAAATAGGTAAGAGCACTTTTTTTCCACTTGTGTAATCCTCCAAATTGAAATTTTAGCAAGAACCATGCTCTACAACCCTCTAATCGCAGAGCGGCTGCTTAAACCCCCTAAAAGCATTTTCCTCTGCATATGAAGCTCCGCATTTCTTCTTGAATTCTAGGGCTATTCTTGTTCTTTCACTTTCCCTGCTGGTTCCCAATGCCCATGGCCTCGCTCATTCTCAGAAACCCCAACTCCAAGCGCCTCCTCCCTTTCTCCTCCCAAATCAACTGCTGCTGTGTGGGATCATCGGCTCACTCCTCTCTCTCCGATTACATATCCGGAAATGACCGAATTTCAGCTCCCAATTCCTGGTGGAGATCCATGGCCACCTTCACCAGAACGTATGCTCCATCTCCTGTCCATCAATTGTATGTGCCTATGTATGTGACTTGTATATAGGCCCCATGTTATGCGTGTGTTTGTGTCTATTCGTGTACGCATGTACGTATAAATGCATGTTATAAGTTGTGTTGATTAAAATTTAACAGTGGTGTTAGAGAGTTGTGACAGTCTAATCGCAGAATTTTGGAAATGTGATTAACAAAGTGGGTGATTATTGAAGTATTTGGTGACTTGCAGATTTTTTGGGATTTTTTTTTTTTTTTTCCTACTGTACTACTATTCATTCTGGTAGTGCTAATCACATTCGCTAATGCAGCACATTTTAAGTGGTTTCGTATATCAATCACTCAAATAACATCCACTTAAAATATGCCACTTGGCATGGTAAATGGTGATGACAAAACTTAAGACGACTGACAAAAGTTCT
This sequence comes from Platycarya longipes, assembly GCA_036559045.1. Classification (NCBI taxonomy): domain Eukaryota; kingdom Viridiplantae; phylum Streptophyta; class Magnoliopsida; order Fagales; family Juglandaceae; genus Platycarya; species Platycarya longipes. Next base: position 13,802,577 of record CM071796.1, on the reverse strand, counting down.
TTTGTAGCAAAAATTACTTCTGAATTTTTCTCCGAGTGAAGAGATTCTCTCATTTTGTGGAAACGCTGAATAACATATTCATCACTTCTGTTTCAAATTGGTACTGAAAAACGAATAGCTTTTGTATTTCCGGTGTCATTATGTTTCATATTTCCATAACAGTCTAACTTAGATCTCGTTTGATTACACAAATAAGATGAGAAATCTGTAAATAGCAGCGAGACTGTGAGATAGGTAGTGAAATAGTATGAGTTAAAATATTTTATGGAATTTTGAAAAATGAGAAAAAAAAAGTTGAATAAAAATTTTATAAAGTTAAAATATTGTTATAATATAATTTTTTAATATTAATTTTTATTTTGAGATTTGAAAAGGTTCAACTGTTTTTTGTGTTTTGTTTGGAATTTGAGAAAGTTGTAATGATTATGTAATGATTACATGAAAAAGTTGAAGGTTAAAAATTTGTAATTGAAATGTTTGTGTGTTGATGGTGTTTGGATGTTGAGATAAAATGAGATGAACTGAAATCATATGTGAAACAAAACAGGGTAGATTTTGAATTGAGTGAGTGTATTGATTCTCCTTTGTTAACCTATTTAAGATTCCAAACACTCTATGCAAGAGAATATTGTTATTGATGTATGGGAAATCATATATACAAGCCATAAGCACAACCGAATTAATATAATCAAATTCTTCAAATTTACATGAATCTGTGGGAAAAAAATATAAATTGGTAGGGAAAAGAGCATACCTAACATTTGAAAATAATAATAATAATAATTTTTTATGCAAAAAAAAAAAAAAATCAAATATAATGCTCTTTTACCATAATCTTCTCTTCAATCACTTTAAAACAAATTACGAGTGTACACTCCTTCAGAAGATGGAAATATTTTTCTTATTAATCCGTATTTTGCATTCTCATTCTCCTGATTACAGAAAATAGAACTTTTTTTTTTTTCAAAACTATGATCTTCCTTCGATGCAAGAGTGAACTGAGAGCATGCAGAGAGAATACTTTTACAAAGATTCTCTCCAAATATTTTACATGCTCTTGTATCACCATGATACCAATAAGGATTCAAAACATTTTTCTTTTCTTCTTTCAAACTCTAGATATTTTCAAAAGGACGAAGAGTGATCCATAAGAAAATTAAAATTTAGCTCCAAAGGGCCTCGAGGTTTTAGTTATCTCATAACAAACCTAAGGTTGCCTTTAATTATGATATATTTCGCTAAGAAATTGTAGTTGCACCCTAATTTTTGTTTACTTAACAAAAGAGCTCCAATTACCAATATTTCAATTGACCCATACATGAAATATTCAAAGAAAAATAAAGCTTTAGAGTATTCTCATTGGCTTGGCCAAATGAGAAAGATAGTCAAAATTTGGATAATTTGTGCAAAAAATACTCCACATTGGATTGGCTATATCTAAAATTTTTAGATTTCATCTAAAGTGCTTAGCTAAATATAGAAGACTAGAATTGGTTCTTCAAAGTAGAGGTGTTTATCCGGGTTCCGGATTTGGGAATCCGGAACCCGGATTCGAAATTTCCTTAAACTTTTTGTTTAAAAAAATTCAAAAATATTAAAAAATAAATAAAATTTTAAACCGAACCCAGCCCAAATGAACAGGCCTACTTCAAACATTAAAATATTAGTTTCTCACTTCAACCAAACATGAAAAACTAGTTTCTCACTCTTACCAAACATTAAATCTATTAATTTAATAATATTTTATGATTATATAAATTGTGAATAGCTAATCCAATGTAAAGATTGAATTTAAATTAAAGAGGCAAATGCAAAAAAAGTGTCATATTAGTTAAATTTTGAATATGAATTTGACTAATCCAATGAGGATGCTCTTAATATGTTGCACTTTATTTTCTTGATGTTATTATTTGTTTGGGTGCCTACTTTAATCTTTTTGATCATTCTTATACGCTTAGAATCATATTCTATAGAATAAATTGATTGCAGTAATTCATTACTAAAATACTTAGACTTGATATTCAAAATAATCAATTCTCCATCAAATTGATCCCGAATGGATATTTCGTGTCTTAATAAAGACTATGGACTCCATTTTGGTGTGATACCCCATGTGATAAGAATAAGGGTAGGTGGTGTATAAAATCTCACATTGCTTGGAAAAAATAAGTTATTGCTCTTTATAAGATTCCAATGGAGCTCCAATTGTATTATTGATTAGTCATGTTGAATACATGTCATGTGGTTTGGGTCTTCCATTAGGACGTTACGCTTGAAGAACAATGTTTCCAAAATGGCGGCAGATATGTTCACCCATCCACTAAAGTATTTGACTTATAAGGATCTTGTTCTTGAATACAATTTTTTTTATAAGTATGAATATTTATTGATCCTCATAATTAGGCACAGCTCAAGTATACAGGTAGTACACAAGAGAGAAGTACCTAATTACAACCTAGGAACTAGGAAAAGAAGCATAAAATCATTGAAGTTGATGACCTCTAATACAATAGCATAAAAATCATCAAAGCAAAAAATGTCACATGGGTTCTCAACCTTCTTAGGATTAAGAATCAAATGCTGTTTGTGCAAGTTTATCTGTTAATTGATTAACAATATCTTCATAATAAGCCATTGTGATCTAGTTAAATATTAATCAAAGTTTGTCAATATGTCAATTAGAAGTTATCACTTTTATGATTAAGATAAATCATCGTAGATTATTACAAAATGTCACTCAGATTGGATTATTAGGTATGAATCCCATCAATTTATATGTGCAAAGTATGGATTTTTGTGTAGTTTCATTTGTAACATTGTTAGTTTGTTTGATGTTGTTTTACTTGCAGGAAACCTCACGTGAATGTGGGAACCATTGGGCATGTCGATCATGGGAAGACCACATCGACCGCAGCTATCACAAAGGTTTGGTCCTCATCTATCAACTTCGTTGCTTATGTGGGTTATATTTAGGCTACGTTTGGATAGTGAGGTGACATTAGATGATTTGTAAATTGTAGTGAAAAAGTAACGATAAAATATTGAATAGTAGTAAATAGTAGTGAAAAGTAAGTGAAAAATAATGATAAAATATTGAATAGTAGATCACTCCTCTACCCAAACAAGCCTTAGTTTCCCCAATCGTTGCTTTGGTTACTTTGTGCTTGTTTATGTGAGTAAAATCTAGAAAAGTAAATAATATAGTATGAGATGGGAACTACTTCCCTGAACTAATTTCTGAAATGTTCATGTGATTCCTTTCTAGGTTCTAGCAGAAGAAAGAAAAGCTAAGACTATTGCCTTTGATGAAATTGACAAGGCCCTAGAAGAGAAGAAAAGAGGAATTACGATTGCAACGGTTGGATTACTGTTTTCTTAATGCATATTTTGGTTTTTGTATGCCATTCTATCTTGCTTAAGGGTGTAAGTTTACCTGTCTGGACCAGAAAGCCCGACTGGACATACATTGGTCGGTTTCGGTCCATATCACCTTAGAATTTCGATGTTCAGTCCGGTCCTAGGGTGTGGTTTTTTTTAGACTGGACCAAACCAATTAAAGTGTATATATATAGTTTTTTGAAAAATATATATTTTATTTTATATAGAATTGTATAAGTTAATTATGTAATTTTCATCTAACCTATCACCATTGACCATATGTATTTGGAGTTTGGATGATATTGCATTTTTCAATTTCCTTTTCTCTATTTTTTGTTTTTAATTATATTATGATGATTGCTAATTCTCATGGATGGACATCGATAATTTTGATTATTTTTTCATCTTTCTTTAGGTTATTTTCAAGTACAAAATGTGCAAATAAGTTAAATAGTTGATATTCAAAAATGTAAAAATTGTGGGCTTGTTTGTATAGTTGGGCTGAAAATACGCATTTGAAGTTATTTGGCCCATTTTACACTAGCCCAGACTGAATTGGACCGAATCGACTAATAACTAACGGTCCGGTGCGGTCTATAGGACTGATAACTAACGGTCTGGGGTTTTTGGTCTGGTTCAAATCCTCTATGGATTGACCAAATTGGACCAATTACACTCCTAATCTTGCTTGCTTAAGAACTTACTCTTTACCTTCAGCTTGCTTTAGCGGTGAAATAATATTTCAGGCACACGTGGAGGATGAAACAGTTAAGCGACACTATGCTCATGTTGACTGTCCAGGATATGCAGATTATGTTAAGGCAAGCTGTACAATTTATTTAATTCTTTTATAAAATAATTATGTTGAATTATTTTGAAAATTTTGCAAGACAAGCTCATTGATGAACCAAGTTCACTTTTATACAGTATATAAATTTGTATATGCTTGTTCTTGCTTTGTGAAATTATATATGTCCTGTATACTTGGGCTCTTGCTTATTCTTATGATCATTAAAATCTTGTTTACCAATGAAAAATGTGAGTGTTTGGTTTATACGTCTTTGATCTTTACATCCCTTTATGACTATGTGAATTAAATAACATATTGGTTTGGATATGCATAAAAATTCAGGTGAAAATGAAAAAATTAATTCAACTTGTTTGTTCTTCACACACACACAACAGACTCTGTGTGTGTGCGCGTGAGGCAATCTTATTCAAAGCACAAAGGAGCACCACTGAGGTACACAAGAAGTATGAATGGGGAGGATCCAAATTATATGGAGGAAGAGAGAGAACATAATTCTATTAAATCTAGAAAACTCAAGAAATTGGAAGGAATTGAACAGAATGACTCTTAACTGAATCATTGTCGTTTTTTAGTTTTTTTATAAGTAATGTATACTTTTATTAAGGTGAAAAGGGTGTTACCCTTGGTACAAGTTAGCATACAAGAGATCCACCTAACTAGCAAAAGGGAAAAGTGCAAGGAATTCATGGAATGTATAAATATAAAAAGTAGCGTGAGTTTGGACTACAATCCAATGGAAGAAGATCTATAAAAGCAAGACTTTGGCTCTTGAATGAATCTCTCACAATCCTTGAAATTGCAATCATTCTCTCTCTCGAAGACACCATAGTAAACACAACAAGACATTTTCTATCATAGTACGTTTGATGGGTACTAAACTCCCCTGTCCAACATGTTAAAGAATACGGCACATAGGGAAGGCATAACCCAATCTATCCCAAAAAAAATCATGTTCCATGAAAGGCTAGCAACGTCAAATTGATTGGTACTAAATTGTACCGTCCTCTAGTTATCTTCATAGGTCCAAGAGTTACATTCCTGCCAAATGCACCGCATAAAACACAAAGTTACCATCCTCCAAACCTCCAGACATCGTGGCAATGACTCAATCCCAAATTACGAAGTATGTATACTAATAATTCCCCAGCCAACTGTCCCGCATGGGCTTATGCCTATTCTTCTTATCAATAAAGTTTTGTTTACCGATAATAAAAAAGCCCCAGCCAACTAACAGTGAAGCAAAAGATGATTAATAGTTTCTACATGCTGCTTTCACATAAAACACCAATTCATCACTATGACAGTCCTCTTTCCCATATTATCCACTGCTAGGATCTTTCCAACGGCTGCCATCTAGACAAGAATGCTACCCTTGACAGCACCTTCATACAAATAGTTTTCTATCAAGCATCCCTGTAATGGGAAATGCTAAACAATGCCAGGAAAGCTGTCTTCAAAGATTGATGCTGCATAACAGATTGCGTCAGAGTCTGAGCTTCGTTTCATCACCCACCTCAAATCTAATACATTGGGATAACCCCCCCTTTCTCTCTCTCCCTCATACTTTTCCACACCCCATCCGAAAGGCATACTCAGCTATTCTTCATTTTTCAGTGATGTTATTCCACTTTGTATGTCAGTTATATCTCGATGTCCATTATAGCATTGCATTTCTCTTCATTTAAAAATTTTTATGCGCTCATGCACCTACCTCATTATGTGCAGAACATGATTATGGGTGCTACATAGATGGATGGGGGTATTCTCGTCGTATCTGCCCCCGATGGGCTGATGCCACAGACGAAGTAGCATATTCTGCTTGCACGCCAGGTGGGCATCCTGCTAATGACGGCTCATAAATTTTATCCATCATACTTTTTTAGCTCATCTTGTATTGTTTTTAGCGCTTTAGATCAACTATATGTGGATTTTTTAATGCATTTGCGCAGGTTGGTGTTCCATCACTTGTTTGTTTCCTAAATAAAGTTGATGCTATAGACGATCCTGAGTTATTGGAGCTTGTGGAAATGGAGCTCCGTGGTAGGGTGGTTTTTTGAGAATTATTTCTTATGTGTAAGTATTTTCACTTTGTTTAATTTTGGTTTTAAGACAACTATTTCACTTAAGCTTTTTTATTTGGCAGAGCTTCTTAGCTTCTACAAGTTTCCTGGGGATGATATCCCCATTGTTCAGGGTTCAGCTTTATCAGCCTTACAAGGTACAAATGAAGAGATAGGCAGAAAGGCTATCCTGAAATTAATAGAAGCTGTGGATGATAACATTCCTGACCCAGTACGGCAGCTTGACAAGCCTTTTCTGATGCCTATTGAAGATGTATTCTCAATTCAGGTAAAAGGATATCCATTGTGCATCAATTTGTAAATTGCATTTAATGAAATGGAATTTTGTTATTTAAATGGGATGTTTAAAAGTTTGCATTTGTTAAATGTTGGATGGAGATGCCTTTGTTTTTCAAGATTTTTGTTAGATATTTCCTGTGCCATAAACTGGAGATAGGTTCTTTGCTATCTTGCTCGTACACTTTATGAACAGAGTTGTTTCCGGGGAATTTCAACTTAGATTTAATTATTTTTGTTTGTTTAAGGGTCGTGGAACTGTTGCAACTGGTCGCGTTGAACAAGGAACTATTAAAGTTGACGAGGAAGTTAAGGTTCTGGGGTTAAGGCAGGTAAGTGTGTAATCATTTTTAGTTGCCTTATTTGTGTATAATGCTTGGGAAGCACCTCTCAGGAGTTAGCTGATGGTATCTGCTTTCTAATCTACTAATGGTTCTGCTATTACTGATGGATGTGCCTCTGTTTAGTTTAAATTGGCCTAGAACGGGCTCTCTTTAGATTTTTGTTTTCAAAATCTATACTTCAAATTTTTGATTGTAAAAGTTTCTTTTTATTTCCATACTCTTTGCAGGGCTCTCCTTTAAAAACCATAGTCACTGGTGTCGAAATGTTCAAAAAAATATTGGACCAAGGACAGTAAGTGATTGATAATACCTAGAGTTATACATAGGTACATAGGGTCTTGCACTGCTCATATTGGATTAAGGGTTGGTTTGTAAATGATAATAGGCCGGTGACAATGTGGGTCTTCTTCTTCGTGGTCTAAAACGGGAAGACATCGAAATGGTCAGGTGAGTTGCACGTCAAGTTTTTGAGAACTATAAAGGTTGGACCCATTGGCATCATGCACAATTCATATGTTACTTAAAGTAGTTGATTTAGATCCCAAAATGCACTTTTGCAATGCTTACCAAATCTTCTGTCCAACTTCTTGGCTTATTTTATGATACATAATTTAATCACTTGATTCTGGTTCAAATATAAGTAGTATCCTATAAAGTAATTCATCGTGTTCACTTTGATAATTATTTATAACATAAATTGTGTGCTTCACCTGATTAATAGTTTGATCAATGGTCCATGTGACTACATCACTGAATCTTAAAATTTTGTGAATGCAGGCACATGCTAATTAAATTTTTGTTATGAAATCAACATTGAGATGTGGATCATGTGGTATTGAATAGGGAAGACCATTATTATCAAAGGAAGATTGTCTATCTTTGTTTCTTATTTTATAGGTAATTGCCAAGCCCGGTACTGTTAGAACATACACGAAATTCGAGGCAAAAATATATGTACTTACAAAGGATGAAGGTGGACGCCATACGGCTTTCTTCTCAAATTACATGCCTCAGTTTTATTTGAGGACCGCAGATATCACTGGCAAAGTAGAATTGCCTGAAAATGTTAAGATGGTTATGCCTGGTGACAATGTGACTGCAGTATTTGACCTGATTTCACCCGTTCCTCTTGAACCAGGTGTGTCCAACTTAATTTCATCTAGGAAAAGTGAATGTAAAGAAGTAACTTGTATGTTGATCTTTCTTAGGAACTATGAAAGGTGCGCCATAACTTACTCTTGTGAAGAGCACTGTGTGTTCATTGTTTATCGCATATCACTGTGCAATACCTCTGTAATAGTAATTTTTCATTACAATATATTTATTGGTGTGCATACTGGAGAATTTTTTAATCACGCACATTGTTTATCGCATATCACTGTGCAATACCTCTGTAATAGTAATTTTTCATTACAATATATTTATTGGTGTGCATACTGGAGAATTTTTTAATCACGCACACACCATAAATTTTAAACGTGTAGGACCCTGTGAATGGTAAACTGATTAAATATTACTGAATTTTCTTGTTTGTATTACATCAATTCTGGTCATTGAATAGATTGTTTCCATGATTTCTTTTCATTTGTATGCATTCCTAACTGCATGCTGGAAATCCTTTTACTATATCCCTCATATATGAGAATATTTGTATTGGTTATGTCATGTCATGTTACTTTCACGCAAGAGTAGATTTGCTTTATCATGTTCTCTATTCTTTTATTTTATTGAAATTTTGTTTACTGATTAAAAAAAAATTATGTTGTCTAACTTGTTAGTGGCTAATTAGGAATTGAATAACCCCTAGAGGTTGGCTCAAGTGGTAAAAGCCTTGAACTTGCGGTATGCTCCCCTAAGTCTAAGGTTCAAATTCCCGTGGGTGCAATCTCTAGGTCCATTGATTTAGGGAATTTTCGCGTTAAATTATCTTAGATGCACTTGCGGAAAACTCCTTGTCGAGGGCCTGTGCACTCTCGAGATTAGTCAGGATACGGTTTCTAGACACCCAGTGCCAATCAAAACAAAAAAGAAAAGGAATTGAATTGTGTCTCATGATTCACAGACTGAATCAAACTGATGTTAAACGTTTGCAGTTGCATACACACAATAATGGGCACAAAAAAGATGTCTCCCATGTTGACTATTTTATTAGTTTTATTAGTTCAATTGAATCTGATAATTAGTTACTGGAAGATTTACCCGAGACAAAATAGGCAAACAACAGTTGGCATGCATGTGCTGTCGGTGAACTTTCTGCCTTTCAGTACTAGGGTTGTGTATCAAACCATCAGTTCTATCCATGTGAAGTTTGTGAGTCTGTGACATGCATAATGCTTACAAATGGATGATTCCATGGCATGTATTTTTCTTATCGATAGCATGGCATGCATTTAACATTTTTCATTACGAATGTAATATCATGACTGGTATACGCAGGGAGACTTTTATTCTTTACTGATCTTCACAATTGCCCAAAAAAAAAAAAAATCTGTTAGAGACCTTCATATATTAGCACTTTAATCAATAGCATGGATTTTAAGCAATTTTTTCAGTGGTGTAACAAGCCGAATGCTTTGACTGTGTTTCTGCATTTCCACGCAGTTAAATGCATAAGATCATGCATATGGTGTCAATTTAGATTTTCTTGAGATTTCCCTTTTTCACAATACTTTTGCTTGTTGAGTAAAAAAAAAGCAGTAGATGGTCTTACTCATTTCTTCTTTTGAATTTATCAAGACAAAGATTTGCCTTGAGAGAGGGAGGTAGAACAGTTGGTGCAGGTGTAGTTTCGAAAGTGCTTAACTGAGTTGACACTCCTTGATTCTTAAGCTTTATATTTTTTTCATTAGCAGAGTGGGAAACAAAAGACCTGGCTGTTATATCTTGGATTTGGATATACATGCCAAGCGGTTGTTATTTTCCTAGTCCACACTAGATGAATATTTTCTAGTGGGATGCAATTGAGTAAAATTGAAAAGGTAGTTGATCTTTGATTGAATTCTGTTCTTATTAGAAATAATCAGTTAATCCAAGGTTGATCGATGCATTATTCTCTTGCATTGTTTGTGACTTTAAAATTATAGGTATGGATGTTGTATTTTGCCTTCACGCCAACCTTTATTTTTATGATAATGTATATTTTATGCAAAAATAGGAATTACAATTACGCATCAGAATTACTTTCAGCATTATACTGGTGGCAATATAAGGTTATGGTTGCAAGTTGGAACACAAAATTATCTCAATTCATCCCAAACCAAGCATTGATTGGACTTATTATTTTTTAAACTTTTCATAAGAAAGGCAAACTCATCTCAATTTATTTTATATGCTTATACACATCTCAACTTATTTACATTAGTTCTTTTAGAGATGCTGGAGTGGAATTTATTCTTTCAATCCCACGAAAACATTTATATTCTCTATCACAACACTAACGATTGAAATGAGTTCTCTGGAGAGAATGAAATATGTGCGTGCGACTTGATATTGATTAGTTGTGCAGATGCTTGCTGGCACAACCAATTATTTTAGGCCTTTTTTCCAACTACTGCCAGTTATTTTAAGCTATGAACAAAAAGGCTCAGAAAACAAAAAAATAAAAATAAGTAATGTAGTTTGAAATTACAAGTGAAAGCTAAAAAGTCGTTGCTTCAATATACAAAATTGTACGGAAAGTCATACAATATCTTTGCTCTAGCACCAGGCCAATTTTACCTTTTTCTACTGTCAAAATTAAAACCCCGTTAGTAACATTAACTTGGAAAACTAGCTTAAGTGGTGATCATCTCAAGCAACCCTGATTGAGCTTGAACCTGGTATGATCTTGACCAGCCTTTGCTTATAGCATTTACAACGACAATCACACCCCTTTAAGATGTTCTCATAACCATTAGCATTTCCTTGACATTATACTTCCTTTTTCCAACTTTTTTTTACCATTAATGGTCATGCAAACTTCAGCATTGCCACTACCATCAAAGTTGCAGATCCGAAGTAAATCTCCTTCATGCACATATCCACTCTCCTCATCATTTGTTCTTCCTTCAAGCCCGACTTTCCAGCATTCTTGCTCATATATACAATCGTATCTCTTAGTTTGTTCAGTGCCCATGAGAGCCAAACCAGTCCGAACCCAAATCCTGTGCTCAAGAGTTTTGATGCACAGAAAGGTACCCTCCCACAAGCTAATTTGCCGACGACAGAGAAAAGTACAGCAAGGCCAGTCCCAGCAACTCCAGCAGAAATTTGCGTCAGGAGCTCAGGAAGCTCTGGGCCAAATTTCTTTAGAGAAAGGAGTGTTGTTTTTCCATTATATCTCTTGTTAACCATCAATGATAGAAGGGTCTCACATGCATGGAAATAGTTCTTCTTGTGTATATCCCTCTCTCGGCCTACTTTCCTATTGTTCTTCCTCTTTGGTGATGGCTTGACATTTAATTTCTCAGGACTGTTAAGAAAGTGACAAGCAGCATCAACAAATGATTTGTTAATATGTAAGCAAATAAACTTGCTGGAAGTTTAGTTCATATGAGTGCTCACCAACTAATTCTATTACAACATATATTTAGTTTAAGGGAAATATATCGTTCATCTAAATTTTTTTTACAAGACAGTCAATCACTTAAAATTAAAGCAATGAAAGCATGCACGTACAAAATATGAAATACCAGTATCAAACACAAAACAACTTTCCATTTCAAATCTTCAACTTTTTTATCTAATCATTACAACTTCCCCAAGCTAAAAACACAACTTTTTCAAGTTTCAAACAAAAATAACATTTAAATATTATATTCAAACAATTTTTAATTTTATAATATTTTTATTCAACTTTTTCTCTCTTTTCCAAAAACTCAAATAGAACATTTTAACTCAAACAAGTTCACTACTATTCACAAACTTCTCATCTAATCTCACTTTCCAAACGTACCTGTACTTAAAAAAACCCAGAGATTTTAAATGATACCAAAATTTCAGAAGTGGACTTGAATTAATTTCTGGATTGGAAAATAAAATCTGGGATATAGTTTTAGTTTTCATTGCTTAAACCATTGTTTTTCATTTGTCATCATCCAAACATCTTTTCAAGGCCTTATTTTCTTAAGTATAAAGTTATATTCTTCCAAAAACATTGCGGTACAGAAAGTAACAGGAAACAGCTCTGTACTACTTTTTTTTTTTGTAAGTAAAAGATATTATTCATAAATGAAATGGCGTCAAAGCCAGTTACAAGCCCTCTTATGAAGGTGCATTAGATACAAGAAAATCGTGAAGGTCTATGTCATTAAACTCCACGGCAATGGACCATGTACAAAGAGTTCTATAAACTCTGTACTCATACTTAAAATACGTTTAAGATAACTTTCAGATAATAGATCAATCAGGCTCATAACTATGAAGAAACCAGATTAATGTTGTTTACCTCTTCAAAGGGGCAACAGTTGTAGCTTGAAGCTTCAAAGAAGACAACTGAACATTGACAACTGCTTCATTGCTTTCCAGCCTGGACAACATAATGATCAATGAGGACTTCATGCAGAATAAATTATTTTTTTTATGAGTTTAGCAGAACAATGAGAATTGAAGATGATACAAATGAAAAAAGAAATACAAAATAAAAAAGAACACCCACTGCTGTCAACTTAAACACAACATACTAAGTTCATTCAATCAATTTAAGCGAAAAGTTTTACTTTAATCCACTAAAACAAATCATCTAGAAGCATAATACTCTTTCATATGTTAATAGAATATGTGATAGTTTAAAACTTAAAGGGGAATGTGCAAGCAAAGCCCAAACAATTTTGATTTCACACTGCAGATCCACTGACAATGTTGCAAAGTAGAGAGGTTCGATCATGGCACAATTCATACAGTAATTTCCATTGTTTCTGCTGCTCAATGTACTCAAAAAGTATAAAATGTTGCTCATCATAACATTATTCCCCAATGAATTGACTCAAAATGGGTCAATCATCTGGTAATAGTAAAGTGTAAACCAAATTTCTGCAGGTAATATATACTCAAAGACTCTAATCAAGGCAGACAAGGACCAGGATAGTCAAGCCACATGGTGATGTCTTTTTAAATAGATGTTGTAGTTATTATATGATGTCAACTCAATCAAGAGGTTTTCAGAAGATTAGAAAGTCGAATTAGTCACTTGATACATGAGCTAAACTAACTAAAGAATAGTCATCAGATCCAGCAAAATGTACAGAGAACACTTATGATAAAATTAAATTAAATCAATTATAAAAAATGAAATCAGATCGTAGGACCAAGACAACCCCTCACAAAACATTTACACAGCAATGTGAATGTATATAGGATATTATGCATGTAAAATTAATTGCATTTTTCTACAGAAATATAAAGAGGTCTAAGCATTCCTACCATTTATATTGTGGGACCAGCATAGAGAGCGTTCTCCATTTCTGTTGATTTCTTGAAATGTAAAACTCAGAAACAACTGAAAGTAGATCTTTCACCTCCATCCCAGTACCTGTGAAAGATATCCGGCCATCTTGGTGAACTGTAAATTTTGAACTACAGGCCAAATCTCCCATAAAGTCCAGGAGAGGCTTCTGCAAAGGTGTGCCATTTGGGCAAATAAGAGTAGATGACTGTTGGGACACATCAGTCGTCAATACTTGTAACCCCATCAAATCAGATAGTAAAGACGTATCAAATTCACTTCTCTCCACTTCACTTGCGGACATGAGGAACTTCAAGACTTTCTCGTGTTTTGTGCATTGCTCAGCAATTCCAAAGCTAAATAGTACTGAGTCTGGTCGATTCTCTGTCTTTGAAGAAATGAGACAAATAAGTTTACTTCAGCACAGTACAAATATGGAGAGAAACAAAAAGAAATTAGCAGCACAAACATTCTGCATGCCATCCTATCTAAGGAAAGAAAGTGCCAAAATGTCACCGGCTATATCCCCACCTCATTCATCATTCTCTTCAGTCTTTTCTGATTTGTTACACAATATAAATGGATGTCCAATTATTTTATATCCACCTTGTTTCAAGTTTGGACGTTTAAAAACAGCAAAATCTCTAAGGTTACACTTGACAGGACTCATTACAAAGGAATTCCTTTGTAGAGGCGATTTCAGAAATCAACTTTCTGAAAAAAGCAATTAGCCCCAAGAAAAGTGCAAAAAAGGAATTTCTTGAATGCCACCAAATGTTTTAGTTTAATTTTTTTTTTTCATGTTTTGGGTATGGGGGTTATAAAAAGCATATAATTTTTGGTTCTCAAAAAGTAGCATTTACCTCATTTCTCGTTTATCTCTTTTCTCATAGTTTCAACTCTAATTCTATAGTTTGTCTGACCCTCCTTTTCTGACCAAGCAACAAAGTCTGCATAAGATTCAGTGACCACCTCAGCCACTATCGCCATCCTCACGGGCCAGGTCAGTAGCTATGATAGCACAGCCATTTTGATTAGCTTCTGCATCATTACCGCCACCACTGATAAGCACCATAATCACCTCTTTCAACCAAATATGAACCAGACGTTTGTCACTACTAATATCATTAACCGTCCAAAACTGACCCCACTAAAACCATTACAATGAAATATTAAGACTTTAATTGCTTATTCAATCAAACTAATATCATTTTATCTAACTTCCGTCATCTTTTAAAAATCATAAGTAGCAGCAATATGAATAAAAAAAAAGGCAAATTTTCTTCAAAGAACCACAGCATCCAAAAAATGATCAGCAAACCTTGCACGTCAATGAGCACATGCTTTTTAACCGTTGAGCCAATCTGAACAAACTGACTTGCGATGGGCAACCCGTTCATGGGTTTCAGTGGTTCCTCATACTGATTTTGCCTCATGATAACTGAAGTTGATCTTATTATCTCATGTTTAGCTTCAAAACTTGGCAAAAGATGTTGAGAATCCTGCATTGAACAAAATGCTAAAGAAGTTCAGTTTTTAAACTAAAAATATATGTATATATATATGGGAATGACCATTATAGAGTTTAATGAGTCAGCAATATCTTAAAAACTAAAAATTATGGCAACCCACATTAGACAATAAAAACTTTAACAATATCTTATAAAGTAAAAATCCAATAGCAATAACAAGGAAAATGTCACTAATGATAGTAAAAATCTTTAAAAGCTACATTCGAGGCTATCAAATTAGGATACAAAAACACAGAGAAACTACACCACCTAATGTCCTCTTGAAATATTGGAAGATTTTACCGAGTAGTGAAAGTCAAAAGTAATACAACGAATGTAACAATACAAGGATTGCAGTTCAATTAGAAATCAAGATCTCAAACTTCAAAACTGAATAAAGATAAAAACAGCTACTAATAATGCCCAAATTTCCAAATGACAGAAGTTTGGCACTAAGCAAATGGCACGGTTTACATAAAAAAGGGGTCTGATGGTGGCGCTAAATAAGCAAGTTACATGTTAAGTTCTTAGAGACTTAGAGCATCCACAACATATAATTAGCCAGCTAGTAATCACCTCAATTATCATTTAGCCATGTGAATCGACAATTGTACACAAGCTACTACGTAACTAAACCGTATGAAAGTAACTGGTAATCCCATTGCACGTATAAAAAAAAAACTGATAATCCCATTGCATTGAAATAAGTTAGACGCAAAAGTACTCAAATTACTATCTAATTCACTAAGTCATGTGCCGAAATCCAAATTATCATCATTACTAAAAAAACCCACACCACAAAGAAACGTAAAACTCAAGTCATAAACATCCATTTTGCCCTGTGATTATTCTCAAGTATCAGAAAGCCATTCAGCAATTCAACACAGATCACCAAAAATCTAAACAGAACTTCATTAAAACCTATAGAGCTATCCCACAAATTTAACAACCTAAACCGCTAAGATATGAATCCATTAAAACCACATGGAATGCGAGCTCAATCGACCAAGCTGGATGAAAACATACATGAAACAAGATCGACTATCATAAAAACATGAATCAAAAAAAAAAACACTGGAGATTAGAATCTATTTCGGCAACCCAGATCACCGAATCGATTAAATCCAAATACCAATTATGCTGATCAGACTGACACAGACGATAAAGACAGCATCAAAGACTTAACTAAGCAACAACTCAAGTAAACAAACCCAACAAAATAACAACTAGCATTAAAATTGACCTGTGATTTACCTTGAGAATCCTGCTTTGTTCATGGTGCAAAACAAGGCCGGGAGGGTACCCATGAGAAGCCGTTAAACAAAGCGTGGCCACCATACCTAAGAGAAACGAAGTTCAGGAAACAAGCTCCTGAAACCAATCTCTCGCTTTTTCGTGCCTTCTTTACAACACCATAAGCTTATCCGTCCCTGCGCCTCAAATCCAAAGATTCTCCCAACCTAGAGTTTTGGGTTGTACCTAAAATTACTCTTTCTAATGGAAGAGAAAAACCCAAAATAAATTAATTAAAATAAATTTGCTCCAATTGTTTTATTTTAGAATCTCCTTAATGGGATTTGTGGCACTCACGGCTCAGTTGTCACACATGCTAAAGTAGAGACAAAAGGAGTGATTGGCAGCAGTTACTATACTGCTCACACCTACATACTCCTTCATATATATTTATTATTATTATATATTTTCCTTTCAAATAGTACCGGCTGTTCCATTTCATTTTTCCGAAACAAAATACCATGCCTGGCCTGCATGTCAGTGGACTTTAAAACCCCAAAATCTATGTTTGTTTAGTGGACTTGAAAATTTAGATAATTTAAAGCGGAAATGATATTCTTACGTACCAAAAATCCCGACGGTAGGAATATAATTTTTTTTTATGTAATGATTAAATATATGTATTTTATTAATATTGTGATTTCTTTAAAATTTTTTAAAATATTTAAAAATGTTTTTAAAAAATGTATAAAAAAATTTTAAAAAAATAAAATTTAACTAAGCAAGATTCCATTTGAGACCTATTGAGTGTAGAATCACTCAATTTAAAGTGATAAATTATCTGGTCTATAGATATTTTTTTTTCTTTTAAATTAATACCTCTATTTTAAAAAGTTTGGATCATCCAAAGTTATGGTGAATTTATATCATACATGATACAAACATTTTATTAGATGTGTTTTGCAGATTTGAAAATAAAATTTTTCTTTTTAGTAAAATACTTACATGGGATAAATATATTTTAAAAATAAATTTTAAAATTGAATCCATCCATATGGGTGTAATTCTACCTATAAGTATATTTCAAAGTCTAATTGGCTTTCTAAATTCATTCAAAGCCCGTGGGTATCGCCAAATCTTGTACCCCATTTATGTTTTTTCGGCCTATGGGCTTTGCGAGGAAGTGATGCGGCGGATGATGAAACCTTTATATTTCCGTAATGTAGTGAACCCATCATAAAACTTATTAAGAATGTCCTTAACTCTTAAGAGCACTAGTATTAATTTTATTAATAAAAAATAATAATAATAATAAATACAGATATGACGAAAAGAGAATACCTAAAAAAATCCCAAATTAGATCCATCAAAAAGTTTTCTTTATATCTGATCAAAATTAGGAAAATAAAGTGGAAAAAATAAAGTAATTTTAGTTGGCTTTTAAATAGTAATTTTGAATAGTAAATTATTCATATTTAAATGATTTATTATTCAAAAATCAAACTAAAAGTACTTTCTTTTATTCTCACCACTTTCTTTTCCTCATTTTTTGTCAAATATGAGAAAAACTTTTTTATGGATCCAATATAAGACTTTTTTAGGAGTTTTATTTCCATCAATTTTTGAAGAAAATTTTTGATGGAACCAATGCTAATACTCTTAGCACAAATTGATCCGTCCATCCCTTCCCGACAACTTCTCAAGCTATACAACTTCTCAAGCTATACAACATGCTACCAATTTTTGCGCCACGAGTTAAGAACAATAGCGACATATAGCAAAACATTGATCCTATTTAAATCTCTCTAATATTTCTCATACTTAAGGCTCATGCTTAATGCCATTTTTCGTATGGGAGAATCAATATTTTCACACATTTCATCCAATTACTCTTTCACCTAACAAATTTGTTAACAATATTTAGTGGATGTTACATATAATGACCCGAAAATTGTGCATGTCACCTCATGAGAAAGTTTTAAAAACTCTACGAAATTCCAAATATTTTCTCAATCATAATTTATGGCTTGTCTCGATCTCCCTTTGACCTCATCAAAGTGGTAAGCATATTATATAACCTCATCACTCATGGCATCAAAGGTCTTTCTATAATGTTTGATCATTTTCAACATCAAGAAAGTTAAGTTCCGTCTTGTGTGAATATCTTCTTACACTCTAAAAGTGAAAAAAATGGGGGAAATAGTAAACTAAACTGAACCAATAGATTTGGTCTAGTACCTGATTTGGATAGGTCTGGTACTAGGCTTTCATTTTTCGCAAAATAGGTCAAAATTTAGTCTGGTTATAATTTTTCTTTTTCTAGCACCAGACTGAACCGAACTAGACCAAATTATTTTATATATATATTTTTAATTTTTATATTATATATAGTTTTTATGTATAATGTATACAATTAATTATATATAAAAAATTTATATATGATAAATTACTAATTAATATAATATTAAATTTTAAAATCTTATTTTACTATAGTCTTTTGTATAAATAGTTATACTAATATTATATTATTATATATTATAATATAATATAATATATCACTATATTACATTTTATAATATATCACTATAATCTATAGTGCAGTGCTAATATATTATAATATACTACAATATGTCATCACTATATTATTATATACTATATGATATACTGAAGAAATCAAAAAAATCGGATATAAACTGGTAAAACCGAAAATATTGATTTAGGGATGTAACCAGTGCGGTATCAATTTTTCAAATCTCAAAATCAGTACACCAATTTGATTTTAAATTATGTCCGAAATCAGATGAACTAGATCAATTACATCCAAATTACATTCAATGCTCGCAGCACTAACAAAGATCTTGAACTTCTCAAGCCTAGCCAATGAATATCTCACAAATCTCACCACACTTCTTACTCTTATTACTGACTCATGATTTTTTTTTTTTTCATACTATTGGTCACAACAAGACTGAGGATAGGTGCACAAAATCGAACATGTAAAAACTCATCACCCAATATTGATATATTTTCCTCTGTAGCCTTATTCATTAGGAAACACAACTATTTTTAAATATTCTCAAATATTTTCAAAGTCAATTTTTTATTTCACTCAAAATCTAATAAAATATCTTAACTCAAATTATTTCATTACTATTTATAAATATTCTGAGGAATATTTATAAAATTAATAATTATATATAATATATATTTAATACTTTTATTTTCTTATTGAATTAATTAAATTTTTTAATTAAATTTTTTTCTTTTTTAAAAAAAATATCTTAAATTTTTTTTTTTGAAAGTTTTTTTTTTTCACTATAGACCTTAGATAATTACCTAATTTGCTTATTAAGGGTTGAGCCGACCATGGGTTTCATTAACTTTTGTAATGAAGTAATGTTGTTCTCAGATACCTAAGCAAATGGTTAAAATTTTGGGTTAGCTTGGGCCCAACTTAGGCCCCATCCCTTGGCAATTTTAGCAAGCAAGTAGATGCCGTCACCTGTCCCAAGTAGGGGCTGGACAGGTGGGTCGACGGGTCGAATGCAGAGGCTCTCTCATCAACCCCAATATATTCTAGGCATTCGTTTGAAAATAGAATAATTTCTTATTAAAAGATTAAGAGAGGTTTGGATAGTGAATTTAAATAAAATAAGTTTATATGAAAATTGGATAAAATATTATATTTTAATATATTATATTTTAATATTATTTTATTTTATAATTTGAAAAAATTAAATTTTTTATTTTATTTTTTAAAAAAATTAAGTAAATTGAGATGATTTGATTATCTAATTATCCCCTAAGAATTAAAATTTAAGATTTATTTTCTTTAAAGTTTGAGAAAGTGGTGAAATAATCGAATTATCAAATGATAGCCTTACTGGCCTTTTTTAACTGTAAGTGGAATTGTGGAATTGTATATTTTTATTTTTATTTTAAAAATAAGGATGTTAAAAAAATATTTAAAAAATAATTTTAAAAAATAAAAAATTATAATAGCTAAATAGTAAATAAGTAGTCGTGAGCAGTAAATGTACCATTACCCTTTCTTTTACTTCGTTCTTTCTCAGCTTTTCTGGCTCCAAACCACGACTGCGGACTGTCTGCTCGAGCCCGCACGAAATCTCTTTCTGTGCGAAGAAAAATGGTAAACATTTTGTATATTCGTTTGTATCTGTTTTTCGTACTTATGTTCCTACTTCTTCTTTCAAGTATACCAGTTATGATGTTCCTCCCTCTAACGCTCCGTTGCTCTCGTATTCTTGGTTTCTTTTCTCCGATTCGACCTTTATTTTGAAAGAATCTATGTATCCTTTTGGTTTCTGACATTTGGGTCCTTTTTCTTTTGGTTCTATTTTAATGGCTGCAGTTGTTCTTCTCTTACTTCAAGGACTTGGTGGGCCGAGAAGTGACGGTGGAGTTGAAGAATGACCTTGCGATCAGAGGGACTCTGCACTCCGTTGATCAGTACCTCAACATCAAGCTTGAGAATACTCGGGTCGTTGACCAGGACAAGTATCCCCACATGGTATCACTCTTTTCTTTTTCAATTTTCAATGCTAAAATAGTTTTCTAGGGTTTGTAACTCTTTTATGCTTCTGTGGATATATATATATATATATGTTTGTCTTCTAATTGTCTTACTTGTGGTCTTGGTTTGTTTAACGGAATGATATGGGTATTTGTGTGGGGGATTTGAAATTGAGTTTAGGTTCTGTATCGATTCTGATTTGTATATAGTTAATAATGACTTATATCTAGCCAGTAATGAGACTGTTGGTGGGAGGTGTTAGCCTTGAAACTGTTACCTTCAGATTCTACGGAGTCATTGAACTGGGTGTCCATTTGCTTCTTCTTTTTCTAATGAAAAGGATACTTGGTCAGATTTCTTGTCATCGTTTATCTTTTCACATTCTGGCACCTGGTATCTTACCATCAAAACAACAATCAAGGTCCAAGTGTCTTGGTGTAAAAAGCAAAGTTTTGATACTATTTCAGTCAAGACATTGAAATAAAATATTCCAGTAGTAGTACTGTTTCGAAATAGTTTATATATAAATAAATCAATTATATATGTATAAATTATATTTCAAAATAACGTCAATACAAATCTTGAAAGTTATAACACAATTATAAAATTCAATAATACATTTAAGTTCTCAATCCAATTATATATATATATATATATTTTTTAAAATAATGACTCGTCTTTATCATAAAAAGGTGAGTAGGGATTTGATTTTCAATACTCAAAAAAAGGGGATAAAAAAATGTTTAGAAAATAGTCTTTAGATGTGGGAATTGAAGTGAAATTACAAAAATACACTAAAAATACAAAAATATAAGTTTCAGCCAGTATACTGAATTTCGGCTGGTCACCAAAAACCATCCACTATTGACTGAAACACTCTGAAATTGCCAATGTTTGACCCGGTACGAAACAGCCATCTCTCCCATACTGCGGTACGGTATTCACAACATTGGAAAAAGGTTGAATTCTTGTAACCTCTTTTTTCACCTAGCGGTTACTTGTATTCTAGAAGTATAAGTTTTAAAAACCAGGCAACTGTTAATGCCTTGGAATAAAGTTTCAGTCGTTCTCCTTTGATGACTGTTCAGTGTTCACTGTCAAAGGAAAGGTTTCTTGAAAGTTAATGTTTTGCTGCTTTTGAATTGATTTGAACTTCTTAACTTGGGGAACAATTTACCTATCAAAAACTTAGGGTACAATCTGGAGAAAGATTTGAATTGCCTTTTGTAGTTATAATTAATGTACACACAATTTATTTGAGTAGGATTACTTATAAAAAAAAATTATTTGAGTAGAATTTATTGGAAGACAAGGGAGAAAGATATGTACACAATTTATTTGAGTAGGATTACTTATATAAAAAAAAAAAATTATTTGAGTAGAGTTTATTGGAAGACAAGGGAGAAAGATATGTAAATTGGGTATCTCTTTTGGCTGATGATATGGTCCGGAGATATCAATGCACCTGCTATTAAGTTTGCTCTGGTGAATAGAATGGTGCATATAAAAAAGAAAGGAAAAGAAATTGCGATTTTGAATTAGTTGCAACTTTGCAAAAGGTTATTGCGTGTGTTTGTTGTATAAGTTGATTAAAATTCAAGCCTACATATTGAGGATGAAGTTATTTTCTTCCTCCATGAGACCCAATTCTATTTATATTTCTGTTGTGGGGTGGCGGGAGCAGGGGTTTTCTGTGAATATGTTACTTCTTAATCTTGTAAATCTTCCTGGGGAATTGAATATTGTTTCTGCTGAGTGGCAGCTTTCAGTGAGAAACTGTTTCATAAGGGGGTCTGTGGTGAGATATGTTCAACTACCTCCGGAGGGAGTTGACGTTGAGCTGCTTCATGATGCCACAAGAAGAGAAGCTCGGGGTGGCTGAATAATGATTTGCTGTATCCTATAAACGCTTGATTCAGGTTACTCATGGCTGAAACTATTGGTTGTAGCAAATTATGCGTTGTGATGTGATTTATGATTAAACAAGCCTAGAATTATTCTGCTCTTAAGCTGGTAGCTATGAAACTTGTATCCCATGGCTTGAAATCTTTGTTACAAAATCCCAATACGTTTTGATTTTAAGATCTCAAAGTGCTGAGTCGATGAGTCCAACTAAAATCCTAGGTTTTTAAGATCCTAAATCATCAGTGGAGATACTTGTCGGGAAAGAGAAAATTGGGAGACTAAGTTCCGATGTTTTAATGATTTTATCCAACCCAAAATTACTGGATTTGGATTTTAAATTTGAGTCCATATACGAGGATTTGACAATACATTGGGTTCTATTAATATACCAAGAAAAAAATTAGAGCAGAGTTAAAATTACACTGGTAGGAGGAATGGGATTGCTGACCTCTAAACTACGTCTCCATATTTCTTTAAGATATTGTATTTTGATTGGTAATTTGTTATCAAGATATTGTTCATGTGTACTACTTGTGTGGAACTTAAGTCAGGTTTAGATGATAAATATGCAATAAAAAATTTGTGAATAATAATAAAATAGTTTGTAAATAATAGTGAAATAGTTTTAAATTGAATAAAAATATATTTTTGATAATTAATAAGAGTTTTATTATCATGAATAGGTATAATTCAAGTACACGAGGAAATACCCATATGCAGCACCTAAAAAGAGAAAAAACTAGACAGTTTTAAAGAAAAAATTTCTAATTTCATCAATCGATCGTTCTTTGTCTTCACAACATCTCCATTCCTTTCTAACTATAGACACCACATCAAGCACGAATGAATCTTTCTTCAAATGGCTGCAAAATTTAGACTTTGCCTAGTATACCTCCAACAAGCTAGTAAATTCACTACATACTTTGGCTTCACCTAAGAAATACCCATTTTTTCAAAATTGGCAATTCACAAACTTTTAGCCACCTCACAATGAAGAAATAAGTGATGAACTGAATAACCATTTTTTTGGCATATAGAACACCAATCAATATTTAAAGACCACACATTTTTGGGTTTTCAGTGGTTAAAATTTTATCATGATACACCAGTCAACAAAAAAAAATAGCTGAGCATATTCATTAGATTGGCTTCTCATTGAATTGGCTAAAAACCAAATTTACGAGAATTTGGACAATATAATTTATTTTAGGTCCACATTGAATTATTTAAAGGCCAAATAATTTAGGTGAAATGAACAGTAAAGTTAAAACATTTGTCAAAGATAACCGGTCTGGTAGAAATGTCAAATTCTTATTTTATTCATTTTCTTTTTCCTACTTTATTTTCTCTTTTCGTTCCTAATTTAATTTTTTAAACTCAGAGTTTAATTAAATTATGATTATTAATTAACATCTAATAGATAGAATAGTCAAATATCATAAAATTAATAGAATAGTCTAATAGAATAAAATTAATTAATTTAATAATTGTAAATAATTAAATATTTATAGTTATTAATTAATTATTAATATGTATTTTCATAAATGAATAATCTAATATAGAGATTTGGTGTGAATAGCCAAAGCCAAATATTAGTTATATTACTTTATTATTATATTTTGAAAAAAATAGCTATTTCAATGTAAAAATTTATGTGAATAAAATAATTAAAAGTCAATATCTAGATTATATTAGCTAAAATTATATTTTAACAATGGTCAATCTAATAACAGTGTTTATTCGGTACTTAGACATTTCAAATACTTTTCAGGGATAATCACACATACCTTGGCTGGTTAAAAAATTATAAAAGAAGTGAATAGAGAGGTTGAAATTTCTTGCGTGAATCCACAATAATCTGTCTACACTTTCTTAGACAATTTTTCAACTCATATAATCTGCTGAAAAAAATTTGAAATTACTTATAACTTTACAATTATTTATAGGACTGTAAAATAAACAGGCAACTCGATAGTCAACTCGAATTCGACTCGATAAAACTCGAGATCGGCTCGAATCGTATATTAAATGAGCTGATCGTGAATACGAAATTAAGCTCGATAATTAAATGATACAACTCGTATAAAACTCGACTCTATTCGTTTAATGTTCGCGAACAAACCCGTATATAGCTCGATCGACTCATATAAACGTGTGAACTCGACTTGTATATATTTTTACATATAAAATATTATATATATATATGTTTTACAACATACATAATGATGTATATTCAATAATATAAATTTATAAGTTAATATATAGTCTTATAGACATAAGTATACATATACTACTATATAAATATTAAATATATGAAAGAGAGATTGTGATCTTATAAATAGTATCATAATTTAAATAGTCATATACAATTATACTAAATTACTAATACTATAAAATAGACTATAGAATATAAAGAATATTAGTATTAGTACCATATAGCATTAGTATTAGTACTATATAGTAATAGTAAAAATGTAAAAATATAAGTATTACTACTATAGTCTATATTATATATTATACTATATTAGTAATATATACTATAGTTATAATATTATATTAATATAATATAGTTAGTTACATATATACGATATAAATTATAACATACTAATTAAGTTATTAAGCACTAATTAATAACAGCCAAGTACTAAGTAGTATTGACTTTGTAAGACTTATAATCTTAATTTAATTGTACTGAAAATATACATAATTTAAAAATATATATATATAGTATTATAAATTGATAAATATATAATATTTATAGTCTTAGTACTATATAGTAATAGTAAAAGTGTAAAAGCATAAGTAGTACTACTATAGCCTATATTATATATTATACTATATTAGTAGTATATTAGTAGTATATATTATATTATATTAATAATATACTATAATTTATAATTTAAAGAGTTATATACTAATATGATAGTCTATAGACTATAAAATATAAATTTATAATATAGTTAGAATATTATATATTATGATTAATAAATTATAATATTTGATAAAATATAGTCATAACTTATTAACTTATAACTTATCACTTATGAATTATGATCCTATGAATTATTATTGAAGATTTTACAATATTGTCATTGATATATCATAGATTCATAATATCATTATTAAAGATTCTATTATTATATATTTTATGAAGTTACATCATATTTATGAGGTATGACTTTACTATTAATAATTAATCACTAGTTATTAATCTTATTACTTTAT
This sequence comes from Platycarya longipes, assembly GCA_036559045.1. Taxonomy (NCBI): domain Eukaryota; kingdom Viridiplantae; phylum Streptophyta; class Magnoliopsida; order Fagales; family Juglandaceae; genus Platycarya; species Platycarya longipes. The sequence continues at coordinate 13,776,858 of CM071796.1, read as the reverse complement.
ACAAAATTAATAAATAATAACTAAACTCTAGTATTATTATATTTTTTTGTAAGATTATATAAACTATAGTTAATTAGTAATATACATCATACATGTTTAGTATTAATTTCTACTACTATTAATAAATAAGCTCATACCATTAAAAATATCTATATTAGTATGTATTAGTATTATAATTTATAAGCTTATAACCTATAGGTATTAGTATTAGAATCATAACTTATATTAAAAATCTCAAAAACTTACCATATAACTTATAAGTATTAGTTTTACAAATCTATATTATATACATATGTTGGTGTATTAATAAATATATAGACCAATATAATATTATAAATTAAAAGTTTATTATTATTAACTTATTAAGTAAATCAATAAAATAGTATAGTTTATTAAAAAATATAATAAATTTAATATAGTACTAAATTAATAGTTTAAACCGTTAGATCTGTTTGGGCTAATCTCACTTGTTGATTTATAATGTGGAGTCATAAATCTGCACCGTTGGATCTAAACCATAAAATTAATCTTGGCCGTTCATCCAACTTATATAAATATCATCATATTCTAACCCTAATCTCAACTCTTGTACACGAAGCACACTCGTCGTCTCTCACAACCACTGTCTCTGTGTCTCACCTCACGTTGTGCATCTCGATCTTTTTCTTGAGTCCAAACCCTCACGCATTCTCTCAAGTCTTTCTAAGGTTTTACTTTCCATCTCCTATTGCGTGTTTGGACCAATTAGGTGCAATTTCATAGGTGTTAACCTATGATTCGTGCATGTTTGAGTCAAGTTTGTGAGGGAAATTGTGCTTGTCGAAATCTAACTCTTTATAAACAGTGTTGTTCGCCGGATTTTGAGGGGAACCGTCAGTAGCTCACTGCCATCTTCATCTCCATCTCCATCTCAGTTGAAGCAAAACTTTTACAGAGTCCATGCAATAAGTGTAACCACTCTATATTGATGATTTATAACTTTTTATTCTGTTTGTGTGGTTGCCTCAACACATTTGACGTTCAGTCTCCATCTTATTATTGTTTGTATCCGTTTATTTGTGTCATTTTCTATGCTTGCCATATGTTTAAACAAAATATCACTTGGTTCATGTTTGATGTTTTATTTTACTCTCTTTGTGCCTATGCAATGTTCATGGCTCTTGATATATGTTTTGTTATACTTAACATGCGCCTGTACAATGTTTTTGGCTCTTGATTATGTTATGTCATACTTATATTGGTTTTATTAGGTTTCCATCCTATTTATACATATTTAGCATCATCTTATATTGACTTTTTATATGTTTGTTTGGTAACTGGTATCTATTTATATGTTTGTTTGGTATATGTTTAGCTCCACCTGCTTTTTAGCCCAAATATTTTTAGGACCATGTTATTAATATTTATTTCGGCTTGCTATCTATAATTATGATTATGATTACTTTCTATTTATTTTCAATAAATATTTTTGGCCTTTTTATTTAATGCAGCAGTACATGTTTTATGAGTCATGACTATAATTATTTTTGGTATTTGCAATCTGTTTGGGGCCTTGGACAAATTGGTATCTAGAAGACTGGAACTCACAATTATTTTATGTGTTTACAATTTATGGCACATGTTATCTATTGGTCTTGTTTTAGATTGATTGTGGTGATTGAAATGTAATTTTAACTGATTGCTATATGTTAATATAATCTGTTTTAAATTGTTTAATAGATGTTTTATATTTATAGCATTTGTTATTTGTTAGACCTGTTATAGATTGATTGTGGTGAATGAGATGTAATTTTTACTAATCGCCATATATTAATGTAATCTATTTTAGTTTGTTCGGTACTTGTTTTATGTTTATGATATCTGTTAACTCATCACTTTTTAAGGTAAATTAAGTTTTGCAATTTAATTCAAATATCTCTTGATAGTACTTCCAAGTTAACACTTAACAGTACTTTAGCAAATGATTAACATTATAACTAACATTTTTAGTCTTATTATTGTTTGTAGAGGTAAATATCAGTGTACCAGTAACAACTGGAAGATTGTGCAAGTGGCGTGACTGTGGGTTATTTGTAGACTATAATTCAATGTAATTTAATTATTGTTATAATTTATAATCTGTTATAATGGGCTAATTTATTGTAATTTGAATATCTAATTAGGCCCAATAATGTAATATTTTAATTTAAATTATTAGTATATAGATTTTTATTTAGCAGACTATTACAAATTATAGATTATTTTTGTATGAAACAATTTTGTCAGATTTAGATTTGGGCTCATAATAAATGGGCTGAGCATCAACGTATTAATACATTTTTAGGTTATTAAAATTTATTTTTAGATCTTACAATAAACGGGCCGAGCTCGAGTCGAGCCCCAACTCGACTCGAGCCCCAACTCGACTCGAGAATAGGCTTGAGCTTCATGTAAGGTTAAACGAGCCGAGCTCAGACAGTGTTTTGGGCTCGTCAGTTAAACGAGCCGGGCTCGAGCTCGACTCGTGTAGTAAACGGGCCGAGTTCGCACAACCCCAATTCGCTCCAACTCGGCTCGTTTACAGCTCTAAGATTTCTCACGTAGTAAATTATCTATTGAATGCTATTATTCAAAAAAGAGAATGAATAAGTCACAGTACTTGCATCTTGCTGCCTTGGAAATTCATCCTTGAGAATTAACTCTCCACACCAATTATCACATCAAAAGTGAATTCTTGATCCATCCCCCACCCTTAATTTGACATGTTTAACAAACTGCTGCCCCCAACTCATTAGAATTGACTTCCATAATCTAGCGGTTCTAGTCCCATAAGCTCATTTTTCTTCATTTGAACACCAACTACCTCACATAACTCCATATTTAACATCTCCATCAAAAAATTGAAAAAAAACCTCCATATTTAACATCTATCACATTTTTTCATCATGCATCACCATAACCATTTCTCACAAAGATATTGTGGTTAAAATATTGTAGTTAAAATATTATTAAAATATTATTTTTTAACATTTCTTTTTTGTTTTGAGATTTGAAAATTTTGATTTTGATTTTTTTTTGTTTTCATTGGAAGTTTGAAAAATTGTAATAATTAAATAATGATTAAATAAAAAAGTTGAAAATTTAAAATTGAAGTGTTTTTACTTGTACTGTTTTAAATGTTGAAATGAGATAAAAAGATCTTGCAATCGGCCTTGATGTATTAAACATTTTATATACTTTTTAGCCTTGTATCTGTAAAATCAGAGTGATGTTTTACTGCATGTCTATATTATATCGTACTTATTGAAAAAATGTCCATATTACGGGTCACTCTTTTATGATCTCTTAAACTTACAGCCCATAAATCAAAAGACAGTGACACTAGAAATCCCACTTGACTCGGATTCAAAGTCAGAATCAGAGGATAAAGTTGAAGTTGAAGTTAGAGTATAAAGTTGGAGTTGGTCTAGCGACACTTTCAACTCCAATTGAAAAAATTAAAAATAATCCGATTCTGACTTCATTTTGTAGAACAAATTCAAAAAGAAGCTAAATTTAAAGTCGAATTTTTAGATTTTTGCTCAGCCTTTTTTGAATGGCCTATTTTTGTCCTCTCTTTTGTTATAATTTCTAAATTATCCATTCAATGTTCCTTCTTTCTTAATATTTCGTACTTAGATTTTCTGCTAGGAAGAATTTATTGTTTTTTGTTTTTAGTTTTTTTAGGAGTTAGATTTGGAAAGCTTCTAGTGTCTTTTTGTTTCCTTGGTTTTATCTCCAGCAAAATCCTTCGGTTCTTCCAACAGGACCAATCGCTTCTGAAAAGATAATACATTGACTAATAAATTATGATTCTATACCATTGCCACAATCAAGCAAATAAATGGTGACTAATAAATTATGATTCTATCCCATTTTCACAACCAAGCAAATAAGTATTAGCAAGTAATCCGAATGTTGCCACTAAAAGAGGGCTGAGTTGAGTTATTTAGAAAAGATAATGCTACATATATTTAAAGTTTTATTTATCTTTTTATTTATAATACTTATTTTTTTAGTTTTTTTTAAATTTAAATTTTAAATTTTAAATTTTATGATTTTAAGCTTATCAATAACTGATATCTGGAAAAGTAAATTTTTTATAAGTTTTTCTTAAATACATTTAGCATATTCCTTAAAAAAAGTAACAATCATAAATTAAATAAACAATAAAAATTGTGAATAAAATATTAAAAACCAATAAATATAAAAAGTAAGGAGAAGAAATATGCAAACTTAATATCTTAATGATATTCTGCTCAACTGCTTTAGTACTCACATCAAGTTACTTCTTGAAAATTTTCAAATTTATTATTTAATTTTTTGAGATAAAGATATAAATTTATTACACTTTTATAAAAAGCAAAAGCAACAAATGCTTATGTGGACTGTGAAGTGTATAAAATATATGAAAATGATTATACACAAATTTTTTATTATGATTATATGTGAGCAAAAACCTCGTGATAGCCAGACCTCCCACTTGAGATGGTGTTTTATTTTATGTTTTCTTCTAAAATAAAAAGATTATAAATATTATTTACTTATTTTTTAAAACATACTTGCACGAGGGGTTTTTTATGAAGTTTTAAACAAGAAATAGGTTTGTATCATATGAAGTATGTTGCTTGTAAATTTATTTTAGTAAAATCTCTTTGTGAATATAACATTTATTTATTTTTATAAAATTTTATTATTTACAAATCTAGTATGCCAATATATCACTTATTGTTAAATTAAAACATTACTTTTTTATCGTTATAGAATCTATGGTAGTAACGTATTTGTGTATACTAAAAAAACATAATTATTTTTTTCATTTTCTATAACTACTCGAAAGAGCCTCTATGTATTTTATGAAAACTAATATTTATCATCTTAGAATGTTTAAATTTCATATATTTTTTTGATCTTTAAAAAAAAAAAAAAACTATATAACATTACTATTATTTGATTGTATCACAGTTCACACTCAATTCACGCATGGAATGTGATATCGGATGGTGTGTATTGAGAAAAGTAACAACTAGTTTGGTTTGACAAAATTTTCAAATCATCTCATCTCTTTTTATTTTTATTTTTATTTTATTTTAACATTTAAATATCATTCAAACATAAGTATTTTATACTTTTAAATTTTAATTTTTTTTATTTAATTATTATAATTTTTTGAACTTACAAATAAAAAAATAATGATATTAACTTTTTCAAATTTTAAAATAAAAATAATATTAAAAAATAATATTTTTATCCTCTATTTTATGATTTTTTTATTCAATCTTCTTCTTTTTTTTTAATTTTTTTAAAAATTCTAAATTAAACTATTTCTTTATTCTTCATAAACTATTTTAATATTATATACAGATTTTTCATTGCATCGTATGAACGAAGAGGACAAAGAGGCCTATGCATCAAATTTCAAAGCACCGGAATTTTTTCTATTTATAAGAGGAATCCTTCCTACGCGCCTTAAGCCGACATTTTTCTTTTTTTTTTTTTTTTATCTTGCTTGCTTTCTTTCTTTCTTTCAGTCAAAGCACAAACAGTTGCATAGAGAACAATTCCGCAGAGGACTTTTTAATTTGTTTAATCAGAAGAAGCTGCAGCAGACGAAGAAGACGAAGAAAGAAGAATCGGATGCCGATGGCGGTGTCCGTACAGGCAGTTGAGGAGGCGTTTAACTTTAGCCTTTGGGATGGCGTGCTGGAGTTGACCAAGTCGGCGCAGGACCAGAACAGCGACGCCGTGCTCTGGGCGATGCGGCTCAGCGCCAGCCTCAGCGCGGCAGGCGTGACCTTGCCCTCCGTCGAGCTTGCCCACATCCTCGTCTCCCATATCTGCTTTGCCAATCACGTGCCCATCACCTGGAAGTTCCTCGAGAGGGCCTTGACCGTCAAGATTGTTCCCCCCATGCTTGTTCTCTCTCTCCTCTCCACCAGGTTCCCTTTCTGTCAACCCTTAAATTTTTTTCTTACTTCGTCTGTGTTTCTTTTTCTAGTTTTCTTGTTTTCATACTTAAGGTATTCGGCTAGATAAATACACCTATGTATGTATGTATGCATGTATGTAAGTATGGTGTTTACATTTCCGGTAAATATTACGTCTATGTCTGGTGATTTTTTTCAGATGTTATGTACTCGAACTGTGTGGGCATGTGAAGCCACTTGGGATATTTGGTAGAGTAATTTGAGTTTCTGGGGCTAACGATATTTTATTCTTCATTTAGTTTTTCTTTGCTTTAAGGAATTTCTGTTACAATTTTGTGTAGTTTATATAAATCATCGGTATGGGTCATGAGCCAAACCCCAACGGCAATGGCACTAATATTCCCAAAAGCTGCAGATTATATAATAAATAGTAACCAGAACATCATCCTAACCCAAAATAACCATTTGTATCAACGTCCAATTCATAAAATTAAATTAAATTATCTTTATACATATCAACTCAGATAACCCACATTGTGAAAAAAAAAACACATAAAGAACAACTATTGAACTAATTTTTACACCTCAAATATTTACCAAGTTATATCTCGTCAATTGTATACAATAAGTAGAGTTGTTATTCTCGGACACCCGGTGCCAACAAAAGAAATATAATAAATAGAGTAACTAAAAACACCACAAGCCCTCGTTGCACAAAAAACCCAAGAACCTTATGAAATACAACTTTTACAAACTTCAGAATAAAAATAATATTAAGAAATTATATTCAAACATTTTTTTTAACATAGGAATATTTTTATTACCCGACCTCAGTACTTACACCTTAGTTGGGCTTCAATCTAGGAATTTAGTACTTACACTTCTGGAAGTCAATTTAAAGCTTTGTCGGGATGAGGTAGAACTATTATCTGATCCATCTCTATATCGACAGTTAGTAGGGAGCTTAAATTACTTATCTATTAACCGACCTGATATTTCATTTGCTATCCAGCAAGTCAGACAGTTTATGCAGGCTCCTCGTCAATCTCATCTAGCAGCCGTACGATGGATCATTCGTTATCTCAATAGTACATCTGGTAGAGGGTTATTCTTTTCTACCGGGAATTCCTTACAGTTAATGGGTTACAGTGATACTAATTGGGCTGATTGTGTGGATACTCATCGTTCAGTCACTGGTTGGTGTATGTTTCTTGGTAATGCTATCATTTCTTGGAAAAGTAAGAAGCGGGATTGAGGATCAAAATCTTCTACCGATTTTGAGTATCGTACTATGTCATTAGCAATGTTCTGAGATTGTGTGGCTTCGGGGTTTGATGAGTGAATTTGGTATTCCGCAACTTACTCCTACTCATTTTCATGCAGATAACACTAGTGCTATTCAGATTGCTGCCAATCCTGTGTTATATGAGCACACCAAACGCATTGAATTAGATTGTCATTATATTCATGAAGCACTTGATCATCATGTGATTACACTTCCTCACATTTTCATTGAACACCAAATTGCTGATGTCTTTACCAAAGCTATGTCTCGCCATCATCATCAATTCATGATTGATAAATTGATGCTTCTTGATCGAGCAACATCAATTTGAGGGGGGATGTTGACGGTATCTATATATGGCAGTAAAAATTTTTTTGATAAGTAAAAATGTATTAATAATCAATGAATGGGCCGAAACCAATTACAAGGTTCTTATGGCCTATAAATTAGACTCATTGGATACAAGGAAATCATGAAAGTTCATGCCATTAAAATCCACGGCAATAGACCATGTACACAAAGTTCTAAAAAATAAAACAATCAGCTCCTCTCTCGATCTCTCATTGTCTTCAAATGTACGCTCGTTATGTTCCTGCCATAGACACCATATGATACAGATGAGGATCATCTTCCATACAGTTTTGATCTATCGCGTGCCTCGTGTAGAAGTCTAACATGCCATTGTATCCACCACGGATTCTAGCATGGCCCATGCTAAATTCAATCTATTAAAAACCTCATCCCATAGACCCCTAGCTACCTCGCAATGTAAGAGGAGGTGATTGACCGACTCACCCCCATTTCAACATGTGCAGCACTAGTCTGCTATGATGACCTTCCTTTTCCTCAAGTTGTCCATTGTGAGAATCTTACTTAAAGCTGCTATCCAAAAAAAAAAAAAACGCGTTTGGGGGAGCCTTATGGCGCCAAAACTGCTTCCACGGCTGATTGTCTGGGACTTGTGTGAAAACTTTATAGAAGGACCGAACAGTGAAAGTACCTCTCCCAGCAGGGGTCTACCACAGGCCATCTTCATTCTGGAAATTTGGTCGTTGAGAGTAGATGAGACTATAGGAATCCACAAAACTAATCAACACTCAATCCTGCGCTGCTCGATTGAAATTAATGTTCCAATGAATCTGCCCCTCGGCTAACCCCAAAACCTTCGCTATTGTGGTATCCTTAGCACTTGCAATCTGAAAAAGGGAGGAGAACAACTCACTAAGTGCCCTATCTCCGCACCAGATATCTTTCCAGAATTTAATTTTTGTGCCAACACCCAAATGAAGCCTCATTTATTGCTGAAATACCTCCCACCCACTCTTTATGTTTTTCCACACCCCCACCCACCTGCCCCCCTAATTTCATTAGTGCTCCGCCCCTCCCTAATCACTCTCATATTTGTGATCAATCAATACTTTCCATAAGTCTTCTGGTTCTTGGTGGTATCTCCACAACCACTTGCCAAGTAACGCGTGGTTAAACATCCTTAAGTTATGGATACCCAAACCACCATACAAGATGGGACGTCAAACCATCTTCTACTTGACAAAATGGTACTTGAACTCCTCCCTTACGCCACCCTATAGAAAGTCTTTTTGCAATTTCTCTAGACGACCAGCCACCCTAACCGATATAGGAAACAATAATAAGCAGTATGTGAGTAGATTGGATAGGGTGCTCTTGATCAAAGTAACACGGCTTCCTTTGACAGATATAGCCTCTTTTACCCTGCTAGTTTCCTCTCTACTTTTTCAATTACTGTGTCCCAAATCGAGGCCGCCCTTGATGTTGATCCCAAAGGAAGCCCCAAATATGTCATGGGCATAAAGGCAATCTTGCATCCAAGAGTTCGGGCCAACTTTAGCATTTGACGCACATCTCCAATCAGCATCATCTCGATTTGTCATAGTTCACTTTCAATCTCAATATAGCTTCAAAACTTAGAAGTAGAACTTTCAAAGCTCGAACCTGGTCACGATCAGCCTCGCATAGGACAAGCATGTCATCTGCAAACAAGAAATGCGATATATTAGTAAAACCCCTCATGAGGGTACCAATTTGGAACCCGCTTATGACACCATTATTCACCAAGGTTGAGATCATCTTGCTTATCCCTTCTATGACAATAACAAACAGCAAAAGTGATAATGAGTCGCCTTGTCTCAAATCCCGAGAGCTTGGGAAGAAGCCTTCGAGATTACTATTGATCAACACTGAGAATCTTATAATAGTTATGCACCACCTAATCCAGAACTTTCACATTTCCTCGAAACCGCACCTGCCAAGCACATACATAAGAAAATCCCAATTAACATGGTCGTACGCCTTTTCCATATCTAGTTTACACATAATCCATGTACCGTTTGCTTTCATTTTGTTGTCAATGCATTCATTGGCTATTAGGACCGCATCAAGGATTTGTCTACCTTTCACAAAAGCATTCTGGGGCTTAGTGATAATCTTCCCAATCATCTCACTTAGACGATTAGCGAGCACTTTTGAAATAATCTTATAGACCCAATTTACTAAGCTAATAGGCCGAAAGTCCTTAATTTCTGTGGGCCCCTACCTTTTTGCGAATAAGAGCAAGAAAGGTAGTCTTAATACTTTTCTCAAATTTCCCTACCATGAACAACTCTTGGAAAACATTCATAAGGTCTTCTTTAATCACCTTCCAGCATTCTTGGAAGAAACCCATAAAGAAACTATCAGGCCCAGGCACTTTGTCATTAACTATTTTTCGTATTACATTGAACACCTCTTCCTCCTTGAATGCCCGCTCTAGCCGAGCTACATCATTTGGGTCTATAGTTTCAAAGGATAGACTATCAATATTAGGTCTCCAACTCTCTTGCTCTATGAGTAAGTTCTCATAAAAGTCGACAATGTGATTTTGAATTACTCATTCTTCTTTGCATTCAATCCCATCAATCCTTAATACCTTAGAAAAGAATTTTGTGTTACAGTCTCCTTCCCTTAACCATAGTGTTTTTGATTTCTGACGCCAAGACACTTCTTCTTGTAAAATCACCCGCTCTAATTCTGACACCAGCAATGTTTTCTGAGCTTGTTCTTCCTAAGTAAGTGGTCGTCCCTCTTGCACCCTCTCTAACACCTGAATATCTCTCATAATGGCATTCTTATTTTTTCCTAAGTTGCTGAAAGACTGAGGCCCTGTTTGCTTTGAGAGACAAAATCAAAAACTCTAAACTCATCTCAAACTCATTATTACACTTTTTCAAATCCCTATACAAAATATAAAAAATTCAACATTTTCAAACCCAAAAACAAAATTAATATTAAAAAAATATATTACAATAATATTTTATTTATTTTTTAACTTTATCTCATCTCATTTTATCTCTAAAAACAAATAGGGCCTGAGTGTTTCAGATCTTCAAATCGCTCTTTAAAGTTTTCAACTTGCTTGCAAAAATATAATTAGGGGAACCAAAAACTGGTAGGAGGTCCACCATTGTTTAACTCGATCCTTAAAGCCTTCCGATTTCAACCACATGTTCTCGAATTTAAAGTAGCAATGCCCCCTCCAAAGACCACCGCAATCGAGCAAGATGGGCTAGTGGTCCGAGGAGATCCAATCCAATCGTTTTTGCCACATGTCTAGGAAGTGGATTTTCAATTCAGGAGAGATAAGAAAACAATCCAGTCTAGACCAAGCGTGGTTATTCAACCATGTAGTTGGCCCCCCAACGAGCGGTAGATCAACTAGGTTCAAGTCAAAAATACACTTTGAGAATTCCAAACTAGCTTGTCTCACTCTCCTATTTCTAAAGTGTTCGTGTGAGAATCTAACAATGTTGAAGTCTCTTCCAATACAGCAGGGAACCTCCCACCAACTGTGTAGTCCAGCTAGCTCTTCCCACAAAAGTCTTCTGTCTATGTCAAGGTTAGGACCATATACACTTGCAAAAGCCCACAAAAAATTATCAGACATATTTAAACATACACGCTATCGTGTAGCATCCGATGTAATCCTCCACTGTTTCCACCGCCCGCCTCTCCCACATCAAAACACCACCTCCCGACGCCCCTGAGGATGCCATATAAACCCAATCCACATGAGCGCCACTCCACAAGCTTCGCACCATTCTCCTATTAATAAATTTCTCTCCTAGAGACACACTATATCCGCTTTCCGATCTCAAACCAAATTCCATATCCGCAAACGATTATTTGCTTCATTGAGTTCGTGGACGTTCCAAGACACAATCTTAGGTTTCATCGGGTAATGGCCAGCCCCTTTCCTTTCGCCCTTCCTTTACTAGAAGATCCCTTTGAATTCATAGGCCACTCCAATGGTTTTAGTTCCTTCACTTGCTTTGAATCCCCTCTACGATTTAGTATGTGACCCGCTTTAATGGTAGTAAATAAAGCCATGAATTGTTCCTCGTATTTAACACACCCAATGCCCACCATTTGTTAAATCCCTCTAACCATTTGCAATACTCAATCTGACCCTTGATCTGGGAAAAAATAATTTAAAGGGCTGGAATTCTGAAACTCCTCGCCAACCGAAATGTCCTCCAACCCTTGTAGAGAATCTGAAGTGAAAGGCTCATCCTCCACCGATAGCATCAGATCTTCAGATTCATTGTCCTCTGTCAACTCAAAATAATCTTCAGGATGCATAGACTGGTTCACCAACGAGAAGATCTCTCCCCTTCCCGTCATTGGCGATTTTTGTGTCCCCTCTGATGGAGAAAGTTGCTTGCTGAACTCAACAAAGGCATTCTGGGCACACTGCACCATCCTGACGTCGTCGGAGTTTGCCGTCGACACCATCGGCATCCTCTGTGACCCTCCCTTCGGCCCTTTCCCTATCGACAATGTTTTTGGCACGTTGCTAGAGCTACGATTCGATGGATGGGGAATGGATTCGGGGCAAGCAATGGGCTAGGTATGCCCCGATCCAAGTCCCATCCCTGCACTGGGCGAAGCCAAAAGACTTAGCTCTTTATGATGGGCCACAATTGGCGTGGGCTTGGATGGCCCAGCCCCTTTTCCAGGATCCCCCCCCTCTCAAAAAAAAAAAAAAAACCAACAAAGGTCTTTACACCCGAACCTGTCTTGGGCCACGACCTAGGCCCACCAACCTGCCTCCAAATTACCCGGCCTTTACCTTTCAACTTATTGTGGGTCTCACCCTGCACCACAACTGAACCATCACCTTAAACATACCCAAGTGTCGATTGACTAAAATGCCCCACAACTCATCTCCTTCTTTAAGAAGCCCAACAAAGTGTACTACCACCTCCATATCCTTCTGCAAAACCTGCAGTTGAGCCTGCATCTCCAGAAAGAGTCTGCGTAGCTCCCAGGCTTCATACCTAACTATGGCAGGGCTCGAGGTGTCCTCAATTTTTGTGTCGTCTTCCTTTCCTTCCGAGAACCTCCAACGGTTGACTTAGCAACTCCTTCCCCTTTTCTCTTCTCCAGTAGAGCCGCCAAAGATAGGACCTCCTTGTACGACCTTGAGGACTCCCCCTTTTCCTGTTGACCACCTTTTAGTTTTTCCCCCTCGTGATATCCTCCCTTGATTTTCGACTGCTTGCTCCACTCCACCAGCTCCTCCTTTATTCTTTGCCAACCTCATCCTCCATCCTCTTCTAGAAAAAAGAGTATATTCCTTCTTCTTCTTTTGTTGTATTCAGAAACCTCTAAGAACCGACCTCTACTGTTCAAACACCCATCAGGGCCATCAACTAATCAACACATAGAATACTAAATTATAGTACCACAGCAAGCATCAAGGATGGATTGAAAATGCTAAAGGAACCAGTGTTCTAAAGTGTATGGAGAGAAAAGTTTTAGGAGAGAGAAAAGTTTTATAGCCCCAAAAATTTTGGCAGTAAATATATATATATTTTTTGATAAGTTATGGCAGTAAATATATATGGCTGTAAATATAGCAGTAGCTGTATATGTGTATAGATGCCACTTTTAGTTCCTTGTATTGTTTTATTCCTTCCTCTTTTACATATTATTTGTAGGCTGTAATTAAGGATTGGAGGATTATATCATACACGGTAGCTCTCATTTGAGAGGTATTCAAGCAAACTTGAAAACCCAGTAGCTAGGGCTCCTGAGAATATTCAGAAATTGCCTTGTATTGGGTTAATCACTTGATTGTCACTGATTTACATCTGTTATCAGCAGCCACCTATTCCAATTTCGAAGCTTCCGATAATTTTCCTCAATGTAACTATTTTCTCCTCCCGCCCCACAAAAAAAAAAAAAAAAATTCTCCAAATAAGTATAATACTATCAACAATTGCTAACTCAGTATTAAAGCCAAAACAAGTATTGGGGCATTTCATAATCATTGTTAAAGCTTGCATTTTTTTTTTTGTTTCTTCATGGAGTAATCTTTCGGAGATGATAATCTGCATTGAACATGATATATGAATTACTGGGAGTTTGCTTAAGTAAACTGTTTTGAGTCATTACTTTTTGTTCTTTGAATGTTTCTTTGGGTTGTATTGTAGCATGTAGAAGACTTTTCTTTTATTTTATCCATCTAAAAACATCACTGATCCCTTGCATTTTCCCCTAAAAGCATCATTGATCCTTCTTTTGGCGACGTGCATTCTTCAATTGATTGAATAGATATCCTGCATTTTGTGGTCTAATACAGGGTCATTCCAAATCGGCAGCACCAGCCTGGGGCATATAGGCTATATATGGAACTCCTCAAGCGACATGCATTCTCATTTACATCTCAAATCCACGGTCCCAGTTATCAAAAGTAAGGTTCATTTTTTTTCCTATTTTGTCTTACAAAGATGAATTGATGGTCTCTTTGTTAGTGCGGCAAATCAAGATGTTCTGTCACCAGACCTTTTATATGTGTCAACATCCAATGAGAGTTCAGCTGGTTTAAAAGCTAATCGTACAAAATTTTTTACGATGACATTGTTGTTTTCCCTAAAGCGGCAATGGCAGCTTTGAAATGCCAATTAACATTTAATAATTCGTGTTTGATGTAAAAACCTTTCCAAACCTAATTCGATTCCAATAACCTATTAACTTGAATATATAAAATACCGCTACAAATTATGCATCATGACTATCAGAGCCTTTTCACAGTATGATTGCCAGTATTTGGTTACGTATTTGTTTATGCTAACTTAGCTCGTAAATAAAATAGAAAGAAAATGGTTGTTGGGTGTATCCTTTTTGTTTACTTGTATTAGGGTTGCACTCCTCTACACAATTAATAAAATTTCTTCTTCTTCTTCTTCTCTTTTTTTAATAAAAGTGGAAAATCTCTACCCTGTGCATTCAGTGCTACTGTCTTGACAGTCCTAAAGGTATCTCTGATTGATGATGAACAATCATGACCATGCTCTAGATTTTGTTCTTGATAATATTATGTTAAAAGATATTTTAATTTAGAGAGTTTCATCCCTCAGTTTCAGCCTCCTGCCCCCCACGAGAAAGGTAAAAATAAAAAGAAACACCAAAGCCAGAGCCAAACAAAAGAAGGGCTCTTTGTTTTCTCTTAACCTTTTTCTGTTTGAAAATTTTTTTAATGTTAGAGAAGTTCATTTTAACATAAACCTTGATCTTATTTTTGGCGCTTCTCGCTGGAAGTAATCGTCCTTTGGAGCTTTTTCAAAAGTTTTTTTCCCCTTTTCTTTCATCTGTTAATCTTTCTGTAGCTATTTCATCTTTGCTTTATCCATGTGGTGTGGGGGCATGATGTGGAGTTTACGGGTGATGCCAAGCTGTTTGTTTTCTCTATTGAGGACTAGGGGTGTTTCAAAATCAATGAGAAGGGTAAACAAGTGACGAAGTCCATTTTCTTTAGAAATGTGGTGGTGGTTTGGCTGATCAAAATAGTGGGTGCATGCGTTTCAATGGGAGGCCAAAGGGAATTTCTCAAACCACTCGGGAAGGTAACTAGATCCTCTTAGTTCAGTGTCATGCAAACTCTTTTGGTCACTTCGTGTCTTGAGGTTTATGGAGGTGATGTTAGACGTAGTTTTATGGTTCCACTTGAGGGAACTCAAGTTAGAGAGTGGGTTTGTTTTGCAAGGATGCATGGGGATTCTGTTGCCTACCTCCCCCTACTATGGTGAATGGTAATAGAGGAGTCAAATCATCCTTTGGAGGGCTTGCTGAAGGGAGGGAGCAATCCCAATTCAAGAGGTTGTTGTCTGCCTCTTCCTTGGGTCTAGCAATATCGTATAAGGTTTCGCTTGTTAAGCCAGTGCCTTCTCAAGGTGATTGTCATCGCTATGGCAGTTTAGGGAGGAGTGGCGAGTCTTTTGGTACAGGGTCTGGTTACCAGTCACTCAGGCCACACACTCTTGTTCTAGTTCGCACGCAACAATTGGCAGTGCTTTCCTACCTGAGGGAGCTGTGTCGGAAAATCCTAAGAAGAGTGTTCTACTGGCAATGAAAATTGAGTTGCTCGTTGGTGTTGAAAGTAGAGGAATTCTTCATAATATCTGTATCCGAAAAAGAGTTACATGATCCCTCTATATAGAGGCCGATACACCTAATTTCTAGGGATATATACAACTTATCTAAATAGGATTAAACCTATCTAAAACAGAAAGCAATAAAATAGGAAATAAATATTTATGGATTTGGTAACAAGCTACTAGAATCCCTACATATATGGAAACAAAATACTGATCTGTTTAGCTATAGATCTCTTTAATTTCAGCCCTCTAATCACGCAGATAGATCAGCATACAAATTAAACTCCTAATAATTCTACACTCCCCCCTCAAGCTGGATGGTAGATGTTAATTAACCCCAGCTTGGAACTTAGATCATCAAAAATCTTTCTTGGTATAGCCTTAGCAAGAATGTCGGCTGTTTGAAGACATGTAGGTACATATAGCATCTTGATCATCGCTTCCTCTATCTTCTCCTTTATGAAGTGCCGATCAATCTCCACATGCTTAGTTCTGTCATGGTGGACTGGGTTCTTGGCAATGCTGATTGCAGACTGGTTGTCACAGAACATCTTCATAGGTTCTTCACTTGAAATTCTTAATTCCTCTAGTACCCTTCTAACCATATTCCCTCACAAATACCATGGGCCATTGCTCGGAATTCAGCTTTTGCATTGCTCCTTGACACCATTGATTGCTTCTTGCTTCTCCATGTGACTAGACTTCCCCACACATAAGTACAGTACCCTGAAGTTGATCTTTGATCTTGTACTGATCCGGCCCAGTTTGCATCATTGAACACCTCTATGTCTCGTCTTTGATTCTTGTCAAAAAGTAATCCTTTACCTGGTGTTAGCTTCAGGTATCTTAGGATCCGATACACTGCCTCCACGTGTTCTTCATTTGGATTGTTCATGAACTAACTTACCATGCTGACAGGAAATCCATTGTCTGGTCATGTGTGAGATAGGTAGATCAGTTTACCCACTAGCCTTTGGTATCTGCCTTTATCCACCGGTGCACAATTTTCTTTAGTGCCTAATTTTGTAGTTGAATCCATAGGTGTGTCCGCTGGCTTACATCCGAGCATCCATGTTTCCTTTAATAAGTCCAGGATGTATTTTCTTTGGGAAACACAGATTCCCTTTCTTGACCTTGCAATTTCCATGCCTAGGAAGTATTTGAGCTGTCCAAGGTCCTTAATTTCAAATTCCTTAGCTAGAAGACCTTTGGTAGTATTGATTTCTTTCTCATAATCTCCTGTTAGGATTATGTTGTCCACATACACAATGAGGACAGCCATTTTTCCTGCAAATGAATGTTTAACAAACAAGGTGTGATCTGATTGACATTGAGAATAGCCATGATTCTTTATTACTTTTGTGAATCTCTCAAACCAGGCTTGTGGGGATTGCTTGAGCCCGTATAGTGATCTTTTAAGTTTGCAAACTTTGTTGTGTGTATTCGGTATCTCAAATCCTGGAGGGATTTCCACGTAAACTTCCTCAGCCAAGTCACCATTTAGGAAGGCATTCTTGACATCTAGTTGGTGAAGAGGCCAATCAAGATTTGCAGCCAATGATAGGAGAACCCGAACTATGTTTAGCTTGGCTATTGGGACAAATGTTTCCTTATAGTCAATTCCATAAGATTGAGTGAATCTCTTTGCAACCAGCCGTGCCTTGAATCGATTAACACTTCCATCTTCATTATACTTGACTGAGAATATCCATTTGCATCCTACTGACCTTTTTTCCGATGGTAATTTTGATATTTCCCAGGTTCCATTCTTTTCCAGTGCATTTATTTCTTCATCCACGGCAGATTTCCACTCAGGTGATTCAAGGGCTTCTTGTATGTTATTAGGAACTTGAGTGCTGTCGAGGTTGGCAACAAAAGACTTGAGTTTTGGTGATAATCCTTCATATGATATGAAGGTGTATATAGGATGTTTTGTGCATGTTCTAACACCTTTCCTCACCGCAATAAGATAGTCACTGTCATCATCAGCTAACTCACTCTGTGAAGGCTCAGGATTAGGATTACCTGAAGGATCTTCACATGATCTTGGACTAGGATTAGACTCTTGGTTTTGCTCCAGAGGTGCTGGTGGTTCCATCTCCCTTTGGTTCCTCCTCATCCGTGAATAGGTAATCAGCTCATTATTAGTAGTTGACTTACTAGTGTCTAGATTTTGGTGGGAAGTAGTGGTTTGATTTTGAGATGAAGATTCTAGGAAGAGATGTTGTTGAGGAGGAATAGAGTTAGAATTCAGTGATGGTGCTGAGTGGTCAGGATTTGGAGAGAGCTGAACTGATTCATCAATATCCCAAAGCTGATATTCCTGGGTAAAGTTGATCTCCCCCTGAATATCAGATTTGGGCTAGTAAGGCTGGTGCTCAAAAAAGGTGACATCCATGGAGTGGTAGTACTGTTTAGTGACCGGTGAGTAGCACTTATACCCCTTTTGAGTTGGAGAGTACCCAAGGAAGATAAACTTAAGAGCTCTAGGATCAAGTTTATCCATTTGATGTTGATGGACATGAACAAAGGCTGAACAACCGAAAACCTTGAAGGGAATAGTGGTGATGAGACGGGTATTTGGGAAAAACTGACGTAGGATTTGACAAGGAGTTTGAAAGTTGAGAATCCTAGATGGCATCTGGTTTATGAGGTATGCCACTGTGAGTATAGCTTCACCCCAAAAATGTTTTGGTGCTTGAGTAGAAAACATAACAGATCTTGCAACATCTAGAAGGTGCCGATTTTTCCTTTCAGCAATTCCATTTTGTTGAGAGGTGTTGACACATGAGCTTTGATGAATGATCCCGTGACTCAAGAGATAATCATTAAGAATGGATTTGAAATATTATTTGGCATTGTCAGTTTTCAGAATTTGGATTTTGGTTTGAAATTGAGTTTGTATCATGGTGTTGAAGTTTTTGAAAATCTGACCTGCCTCTGATTTTTCTTTCATGAGAAATACCTATGTAAGCCGAGTGTGATCATCAATAAATGTAATAAACCAATGGGAACCAGTCACATTTTTGAGTTTAGATGGCCCTCAAACATCACTGTGGATCATTGAAAAGGGTTGGGATGCTTTGTAGGATTGGTTGGCATAAGAACTACGAACATGTTTAGAGAATTGACAGATTTCACACTGAAACTCATTAGGATTTTTATTATGAAATAGGGAAGGAAACAGCTTCTCAAGATACAAGAAATTCGGATGACCTAATCTATAGTGCCACAACATAATTGCACTATCATTATTAGAACAACTGACTAAAAAAGAAGTAGGACTACTAGACACTAGACAATCGGACTGATGAGTTGAGCCTTGAGGAGGATTCGTAACCTCGAGAAGATAGAGCCCTGAGCACATTTTAGCACTGCCAATTGTCTTCCTCGAGTCCAAGACCTGAAATTCACACATGTTTGAACCAAATTTAGTCACACAATTCAGGTCTCGAGTGGGTTTACTAATGGACAATAAATTGCAATTCAAATTTGGCACAAGGAGAACTGATTCAAGTGTGATATTTTTTTATGCTTTGATAGAACCTGTGCCAACCACTTTTGAGAGTGAACCATCGGCTATCCTGACAGTTAAGTGTTTATCACATGGCCTGTAAGTAGAAAATAGGTTCTCATTTCCAGTCATATGGTCTGAAGCTCCAGAATCTATAATCCATGGATTTGGCGTCTCATTTTTAATAGTGAGAGCGCTTAAAAAATTACCTTTTTGGGCTAAGGACCCGGTACCAACCACAATGGAGGTTTGGGCAGGCAATGACTGGTTGAACAATTTTTGTAGAATTTCTAGTTGTTCCTTGCTGAATGGAGTGGGTTCGGGTGAATGTTTGTCATCCATTGAAACAAGGTTGCCCCGTCCCTCTTTGTCGTTGGCATGCCGGGAAGACTTCCAATTTGCTGGCTTGTCATGGATTTTCCAACAAGTGTCCTTGGTGTGACCAAGACGGCGGCAGTGATCACACCATGGGCATCCTTTCTTTGGTTTGGCGTCATTGGTGTTGTAGTAGTTCCCTCTAACTGCAAGGGCTGAGCTCTCAAGATTTGTCACTGATTCTTGAGAGCCCATCATGATTTTCTTTCGACTCTCCTCTCTCCGGACTTCAGAAAAAGCCTCCCGGATATTAGGTAGAGGTTTGGATCCCAAGATTCTTCCTCTTACTTCATCAAGATTCTTATTTAATCCAATCAGAAATTTATATATTCTCTTTCGTTCAATGATCTGTCTATACCTGATTCCATCATTTGGACAACTCCAATTGTGCTCCTCGAACAAGTCCAGTTGTTGCCAATAGTTGTTGAGGGTGTTGAAGTACTGGGTTATTGTTAAATCTCCTTGGCAGAAGTCATGGAGAACACTCTCCACTTCAAACAGTTCAGATGTATTCTCATTGTTGGAATACGTTTCCTTGGCAGCCTCCCAAATTTCCTTTGCTGTTCCGTAGAGGAGAAAGTTTTCTCTGATTTCATTTGTCATGGAATTGATGAGCCATGACATGACCATGTTATTCTTGGAATTCTAGATTTTGAATTTCTCATCATTCTTGTTTGGCTTGGCAGTCACTCCATTGAAATAATCATCCTTTCCCCTTCCGCATATGAACATCATTACGGAGTGGAACCTTTGGAGATAGTTGTTCCCATTCAATTTGTGTCCTATAATGGGCATGAGATTACTATCTCCACTACTGTTACCGGAAGCCATGGCTTCCTGGTTGGAGGTGATGTGGGACACGGAAGCAGTTGAGTCGCTTCTCCCGTATTTGGTCATATGAGGGAATTAGGGTTCAAAGAATGCTCTGATACCATGTTGAAAGTAGAGGCATTCTTCATAAATTCTGTATCTGAAAAAGAGTTACATGATCCCTCTATATAAAGGCCGATACACCTAATTTCTAGGGATATATACAACTTACCTAGAATAGAAATAAACCTATCTAAAACAGAAAGCAATAAAATAGGAAATAAATATTTATGGATTTGGTAACAAGCTACCAGAATCCCTACATATATGGAAACAAAATACTGATCTGTTTAGCTATAGATCTTCTTAATTTCAGCCCTCTAATCACGCAGACAGATCAGCATACAAATTAAACTCCTAATAATTCTACAGATGGGAAAGAAAAGATCAACCGTCTCCTTTTCATAGTCGAATCGGATCTAGGATTGCCTATGGACTCCGCCTTTTCTGATCCTAGCCATATGGTTTTATCTAGGTTGAATTCATTGGGCCTCTCTTTTGGGCCTTCTACAAAGGGACCTATTGATGCTAGGAATGAGAAGGATTTGATAGGGAGCTTAAGAATAATGCCAAGCTTCTGTGCAGGTTAAAACTCCTCTCAGGTTCCCTTCGTTCAACAGAGGTGCTTCCTAATCTGCAGGGCCCATTTCATTGCCGGGTGGTCCACCATCATCGAGACTGATCCAGAACCGGCTGACGAGTACTTCCGATCATTTTCCCATTGTCGTCCCACTGGTGAACGAGATTTTCGGGAAGGTGTTGCGGGAATCTTCTCCCTCATTTGGTAACGACCTTGCTACCCTTTATGTAGTGTTGCCGCTGTTTAAGATAGGCAATAATATGCAGCAACAGGATTTTCTTTCAAGTTTTGGACCTTAGATCATATTTAGGCAAGAGGAGACTGCAATTGTGCTTCAGGGTTCTATTGGCTCTAGGAGCGTTGATGTTACTCACCCCTGTAGTTTCTGCTCATTCTTAGTGATAATTCTATTATCACTTCTAGGCCCTTGTTTGTGGCTGTCCCTTTGGAGGACACCTTGGTGTCGGGTTGTAGGGAGTATTTATGGTCTTTTTTTGGGAAGCTATGGTGGGCAACAGTGGTAACCCAGTGGACACTTAGCTTGCCAAAGTGTGGAAGGTGTTGAGATTGCGCTAGGGGATTATGTGGAGGAGTCAATGCCTTTGTGCACTTTGCCTGCAATAGAGGGGGAATGTCACAATTTATAGATGGTGTCTAGTGAGGATGTCATGGATCTGATGCTATTATGCACTTTGTCACCTTTGCCTTCAATGGGTGGCTTACCCTCTGATTGGGTGATTCAGAATGTGAAGGAAATTCATAATTTTGTGGGGATCTCACGTAGGAGCAATTGAGGGCATTACTCATTGTTACATTGTGAGATGGCTAGGTTTTGGGATGAGATCCTAACTGGATTGGTGTGGCATGGGTTATGCTCGAAGGAGTTATGGATATTTTTAAATGTTGGACAAGTATTAGGAGTAATGTTCACATTGCTGCTGTGTGGAAAATGATCCCTCATTGAATAATGTGGTGTTTGTGGATGGACAGAAATAATAGGTGTTTTGAAGACTGGGAGCATTCCTTGGACGAGCTGAAGAGATTCTCTTCTAACACATTATTTTCCTGGGCTTCAGTCATTATTTGTAATGAAGAGATTCATCATTAGTGCTTAGTAGTAATTAGGTGTATTTTGTGTATACTTCATGTGGACTTAGGCTCTAACTTTTGGGTATACTTCATGTGGACTCAGGCTCTAACTTTTGGGTATACTTCATGTGGACTTAGGCTCTTAACTTTTGTGTATACTTCGTTTGGACAAATATCAAAAGTCATATGTTGACCTTGCTGTTTTATTTTTTAGAATAGAACATTGGCATTCATAATAATAGAATCAATAACAAAGTTAATACCATACAATTACAAATTAGCATCTAGCAAGACTCTAGACTGAATAAAATCTGGACATTGATGCCACCGCTGAAAAGTGTCATCCACAAAACAAGTGTGCCTTATAAGTAAGTGAGCTGCTTCATTTTTTTGCCTACCAACATGAAGTACATCATACACCGCAAAATAGGAAATAAGACTTTAAATTTCAGAGATCATGTTTCCTTACCTTGAATAATTAGGTTCCTTAGAAACAATAGCTTCAATAACAAACAATGAATCCCCTTCCAATAGCAAACTGGAAAAACCATTCAAGGTCATCTGAAGACCCCTCAAAGCAGCCAAAACCTCATTGTCATCTACTTCAAACAGCCCAAATTCCTTCCGACTCAGTAAATAAAACATCACCTTTATCATCCATTAAAATAACTCCAATGCCCACAAAGTTAGAAGATCAAAACAAAGCATTATCAAAATTAAGCTTAACCATACCTTGGTTAGGAGGTTTGCAAGTGAGCAAAATCTCCTTACGTACAACCAGCTGGTGCATTTTATTGGTAGTGTAGCCCTTAACATATGCTAGGTAATTATCAACATCATCTTGAAGCACACAATTAGATTTCTGAAATAACTTCATATTCCCAAACTTCCATGCACCCCACGAAATTGTCATGAAAATAGGAACTAAAGTTAAATAAAATTACATCAAGTCCCAAACCAAATCAACAAAATGACCAGCAGCCTCCAGTTAAGGAAAAACTGGAGGAAAACGAACACCTTTGTCACATCTGGTCAGCCCCAAAAAACATGACAGCAATCCTCCACAGCCAACTGACAAAGAGGACAACAGGCATTAGAAAGAATACCCTGCTTCAGCAAATACAATTTTGTAGGGAGGCTATCCTTTCAAGCACACCACCCAAAATTCTCTTTTTATTCGAAGATTCAAATTCCAGAATTGACGCCAAAAGATTGAAGGACCATGGGAATGAGAACTTTCAGCTCCAACTGTAGAGTCAAACAATGTCAATGCTAAATGATACCTGGACTTGACTGAATACAAACCATTCTTAGTGCCAGTCCACACAAGTTTATCTTCACACTCTATTGAAAGTAAATGAAATTGTAGGACTGCATTAGCAACAAAAGTAGGAAAAACAGATTGTACTAAATCCATATCCCAAGTGCCATTATCCAGATTCATAAGCAAGTTAACCGTAGAATCAGCTTGAATAACATAATTTGGGGGGAGTGTCTGAGGTAACCAAAGAATTGGAACCCATTTATCTTGAACCATCCAGACTTTCTTGCCCTTTTCCATCCTCCAAATTCACCCATTCGCAAAAGAGGTTTAGCAGCACAAATACTTCACCACACATAAGAGGGCTTCCTACCCAAGTTTGATTGTAAAAAGTTTGTAGTAGGAAAATACTTTGCTTAAAAAACCCAATAAAGCAATGAATGAGGATTTTGAATCAACCACCAAGCTTGTTTAGCAAGCATAACCAAATTAAAAGGCTCAAGATTCTTAAAACCACCTCACATCTTTGAAGTACACAATTTTGGCCAACTAATCCAATGCATCTTCTGTTCAGTCCGGCGTTGTCCCAACCAGAATTTTGCAAATACTTCTAACTCCCTACAAAAGGATTTGGGTAACAAAAAACAGCTCATAGTGTAGGTTGGCAATGCTTGCACAACTGCATTGATCAATACTTTCGACCGGCTTTGAGAGCAATTAATCCTTCCAACCTTTAACTTTTGTCAAACCCTATCTTTTAACTCCTTAAAATCATTACATTTAGAATGTCCAACCAAAGAAGGAAGACCCAAGTACTGATCATGATGTTGGAGAGAATGCACGTCCCAAATAGTCATATTCCTCTGCTCCAGTTTTTGGACTAATCAGAAGTTCAGATTTATTCATGTTAATCTGATGTCCCGAAGCCAACCCATAAACATGTAACAACTGCTTCAAGTTTTCATTTTGAGAGTGAGTAGCTTGACAAATAATAGGCTATTATCTACAAAAAAATCAAATGAGTAACAACAGGAGTTCTAGGACAAACTTTCACACCCTTTATCAAATTTCTTTTTGCATGTTTTTATAAGTGGTCTTTTTGCATGTTTTTTATGGTAGTTTTGCCCATTGATTAAATTTTAAATCACATTTTGGATGAAATTACAGGATCATGAAATCCATTGATGACGTTCTTCATCTATCCCAGATCTATGGCCTTCAAGTGGGTGAACCTGGGGTTATTCTTGTAGAGTTTGTGTTTTCAATTGTATGGCAGTTACTTGACGCATCTTTAGATGATGAAGGATTACTGGAACTTACCCCAGAAAAGAAGTCTAGATGGCCTACCAGACCTCAAGATATGGAAATAGACGGTCATAATAGCTTTAGTGAGATGATAATAGAGCACAATGAAGGGCTGCAGAAAGTAAATACTGCAATGGCTATTGGGATAATTGCAGAGTTTTTGCAGAATAAAGTGACTTCACGGATTCTTTTCTTGGCACGTCGAAACATGTAAGATATTATATTTATTATTGAATTCCTTTTTCAATTCTGTATGTTAATGGTAATGTGTTGTGTTTGTGGGAGAGAAGTAAAAGGCAAGCAGTTGATTGAGTGAATTGTCATTTCAATCTACGTCAATATCTCAAATTGGTGCAGTAATGCGAATAAATTAAGCAAAAAGTATCCAGTTAAATTCAGAAGTCCATTGAACAGAAGGTACTTGAGAGAAATCACTTTCAACCTTGAATGTCACATTGCGCTCTCTCTAGTCTTGGATGGACTAGTACAATTTTTTGCAGTAATTTTGTTCTGCTTTTTTTACTTATTTTGTTCTGCTTTTTTGACGGGAAAATCTGGTAATCTGAGAATGGGTATTTTTTTTTTTGATGAGTAAACTAGTATTATTAATGAAAGAATGGGTATAAATGCTAGGTACAAAGTTCATGTGATCTATCAAGTAGGCACATTAGATACAAGGAAATCATGAAGGACCATGCCATTAAAGTCCACGGCAATGATCCAAGTACATAGGGTTCTAAAAAATAAAACTTTAATGTCCTCCATCAATCTCTCATTGTCTTCAAATGTCCGCTCATTCCGCTGAGAATGGGCATTTTTAGCTGTCTGAGCATTGAAGCCAAGTTATTTGGAGGTTTGGGCAGAGGAAGGAGTATCTATATTGCACATAGTGGAAAAATCTAGAGTTAAGGTATGTGCTGTCTCACTTGGAAAAATCACTGTGGATAGTTTCTTGGAGACGGTGGTAGCTCTAGGCCAGCCATGAGAATTGAAGGGGTCTATAAAATCATCTAGGGTTGGCAATGCTATTTTTATTGCTAAATGTTGTTACAACTGCTGTGGTAGGTTCTTGGTGTTGATGGAGTAGGGCAGAGGTGGATGAAGAGGCTTCATTAATATTCCGATGAGCTGCAATGGTTAGGGATGGAAAGGCTTATCGGATGAGCTTCAATGAGTGGTGACCTGTTTCCAGACTTGATTTGCCTAGGGGTCTCTCTGGAAGCAGCAAGATGGAGTTCTATGGCAGAGAAATATCAGTGACTTGAATGAGAAGGTGACAATATGTATGATGGTGGGTAAACCATTGCATGCAGCAGTGTTAGTGGTGCTAGGGAAGAAAGTGGTCGTTAATCCTTGTAATGGAGTTGTTGGGTGGGCTTAGATGAGGCCAAAAATCCAGTTGGTGCAGCACCACTCTGCAAGAAACCAAGTGGTAGTGGAGTTTCTATGACAGTTGGTATGGAGGGGGAATGTCATTAGTGCAGAGCGGGGGCATCGAGCTATTTTGGACTTCAGCCAACAGAGGAAGAAGTTGCAAATTTTAAAACAAGAAGTGGATTGGTGCATTGAGTAGATGGATTCAGGTATGGGCCAGCCTAACTTGCATGTATCCCAGTTCCATATCAAAGAGAAGGCGTCGGACTTGGAAAGGAAATGGGTGGCTAGTGGCCCATCAGCAGACCCAATAAGGGGTAGGCTTGGCCATTTGGCCCAAGCCCAAACCCATGGTCTTTCATGGAGGATCTGACTTGGCTTCCACTTTGTGTACAAAAGCAGATACATGTTTGAGCACCCTCTAACGAGGGAGCTCCCTTCTTATCAAAGTAGAGAGGCTTCCCATTGTTATTGCCCTTGCTTGAGCTCTTTGAACCAACCAATTCAACATAAACAGCATTGAGTTGTTGCAAACTAGAGTGCTACCTTCGGAGGCATCTTCAACTAAGCTATTAGTTGAGAATGCCTTTAGTCATCGGTGAGGGTGAATTGGTTATTGTTGGCTATTAGGGGGAAGTTAGTCTAACTAGGGAGCTTTGCAAGTCCCTAGAGAAAACCCTCCAAACCAAGTGGAATACAAGGTTGGCAATAAAACTTAACTTACTAAGCAGAAAAGTGGAGTTGAATATGGGCTTCTTTCATCAAACTTGATTCTACATTTTGGGGAGGATTCTGAGCAAGAGCTGTCGAGAAGGAATTGAGGTTTCTAGTGAGTTAGGCCTAGGTATACGGGACATATAAAAGGGCACCGCCTTAGTGTGCTAGTTTAGGGATACAAGAAATAAACATGTTGGAGATAGAAATCAGTTACACCTAACCAATGAAGTAAAGTAATAAAAAAACAATTTTCTAAGCTCTTGCATTGATCGCTCTTGATCTTCGAAGGTTCTAATATTCCTTTTTCTCTAAATGCACCACCAGAAGCATATTGGGATTTCCATATTACTACAATATGTGAAAGTTATCCTTAAGGCCTCTACAAGAAGCTAAGAGATTGATCACCCTTCTCGGCATCACCCAAGTTAGTCCCACGCAAGTGAAGAAGTCGTTCCATAATGTCTGGGCAATCTCACAATGAAGTAATATATGATCAACAACCCCAAGGAGTTGGCCCAAGTGGTGAAGGCCTTTGTCTTGGGGTATCACTCCCTTCAAGGTCCAAGGTTCAATACCTCATGGGTGCAAACAATCCTTTATGACCACACCCCCTAGTAAAAAGTCAGCGATTTACCCAATTGCATGTAGAGAAACTTCCAAGGGTGCAGTGCACAAAACTGAGGTTTACTCTACAGGGGTGGGGCCGAAGGGCCCTGCCTTGGAAAAGTTCCCCAACATAAAAAAAAAAAAACAAAAAAGAAAATAAATGATCAACTGATTCCCCACTCTTTTTGCACATACAACACCATTCCATGACAATGAATCGATGGTTCCTTAGGAGGTTGAGTGAGTGTATCTTCCCCAACGAAGCCGTCCATACAAAGAAGAGTGCCTTTGTGCCCTTGTCTTCCAAATGCTTTTCCATGGGAATGGGTTGGTTGTATGTGTGTGCATAGTTTGATAGAAAGAGCAGACAGTGAACTTTCCTTTCTTGGAGTGACGCTAGAAAATCTTGTGATCAACTTCCCTCCTCATGCGGAGTGGAATATATGAGATCATAAAACTCTGATATTGTGTCGACTTTCCAATCATGTGCATTTCTAAATGAAGTGACATGCCATTGAGGAGAACCATTTGATGTAACCAACAGATCCACAATTAAGGCTTGTTTCATTCTTGCTATGCCATAGACTTATCGATTAACTTCCTTGAGCGGCATGTCGCAACACCATATGTCATGCCAAAATTTGATTGAGTTCATCACCTACATCAAACTGGGTATTTCTAAAGTAGGCATCCCATACTCTTCTTATGTGCTTCCAAAGCCCCACCCCATATGGCCCACTTACCTCATTTGAGCACCAACCTCCCGCATGCTTCGTCGTACTTTGAGTCTATGATATTTCTCCATGGGATTCCCCTTGGCGATATCTCCGTAACCATTTGCCCAACATAACCTTAATAAAAATCTATAAATTTCTGACAGCTAGACCTCCTTCTAATATGGGAAAGCATACTGTGGCCCATTAGATTCCATCTTGTTGGGGGAGGATATTGTGTCTTATTTTACCAAGTGAAACTTAAACTCATCCTTCACCCCCTCTAGAAATCTCACTAAAGTTTCTCCATGCGTTGGACCATCGTGTTAGGAAGAGGGAGTAATGCCAATAAATAAGTAGGCAAGTTTGATAAATTACTTTTAATTAAATAACCCTACCACCTTTGGATAGTATATCGTCTTCCAGTTAGCCAGTTTCCACTCTATTTCTCTAATACATCATGTAGGGCCATAAAAGCTCAGACTAACCAATGAACCGGTCCAATACTGCGTCCTACTTAGTAAAACTGGTGGAAAACCGGTCTGGTTTCAGTTTTGGATTTTAGAACACCGGTTCGAACTGAACCAGACCAGTACATATGAATATATATTTAAAATTTTATTTTATATCTAAAATATTTTTTATATTATATATAATGTTTTCTATTATATTATATATATATTATATACTAAATTGCTAATTAATGTAACATGAAACTTTAAAATTTTATTATTTATGTCTAT
The DNA here is from genome assembly GCA_036559045.1 of Platycarya longipes. Classification (NCBI taxonomy): domain Eukaryota; kingdom Viridiplantae; phylum Streptophyta; class Magnoliopsida; order Fagales; family Juglandaceae; genus Platycarya; species Platycarya longipes. The sequence goes on along the minus strand of CM071796.1, from coordinate 13,748,028 downwards.
TAATCTTATAACATAAAATTAATCTTATAAATATATTTTTTTTATAAGTAATTATCTTTATTGAATGAAACTAGGCAAAATCCAAATACACAGGAAGTATACAAAGTGAGACATCTAATTATATTATGGTATGTTGGAAAGAAATTAATCTTATAATTTTATTATAATATTTGAATTTTGATAAAACATAAAATGAGGGATATGGGTCAATCACTTGCAAAGTTTTGTTATAGTGATTTTTTAATTCGTAAAAATGGAAAAATTGGACCAGACTGGATCGAAATCGAAAAAATCGGAAGTTTCAGTGGTAAATTGGTCCAGTATTGGTTCTTAAATTTCCAAAACAAGTGTATACATGTTTGGTTCTAAAAGCTGTTTAAAACTGGACCGAACCGAATCTGTTACACCCCTAACATCATTTCAAATTGATTTCAATTTAAATAGTGCACCCAAGGGGAGGCAAAGATATTTTATTAGCAATTGAGATATCTTACATCTCAAAATAGAGGCCAAGCTGTTCATATTAGTAACATCTCCCACTGGAACTACTTTTGATTTGGTCAAGTTCACCTTCAATCATGAATTAGCTTCAAAGCAAAGAAGAAAAGCCCTCAAAACTTGAATATGATTATTCCAGGCTCCACAAAAACTTAGTGTCGTCGGCAAATAGTAGGGATATACTTGCCTCCCCCGTTGAAAATCCACTAAAGAAACCGCCCTCCACAACTCCTAAGATCGTCTTGCTAAAGGCTTCCATTACAAAAGCAAATAGTAATGGAGAAAGAGTATCACCTTGTCTTAAGCCTCGTGAGCTTTTAAGGAATCGAATGGGGGTGCCATTCATCAAGATAGAGAAACAAGTTGTTGAGATGCAACGAGTAATCCATGAAAACCATTTTGAACCAAAGCCACAAGGCTCGAGCATGTGGAGCAAAAAGGTCCAATTAACCCGGTCACAAGCCTTTTCCATGTCTGGTGTGCATAAAATTCTTGGCTCTCCCAACTTAAATCTACTATCCAAAAATTTGTTCATAATAAGTACTGTGTCAAGAATTTGCCTTCCTCTAACAATGGCATGTTGGGGCATGGATATTAGCTTATCCATTGCCAAGCTCAATATATTCGCCAACAGCTTCAACATGATCTTGTCCATCCCACTCCCCAAGCTAATAGGTCGAGGTCTTCATATCACATACAAGTTAGGGACCATGTCTTGCAATTCTAATTCTATGTATCTAAACAGTTTCTTTGGAGACTGAAGTTGGATGATCTTAGGTTTGATTCTATTGTTGAAGAGAAGATGGTGTGGCTAGAGAGAGGCTTTGAGGAGGTTGAGGTATTTGAGGTGGTGAAGGCTATTGATGATGACAAAGCCCTTGGCCCTTATGGTTACAAGGTTATCAAAGACAACCTATTGAATGTTTTCCATTAGTTCCATGCTCAAGGCAAGTTGGAAAGGAGCCTCAATATTACTTTTTTATTCCAAGATTAAGGACTTTTGCCAAAGTTTTTGTTAATAAGCTGAAGAAAGTCTTGATGATGATTATATCAAGCTTATGGAATGTTTTCATCAAGGGATGATAAATTTTAAACTCTGTTCTTTTAGTAGACAAATGCCTTGGTAGCAAAGCTAGATTTGAGATTCTAAGTGTGCTATGAAAATTGAGTAAGTATTACATACTCTTGGGGTGTGATCATGTTGTACTTCCATCTTTTCATGAGATGTCATGTCATTAAAAATTAGTACTTATGTAAGCAAATTTTATGGCATGGCATTTTGTGATAGGATAAGAGTACTACGTATCCATACTACATAATTACCAATTGATTCAAGAGAAGGCCTATGGTCATGTGAACTGGAGCTTCCTATTTTATTTACTAATGAGATGCAGAAAGTTGGTGACAATGGATAGCATATTGTATCTACTGTGCATTTTTCAGTCTTTGTAAACAAGGCACCCCCTCTACTCTTTGTTAGTGGTAATGGAGGCATTGAGTGAATCCTATTAGTCACACTGAATAGAGGGCTCTTGTCAGGTTTTTGGTGAGCTACTGAGGGAATAAGAGCATATTTTGTAACATCTATTGTTAGCTGATGATTAGGGGTGTAAGTTTACTGGTCGTACCGGAAAACCCAATCGAATCAGATGGTTTGGTCCAGATCGATAAGTATATTGGTCAGTTTCGGTCCCTATAACCTTAGAATTTCGGTTTTGGTCTGGTCTTGTGGTGTGTTTTTTTGGACCGGACTAACCAAAGTATATATATAGTTTTTCAAAATATTTTATATATATATTATTTTATATAGTAGTTGTGTAAGTCAATGATGTAATTTTCATCCAACCTATCACCATTGACCATATGTACTTGGAGTTTGGATGATATTGCATTTTTCAATTTCATTTTCTCTATTTTTTGTTGTTAACATTATTATGATGATTGCTAATTCTCATGGATGCATATGGATAATTTTAATCATTTTTCCAACTTTTTTTAGTCTATTTTCAAGTACAAAATGTGCAAATAAAGTTAAATAGTTGATATTAAAAAATGTAAAAGATTGTGGGCTATTTTGTATAGTTAAGGCAAATTACATATTAGAAGTGATTTTGAGATTGTTTTATGTTTAGCCCATTTCACACTGGCTCAAACCGAATTGGACTGATGGCTAACGGTTTGGTCCGGTCTATAGGGGTAATTCGTCCGGTCCCAAAACGCCCCCTATGGACTGACCGGATCGAATTGAACCGATTACACCCCAACTAATGATACTCATCTTTTGTTAGGCGATCGAAGAACTTATACTTTATTTATGTTGTCTGTTCCTATGTTTTAAAGTTGTCTCAAGGTTGGCAATAAACTTGCCGTTAGAGTCAGTACTGGTCAGAGCAGTTTATAATATTGGTGGTTTGGCATAAATCCTTGGCTGTGGTGCCATCTTTAGCCGTGAAGCATCCAGGTCTTCCATTGGGGGCTCCGTTCAAGGCAAAGTTATTTGGTATAGAGCTCTGAAAAAGATGGAACGCCGCTTAAATGCTGGGAAGAGGCTATAATTATCAAAAGATGCACTGGTCTCCTTGACTAAAACTACTCTCGCCTACCAACCTACTTATCTTTATCTCTGGAAAAGGATGGGCTGGTTAAGTGTACCACATATCCATGTTGGCGTAGCCAAACGCCCCTTACACCTGGTTAAGTGGTCTAGATCTGCACCCAAATCTCATCCAATTGCTTGGTTCTTAGAAATTTTCTTTTAATCAGTAGTTGTTGGAAATTTTTTTCAACTCGACAAATCTCTTTCGGGGAAACGGTTTTGGCAGTATGCCACTAAGAGGGAAGCCTTGTGGCGGTTGGTAGTGAAAGCCAAAGACGGTTGCACGTGGGGGGAGTTTGGTGTTCTAATGGGTTTAGTGGGGCCTTTTGGGGTCTGGGTGGGGAAAGCATCAGGAAGGTTTGGGGGTTTCTTTCTTTTTCTAGATTTGTGGTGGGTAATTGGTCTGAAATTAGATTTTGGTAGGATATTTGGTGCGGGCAATAGCCCATGCAGACAATCTACATGAGTTGTTTTGCTTATCCCTTAGGAAGGAAGTTTTGGTTTCAGAACACTTGGCTTTCAAATAATATGCGGTGATGAAATGTAACTTCTATTAGATCAGCTCATGGTTGGGAGATGGAGTTGTTCTCTTCTTTTTAAACTGGTTATGTTCCTTTAGGTAGGTAAGAGGCAGAGATTATCATATGCTGGATATCCAAGAGTTGAAACTTTGTCTAGTCCTTTTTCAAAATACTCATCCTCTAGTGGGCTATTCTACAATGGTAGCTTTCTTTGTTTGAATGGTTGCCCTAGCCAAGATTTAAATGTTGGATAATTTTTGTAAGAGGCATATTTTAGTATGAGAGTGATGATGTATGTACAAATAAATGGGGAAAATATTGATCATCTTCTGTTATATTGTAATTGGCTAGGAGCTTATGTGAGGTAATATTGAGTTTAGAGGTTGAGTCTGTTATGTCTCAGAGGATGGTAGAGTTATTGGCATGTTGTCTTTTTCGAATATGCATGTTGTGCTTAATACGGTGCATTTGGCAAGAACACAATGCCCGAACTTTTGAAGACTGTGAGAGGGCAGTGTCAAAATTTTAATTTTCACCGATCTCTGTGCTTGGATGACTGCACACAACAGCTCCCAATTCTCTAGCCTGTTAGACTTTTGAGGAACTTTGTTGTTTTTGTCCATCTCTCTAGTTGGATGTATCTTTTGTATACTTCCTGTGAACTTGGGTTTCACCTCTTTGCACTTTTAATAAAATGTGCATTACTTGTCAGAAAAAAGAAGTTACTTGAAATGTAAGCAGTTTCCCCTTTGCAGGCCATCACATTGGGGAGGTTTCATTCAGCGACTGCAACTGCTTGCAGCAAAATCAGCAGTCTTGAGGGATTTAAAACACGTAACTGCACAGACCCTTCTGCAGTTGACATCTGATGCGCGTCAAGTTATGTCTCGAGAATGCAAAACAATGTCGGGGCGAGAGTTTCATGCTGTCATTGCTTCTGGATCTCTGACATCTGCTAACCAATCTCAGGGAATTGGTTGGTCTGCACTTTGGCTTCCTATCGATCTGTATCTGGAAGACTCTCTGGATGGATCCAATGTGACAGCAAATAGTTCTGTTGAAGTTCTTACCGGTAGGAGTCAATCCTTGTATCTTAATGCTTATGTCCTTGATTCATCTGGAGGGGATGAGATTATAATTCTTCTCTGCAGTCTTATTGAACCAGAATTACTGTTACAGGTTTAGTAAAGACGCTGCAGGCAGTTAATGGCACCACATGGCACAATACATTTTTAGGCTTATGGATTGCAGCTCTGCGACTAGTACAAAGGGTAAGGACTTATGTCACCTCATTTGTTGTTTTTTGTTGGGAGAAAAATTCTTAAGAGATATACAAACTAATCAAGTCTTTTTCTCATCTCTTTGGGAGTGGGATGGTCGGGGTAATACTCTTTAAGGCCTCATTTAGATAGTGAAATGAATGATCAGTGAATAGTAATGAAATGGTTTGTGCATATTAGTGAAATTGTTTGAGTTGAGATGTTTTATGGGGTTTTGGAAAATAAGAGAGAAAAAGGTTGAAATTTTGAATCAAAATAATATAAAGTTACAAAATTGTTAGGATATAATTTTTTAATATAATTTTTGTTTTGGGATTTGAAAAAATTGAATTGTTTTTTGTGTTTTGTTTAGAAGTTTGAGAAAGTTGTAATGATTAAATAATGATTAGATGAAAAAGTTGAAAATTTGAAATTAAAAAGTATGTGTATATGTAGCATTTGGATATTGAGATAAGATGGGATTGAAATGAGATGAGGTGGGAAGCTTTTGCTATCCAAGTTTTTTTCTCATCCGTTTGGCTGGAACATATGTTGCATGGCTTTGGGGGAAAAGGGAAACCACAGTTGTCCAACACCAAGCTATTGTTCTAGCTAAACTTGTTCAAGGTATTACTATTTAGGTTTTGACTATGATACCTTGGGAGGAATCAAGACTTGGTTGGTCTGAAATCTAAATAATCTTAATGGTCTAAAATATTTTCTATGACTAGCGCTTTTAATAGGAATAAAAGCTAAAACGGAATACCTGCTTTATTTATTATAAGCAAAGAAAATGTTGAAAGATCTTTTTCCTTTTTTGTGATAGGTAATGTTGAAAGAGTTTATAAAACTGATTGTGGAACAGTTTCATGCGACAGTAATTTAAGCTTTGGTCTGTTGACACTTTTCTCCTGTGATAACTACGCATGTTGAACATTTGGCAAAGTTGTTATCCGCCTTATAGAAGTAGAGATTTTGAATATTTCTGGTAAAGTTGTTATCCACCTTGTAATATCCATTTTGAGAGATTGCTGATCAAAAAAAAAAAAAATCCATTTTGAGAGAGTATAGGTGGTGAATGGGATCCTGTGTTGCTTGGGAGGTAGAAGTTTTTATTCTTTATAATGATTGCAAGAAGCTTTAATGTACTATTTGTCAATTGGTCTGAATTCCTTTTCTTTGTATTTCCTTTCAATTATATAGAAAATCTATACATCACATAGTCAAGTATTTCTGCCAGCTCAACTGATACTTTCGGTGCCTACAACTACTTAATTTCGGTGCCTCAATTGTTTACTTTAGTTTAGTCAAATATTTACACAATTTACACCTAATTATCTCCTTAACATCCCCCATCAAATTGATGCTAGTAGATCAATAAGCATCAATTTGTCAACCAAGAACTGATACCGATATCGAGAAAGCGTTTTAGTGAATATGTCTGCAGTTTGATGCTCAGTAGAAATGTGAGGAAGATTGATGATATGTTTGTCAAAGGCTTCTCGTATGGAATGACAGTTGACTTCAATATATTTCGTACGCTCATGAAAAACAAGATTAGCTGCGATCTGAATAGCACTGGTATTGTCCGCATGAAGATGAGTGGAATGAAGCTGAGAAAAACCAAGTTCGCCCAATAACCCACGAAGCTACGTGATCTCTGAACAAGCGGAAGACATAGGACGATATTCAGACTTAGTGGAAGACTTTGAAACTCTGTCTTGCTTCTTACTCTTTCAAGAAATGAGTGCATTGCCTAAGAACATGCACCATCCAGTAACAGAGCGACGAGTATTTGCACATTCAGCCCAATCAGCATCACTATATCCCACCAGTTGTAATGAAGATTCCTTAGGAAAAAACAACTCACGTGAAGATGCGCCCTTTAGATATCGAATAATACAGCAGATAGCAGCTAGATGAAGATGTCGGAGGGCCTGCATAAATTGACTGACCTGCTGCACAGCAAAAGAAATGTCAAGGCGAGTAATCGTCAAGTAGTTCAAACTCCCAACGAGCTGCCGATACAAGGATGGATCAGAAAGAAGCTCGCCTTCCTCACAATAAAGCTTGAGATTTACCTCCAATGGGATAAGAACAGAGTTGCCCGATTGGAGACCAGCCAATGAAATCAATTCCTGTGTATATTTGTGCTGATGTAACAATGTACCAGATGGAGTAGTCTAGACCTCAAGACCAAGGAAGTACTGTAAATGACCAAGATCTTTCATATGAATAGAGGTCTTGAGATGCTGTTGTAACTGCTGAATTAATTCAGTATTAGAGCCTGTAATCATAATGTCATCAACATATACCAGGAGCAACATAATTCCCGTAGAAGTCTTGCGAAGAAAAAGAGAGAAATCAAACTGACTCTGAGCAAACTGAATATTTTGCGTGCCTCCATACTTACGAACATCATGAGACCAATCATACTACCAGTCATATGATTAGAAGCACCCGAATCAACAATCCAAGAAGAAGTGGAGGTAGTACCTGTACCTTGCAGGCTTAAAGCCATAAAAGCGGACACAATCATTTGTTGGACCATGGCAGGTGTGAGAACAGATGAATCAGAGCTTACAGTGGGGGGCGCAGAAGAAGACAATGGCTGAACAGCAGCTTGAAAAGCTTGGGATTGGCGATTCTGAGGCCGCACCCGACAGTCTTTGATGATGTGTCTCTTTTTCTTGTAGTAGTTGCAAACTTTCTTAGGACAATTGCGAGCGATGTGACCGAACTCCTTGCAACTGTAATATTGCAACTTGTTCTTCCCTCTCCCTTGTGCTGCATAGGCTACATTTAAAGGCTCAGAAACAACTTTTTCAGAAGTCATACCATCTGAGTGGATAACCGTTGTTTTTCATGCAATAAATCTCTCAAACAAATATCCAAAGAAGGAACTGGATTACGGTTTAATAAACCGGTGCATACAGGCTCAAATTCAGGTCGAAGCTTCATCAAAAATTGATCGCGTTGACTCTCAGCATGAATCGCTTGAAGAGCTGCGAGTGCCGTGGTGGGAATCTTAGCATGAATAATAACAGAATACTCACTCCAAAGGTTAATAAACTCAGAATAAAATTGCTCAATAGTCAAATTACCTTGATTGAAATTGCTAATTTCCAACTCCAATTGAAATTTTCGAGCGCTGTGATCTTGATGATAAATACGATGCAGGTAGTCCTACATAGCCTGAGCTGTAGTAAAACATCGAAGATTAGTGACAACATGGGACTCTAGTGTTCCCAATAGCCAGGAGATTACTTGAGCATCCTTGACCTCCCATTGGGCACGATCTTTTTCATCACTGGGAACTCGAACAAAATTATCAATATGGTTTGATAATGCTTTTCCTTTCAAAAACATTTTAAATTGAAATTCCCACGTAGGAAAATTCTTTCTAGTAAAGCGAACAATGGCATTTTCCACATACATGATGAAAATCACAAAGAAAATAGTAAAAATCCAACCAAATAGGATTAGCAGGCCACGCCAAAGAACGTGTTAGTTTTCGAGTAAATATTCAGGCTGTCAAAAAAAAAAAAAATTACTTAAGCCCACAAGGAGTAAGCGGCCCAAGTGACAATCAGACGGAACACAAATCTCTGGTCAGCCAGGTTACCCCCTGTTTCCCAGCACGCCGAAATCACGCCAAGCTTAACAGAGATTGTCGGAGATGTCGTTCCCGTCACAGAGATCGCTGACTAGCTCGAAACCACCACAGGAGCGCCGAGAACCATCACAGAGGGCTCCGACGACCACAGACACACCAGAATAAGAGACCCACAACCAGAAGCAGGACTCCCAACGCCGACAGAGCTTCGACAGCCAACGAAATGCAAACCGAGAAGAGGACTCGATAGAGAGAGCTCCGATTCTCCTCTAGGAACCAGAAAATGTGCGAAAAATAGAGAAGAAGATTTCTCCCGCCAACAACGCACAAGTTCTCACAAATAGCGATGGAAATCGCACAACGAGATTAAGACCACAGAGACAGAAAACAGAGTAGGAGCTCTGATACCATGTCAATTGGTCTGAATTCCTTTTCCTTGTATTTCCTTTCAATTATATAGAAAATCCATTCATCACATAGTCAAGTATTTCTGCCACCTCAACTGATACTTTCGGTGCCTACAACTACTTAATTTCGATGCCTCAATTGTTTCCTTTAGTTTAGTCAAATATTTACACAATTTACACCTAATTATCTCCTTAACACTATTGACTAGTTTTTTGTGTTAAATGTAGATTCAAGCATTTCTAATGACCCAAGGTTGGCCAAAGCCATGTCTGAGTCCAAAAGACTAGTCATTGGTACAATTAGAGCCCTCAAAATTATTCTAAAAAACAAGAACTTCTCTCTCCCAAGCAATGCAGAATCCTATTTGTCGCCTATACTCACTCACTGTGGGCTGTTACACACGGATTCCATGCCACCTAACATTCATGCATGTTTAAAATTTGTCTTATAATTTCACCAGGACACATATTTGGGGTCCTTGTCCAGATTTTTGTGTTTTGCTGTGTCCAATACAAATTTCCAGTGTTGAAATACATCAATTGTGGCCATTTCCGCAAATCTTAGTATTTGATTGATTCATACAATTGAGTCTTGAGACTAGAATGCAGTTGACTTTAAGAAGCATCATTGTAAAGATTCCCGGATTGTCTCTATAACTTTTCTTTTCTATATATTTGTATTGATCTGCTTCATCTTTATTCTTTTTAGGAGAGAGATCCAAGTGAGGGTCCTGTCCCTCGCCTTGATACATGCTTGTGCTTGTTATTGTCTATTACGACACTTGCTGTTGCTCATATTATTGAGGAAGAGGAGTGTGAACTGATCGATGAAACTGAGCACTGCCCTACCAATCAAACAAAACAAAAACAGGTTCTTGGAAAGCGTCGAAAAGATTTAATTACCAGCTTGCAGTTTTTGGGTGATCATGAAGGCTTGTTGACTCCCCCTCAGGCTGTTAGCTCAGTAGCCAATCAGGCTGCTGCCAAAGCAATAATGTTTGTTTCAGGCCTTCCAGTCGGTAATGGATACTATGAATCTATGAGTGTAAACGACATGCCCATGAACTGTTGTAAGTGATCAATACATTTCAGCATTGGTATTTGATTTTTTGATGGCTTTCAGTTTGGAAAGAAGAAAATAGATATACATTGATAAATATACCTGGGTGGGCCTTTGCATTTGCTTTAGTGCAAATGAAACTGATTGTTTATTTCTCCATTCTTCCTAGAGCTTTCTTTAGAAAAAAAAAAAAGAAAAAAGAAAATAAGGTGGACTATGCTGTTTGCGTCACCTTGGCTGGACTGGATTTGTGATGTCTTCTTATATTCTATTTCTTCTTGCAGCTGGAAACATGCGACATCTAATTGTTGAGGCTTGTATTGCAAGGAATTTACTGGACACATCAGCATATTTCTGGCCAGGCTATGTTAATGCACGCTGCAACCAACTTCCTCGAAATGTTCCTGGTCAACTGCCTGGTTGGTCATCACTGTTGAAGGGGTCCCCTCTAACTCCCCCATTGATCAATGCTTTGGTTGCCACTCCAGCTTCTAGGTATAATTCCAATCCCCCTCTCTCTCTCATACCAACAATTGTTTGCTTTTGAGAGTTCCCCGCCTCTCCTGGAGAGATGTCTTTATGATCACAGCAGAACTTAAGCATACACAATGAGACTAAGAATTGCCTTCCGCTCTTTATTTCATTTAGAGCCACACACACATTATTCACGGTCATAATTAGCTTATCACGTTTGGTTTGACTAAGGCTTCGATATGCTGCGTGTGACGTTTCTCCTACTTATCAAAAAAAGGGTAATGATGCTTCCCATAAAAGAATATCATGTACCATAACTAGTGAACACACACTTGTATATTCAAATGCATGTGTTTCCTAGGAGTTCACATATATACACCCCTATATATGTTTGAAGGTGGTAGCGGCGTGAATGATGTACATCCTCTTCTATATATTGAATAAAAACCCTGAGTAAAGGACATTCGATCCAATTGACAGCTGCTAACTAGTTATAAGTCCTGACTACAACCTGGTTGTCAGTTAAACCTTTCTTTTTCCTGAAACCATGTATATTAGATGCTCTTTTTTGTGTAAATTTAACCAGTTGGTAAGGCAACTGAATTTAAGCTCATGGATTTGATGCAAGCTTAGCAGAAATTGAGAAAATATACGAGATTGCACTCAGTGGTTCTAAGGATGAGAAGATATCTGCTGCTACCATTCTATGTGGGGCGTCTCTGGTTCGTGGTTGGAATGTACAGGTAATTTTGTAAGGTCATGCAGTGTGGCTTACTTCTAGTTTCGTGCAAGGCAGACTACTTTTGTGCTTTATAATTTATTGCTTCCGAAGATTGTCCCTCTCCCCTCTCCTTAGTGAATCTCCATTTATTTTAGTTTGTTATGATTTTATTCACTTGCAGGAGCACACCATTCTTTTTATTACGTTGTTGCTATCTCCTTCAGCCCCTGCAGATTTCTCTGGAAGTGATAGCCATTTGATTGACTGTGCTCCATTTCTGAATGTCCTTCTAGTTGGAGTATCAACTGTGGATTGTGTTCAGATTTTCTCCTTACATGGCTTGGTACGTTGCAGTTTAAAATTGTCTAGTAATCTGGATATGTATATGGAGATGAGGAATGTTTATCAGTTAAGAGCCATATTCTTCATGTTACTGGTGGAAAAAATGGTAGCAGAGAGAGAAGAGTTCTTACTACATTTCTTGATAGTTGTGCTCCAAACACATCCTGGGACAACCAAACTCTGGTTCCTTACGCTATAGTTACATACATGTAGGTGTGGAGCTAGATATGCCTTTGGAGTGGCTGACCCCCCTCCCCCCAAAAAACAAATTAAAAAATAAAAACAAAAGAACCAACAAAAAAATATAGTATTTATGCATCTCAATTCTTTTGTTATATCATTTTAATGAAAGTTTTAGTCATAAATCCATCTAGTTGTTGATAGAGAATTATGGTACTAGTTCTTTGCCAACAAGTTAGACTGGTACAACTAGTGTAGAAAGATATGCACCAAAAAGTTAAATATCCATCTGTAAGTCCTATTGCCTTCTTCCCCGCGCAAGTCAAAATTCCTTCATCTGCCCCTGCATTTGTGCACACAAGTGAATAGAATTATAGAAGCTTTATCTAAACAGGACAGCATGACATATATGGACCATACAAAGAAATGAATAACCCAATCCCTTCATGTTCTCTACGAACTGATGTTGTTTACCATTCATTGCTAGGTTCCATTGCTTGCAGGTGCATTGTTACCCATCTGTGAGGTTTTTGGGTCTCGTGTACCGGATGTGTCATGGACCCTTACAACAGGGGAGGAACTATCTTGTCACACAGTGTTCTGCAATGCATTTACTCTTCTTCTGAAGTTATGGAGGTTTGATCATCCACCCCTTGAGCATGTGATGGGAGATGCACCACCAGTGGGATCCCAAATGAGTCCTGAGTACCTCTTATTGGTTCGGAACATACGATTATCATCATTTGGAAAATTACCCAGGGATCGGATGAGAACCAAAAGGCTTTCTAAATTAATAACATTTTCTTTCGAGCCTATTTTCATGGATTCCTTTCCAAAATTAAAACTCTGGTACCGGCAGCATCAAGAATGTATTGCTTCCACCCTATCTGGTCTTGTACCTGGAACCCCTGTTCATCAGATTGTTGATGCACTCCTGAATATGATGTTCAGAAAAATGAATAGAGCTGGTCAGCCTTTGACTCCTACAACGTCAGGAAGCAGTAACTCATCGGCATCTGCAGCTCAAGATGCCTCTATTAGACTCGAAGTGCCTGCATGGGATATCCTTGAGGCAACTCCATTTGTGCTTGATGCTGCTCTTACAGCCTGTGCGCATGGAAGGCTCTCTCCTCGTGAACTTGCCACAGGTTATTCCCTGTTCTCATAGAATCTTTAAATGCAATAAAATATAAAAGTAGGCATCTATGCTTATGCGTGCAATACATCACAAGCCATAAAAAGAATTCTCAAGGGCTTGGGAGGGATGGGGGTAAGTTTTTTTTTTTATAAGTAAAAATATTATATATATATAGGAGTAACCAAGTACACTAGATGCATACAAGAAAACACCTAGCCCATACAAAAGAGCTCCTAATAACCCAAAAAGTCTCTGAAAAGCTACCTAAAATACAGGCAAAACAGTGAACCTGAATCTCTAAACCATTAACTTCCTAGTCTGGTCTTCAATGGCTTTACCAATTAAAGGCTCCACGACCCAGAAAAAACAAAAGAATTTAAAAACAAAGTTTGGGAAGGACCGAACCCTTGGCTGCCTAATTGTCTTTCTCTTTGCATTATTGGACAAAAGTGTTATTTTGTTGTTAGATTGTTGATCGACTTCCTTGAATATCAGGACTCAAGGATCTTGCTGATTTTCTTCCAGCAACTTTGGCTACCATTGCAAGCTACTTTTCAGCTGAAGTAACACGAGGCATATGGAAGCCAGCTTTTATGAATGGAACTGATTGGCCAAGCCCTGCTGCAAATTTATCCACTATTGAACAACAGATTAAGAAAATTTTAGCTGCCACTGGTGTTGATGTCCCTAGCCTTGCTGTAGGTATTTCCTTGTTTCTCTTTATCTGGATTATCATTGTTGTTGGTCAAATGGATGCCTAAGAAAATCTCCATGCACTCTGCATCCATTGTGAAGTTCCAAGTATTTTACCTGGTTGCTTTCATCAAAGTTTGCATTTGGATCTGACCCTAATAATATATCATGTATTATGTGGTTATTTATTTATTTATATGGCAAACAGTCCATCAAAGATCAATAGATTATTGTGATATAGGTAAAAACCAATAATTATTGATGGACAATGATCTTGTCATGCTGATGATGCAGGAGAAAGGATTTTCTGAGCTTACTAGCAATATTGACACAATTCACTAGAAATCTTGGGTTCCGCAAATCAATCTCTTAACATTAGAGCTCTACTGTTTTGTTTGCAGGTGGTAGTTCTCCACCTTCACTTCCTTTACCCTTGGCTGCCCTAGTAAGCCTCACAATAACTTACAAACTTGATAGAACAACTGAACGTTTGCTCACCATGGTTGGCCCGGCTTTATATTCCCTTGGTGCTGGTTGCCCCTGGCCATGCATGCCCATCATAACATCATTGTGGGCCCAGAAGGTAAAGCGTTGGAGTGACTTCCTTATGTTTACGGCTTCCGGTACTGTCTTCCACCATAGCAGTGATGCTGTTGTCCAGCTCCTTAAGAGCTGCTTCACATCCACTCTTGGGCTAAGTTCCTCCCACATTTGCACCTATGGTGGGGTTGGTGCCCTCCTTGGTCATGGCTTTGGTTCTCACTTCTCTGGCGGAATCTCTCCAGTTGCTCCTGGAATTCTTTACTTAAGAGTGCATCGGTCTTTCAGAGACGTTATGTTCATGACAGAAGAAATTCTCTCTCTTCTAATGCTTTCTGTTAGGGAAATTGCAAGTGGTGGGTCACCTAAAGATAAGGTAGAGAAATTGAAGAAGACCAAGTATGGGATGAGATATGAAAAGGTTTCTCTTGCTGCTGCAATGATGCGCGTCAAGCTTGCAGCCTCACTTGGGGCTTCATTAGTTTGGATATCAGGTGGATCAAGTTTGGTTCAATCTTTGATCAAGGAAACCCTACCTTCTTGGTTTCTCTCAGTCCATGCGCTAGGCCAGGAAGGTGGAGAATCTGGAGGTATGGTTGCGATGCTAGGAGGTTATGCACTTGCATATTTTGCAGTCCTTTGTGGAACATTTGCTTGGGGAGTAGACTCAGAGTTTCCAGCATCGAGACGACGGCCAAAGATACTTGGATGCCACTTAGAATTTCTTGCTAGTGCACTAGATGGGAAAATATCTCTTGGTTGTGATTGTGCCACTTGGCAGGCATATGTATCAGGGCTTGTAAGCTTAATGGTGGCTTGTACACCAATGTGGGTGCTGGAGATAAATGCAGATGTGTTAAAGAGTCTGAGCAAGGCATTAAGGCAGTGGAATGAGGAAGAATTGGCTCTGGCTTTGCTAGGACTTGGAGGGATAGATGCAATGGGTGCTGCAGCTGAATTGATCATTGAATGCAAGTTTTAATGGTGGCATAAGCAAAGCATGTTGCAAAAATGCCTGATAGACTTGAATGTTTTGTATCCTTAATGCTATAGATAAGGGCATTGATGTTTGAAAGATGCACTGCTAAACTCCACCATCCAATTATTATATAGTTTTCTGTTCAATCCATATGCCATGTAAAAATTCCATATAGAAAAATGGATCTCGTGCTTCTGTACATTGGAAGGACCTTTTATGATTATTTGGTTTATTTTGGCCCGGGAGAGAATGTAATATAAAACTCATTGCATGATGCTCTTGCCAAGCATAAAGCTGTGTGTATATCATGCGTCTTTACCTAATAAAATCTTTTTTTTTTTTTTTAAATGTATCATGCATCTTTAGTTTATTCCCCTTTTCATGGTCCCCTAGTTTCTGGGGGAGCGGAATGCTGAAGAGGTTTTAATTCAACCAAACTGTAAAAGTACATAAGAACTGTTCAAGCAGTTCAACATTCAAACCTCAAGCACCTAAGAAAAAAGAGACTACTAGCTCTTTATCTAAGAAATATTGCAAAAGTGCAAATTTTACGTTTATAATGGAGAAGCAGCTAATTCCAGCGAAAGCTTCGTTTAGAATTATGAAGTACCCAGCGGTGTTATGTATATAATAAAATATAAAAAATTCTATATGCAGTCACTTTTATGTATTTCTTACTCTATTAATATGATTGGTCATGTCATTTTTTTAAAAGAAAATAGCTGTTTTGGCCAATTATATTAGTAGAGTACATAATGAATACGTAAAAATAATTATATATAGCAAAATTCGAATGATAAAATCCATGATAATTTTCCTGATATAAAGCAATGAACTAGAGTACTGCTACATTGAATAGAATTTCTTTGTTTTCCACCTAGTTTTAAGGTTTTTTCGACAAAATATGCAACCGGTAGCGATCATGTTTTGGAAGCGAACTCACTAATGAGAGTACTATAATCACTTGAATCAGTTTCTAAAAAGAGATTTTATCCATAGTTTTGAACATGCAAGCGAATGTGGAAACAAAATCAATAGTGACATCCGTTGCTAAGAATAAAACAATAATTTTATTTAATATATTGGTGAATTTACATAGGTTTTTCGGCAGCCATTGCTTACTAAAGGGCACTCTGATCTACAGCACTTCAGCTTTATTATCATGTTATTGTACAAACAAAAGGGCTCAACTGCTTAGAAAAAAAAAGGCTCAACTTCACATTTTGGAAGAGGGAGTGGTTTGGTTACTTGGGCTGCCAGCTTCAAATAGAGCAGAACTGTGAGACTTCATCTTATAAGCAGCTTGTCCCTCCATCTGCTCAGGAACTGGTTCACCATTGATTGAGAAAAACCCTGGGAATGGAAGAGCTGTGTCAACTAATCGCCACCATGACATCCCTTCCGGAGGCTCGGGTAGAAGAACACTCTCTGAATGATCAGCTGCATTGAAAGCAATAAATAAATCCCCCCTCAGATGTGAAGATTCAGAGTTCAAGGGATCCTCTACTTTGTCAATCCTCAATGCCACAGCCAGAAATTTGCAGGATGGATCTTCCCATCTAGGTGGAGATTGGTCATTTCCATGCCAATCAATATTTTCTTCTTTCAAGAAGCTCCTTTTCTGAAGTAGATCACTTCGCCTCATTCTGAGTGAGTTCAAAAATGCGATGAATTGTGTTGTTTGAATACCAAAACCTGTTCTTAGAGCATTCCAATCGAAAGGCTGTCTGTAGGCATATGCAGGGGAACCACTAGAAGATTGGCCACATTCGTCTCCCATGTTCAGTATAGGGACACCCAATGAAATATACAAGACAAATAGAAAATTACGAATTTGTTTCAGTCGCATTTCAAGGACGGTGGTGTTGTCCGTAGGCCCTTCTTCCCCACAGTTCCAACTTAAGTGTGAAGCTAATGCATCAGTATTACTGAAGCTGACCAGGTCCACAAGAGTGAGTCCAAAACTTCTAGCAGTAAAATTAAAAGAGAATGCTGGGCCGCGACCATCTGAAAATGTGTCCCCACTCCCACAAAGCCGTGTTGCCAGGCTACTCAGAAGACCCTCGCCCCTCCAAAAATTTCTCACATCATTACAAAACTTTGCATTGATTTCTGCCCATTTTTTCCAATGTGGAAAACGAGTTTCCTTTGGTAGCATGTCATGGGGATCCCAGCAATCTGCAATGATCTTGCTTTTTGAGAGAAAAGGGTCAAAAGCTATTGCTTCAACCAAAGGAGGGCGAGACAAGTACTCTCCATGAAACCCCCTCATCAGAGATGAAGCATTCATAAAACAAAATCCATCAACATGAAACTCAGTCACCCAATAGCGAAGACTATCCAAAATCAATTGTTGCACAATGGGGTAGTTACAATTTAAAGAATTGGTTGCTTCTGAATCCCCAACTCCATTAGCATAATAATATGATAAATCATCAATACCCTGTAGTGCTCCTCCCACAGCAGTATGGGTGAAAGCAACTTCCAGTAAAACCTCTATTCCATTGGCATGCAATTTTTTCACCATCTCCTTCATTGAATTGATAGCAGATATAGAGCCCCCAGAAGGTCCATATTGGTTTGCTGGTGAGAAGAAATTACAAGGAAAATATGGTCCATTTTGTTCATGGAATGAGAAAATTGGCTCCAATAAAACAGCATTCATGCTGAGATCTTTAAAATGCTGCAGCTTCTCAGTCAGACCAGAAAAGGTCCCTGCCACATCTTTTGGTAGCTGACTAGACTTGTGCTCAGTAAAGTGTCTCACATTTAACCGATAAACTGCCAGTTTTTCCATCGGTATGTTCAGACGGACATCATCTCCCCAGTCAAAAGCAGGTTCCTTGCATAATTGTCCAAGATACCCAGATCCACGATTACTAGGAATTGAATTCCCAATGATCTTAGCATATGGATCTAGAAGGATTTCCCCAGCATCAGCATTGTCTTTATTTCTTTGAGTATGAGGCCCTTTGCATCGATAACCATAGCTCACAAAGGTCCATGCACTCTCGAGTGAGGCATGCCAGACATCACCTGACCGATTGGTGTATGGATCTAGATCAAGCTCTAAAGTGGGTTCATCTGTGGTCATATCATCATACAAGCATAATACCAAACTCTCTGCATTTCTTGAAAATATTGCAAAGTTCATGGAACCATCAGGTGAAAAGGTGAGACCCAAAGGAGCTGGATAACCACTGCCAAAACCAACTGGCACACAGAAGTTTGTCTTCCTATGACTTCTAATTTCTGAGCCACTTGGATCAGAACCTAAAGATGATTTTAACAGAAACAAGAGATAGAAGGGAATTTGTTTTGCTTCAAACTCCAACTCAAGCACAAACCTTCCCTTGGTGTTTTGTATGAATGGGGTTTCCCTGTTTGTAGCTCTCCCGTCTGGCGTCAAACTCTGAGCATCCAGATGCATGAAACATGATGAATCATTTCTGAATATACCCCAATTCAATAACAATCTATCATCACTGCCATGTAGTTGCAATGATGAAATTTCAATATACACAGCATATTTGACATTTTTCTTTCTAACAGAAACTTTCACCTGACCACCAATTTCTGTCCAAAATAAATAAGTTAATGACTTTAACATATCTTCAGCTTCTGTTATTGTTGTGACTCTCTGTTCCGTTTCCTCGATAAAAACTCGTGATGTAGCATAAACTTTCGAATTAAGATGCTGGTAAGAAGTTTTAGCAACATTCTCAGCAACTTCTCCACATATTAGCTTTCTTTCCAAATTTGTGTTTTCAATGCCATATCTGATCTGGTTTCCATATATATAATGATAGGCAGGGGACGATTTCAAAGATTGACTGGCTCCACAAGTTAGACAGCAGGGGCGTATAGCAAGTGATGGAGGAAGAGTTGCCATCTATTGTCCCAAAAGCATATAATCCCAAACCAAAAGGCAGGATAAGATTGCCTGCAAGCGACAAGGAGATTATCCCCCTAGATCTCAAACATTGTTCTGTTCAAATTAGAAAGAAATTAGCTTATCAAATACATGGATCAAAGCAAAATATTAATATAGTGGCCAATTTCCTCACAAAGTTAGGATATAGAAAGAAACAGACTGAAGAAATCATGTTTGATTTGAATGAATTAGCTGCAGGACCATACTTAATCAGTGATGTTGGAGAAAAATTACAAGTAGTAACAGAAGCAAACTTCGAAGCACAGTTGGACGTATAGGATCAACCAATTATTCCATGATAAAAAATATAATCCAAAAAAATATTAGACGCGATTATCTGCTACCATAACACTCAAAGTAGCTATTTTAAACTTAACATAAAATGCAATGAACTAATCCAATGTTCTAAACACCCCACAAACTGATGAGAAACCCATATTAAGTTGGCCACGAACAGTGCCATCATCAATTCTCGGGTCTTGAAAAAAACATTCAGAGAAAAAAAAAAATCCAAATCAAGACAACTAAAATTAAATGCATGAGATTTTAAATGAACCATCATAGCAAAGCTTCAACCAAAGAGAAGAAAACTAGAATTATACGCACGCACGATGGAACTAAATCATACCTCAAGAACTTTACGCAGAATCAATGAAATTTAAATGACTGAATTGACTTCCAAGATATGATATTTAAGTTCTGAAAGAAATAATAGAGAACAAGGAGAAAAAAAAGGCAACCCACTGAGAACGACTAAAGGCTGTTCACTGGTCATAAATAGAATTATGATAATCCAATCAGTAACAAGTCCATCAGAAGCTTACAAACACATAAATTATATTAGACCCAGTTGAAATTTGCCCAAAAAAGCTAAAGCGCAGAACAAATGCTTCAAATAATCGGGAAATTGATACCCAGAAGCCAAAGGCCAAGAATAAACATTCAAGCACAACCAAGGGAAAGAGGCAGAGAAACTTACATAATCAGAATCTCCGAGTGTCAGAAGCTAAAATTCGACCGACAGACAAGTTGGAAGGAAGATAAAGAATGTTGGGTAGTCCCCGCCAAGCGCGGATAAGGAGTGATTGAGATAGGAGAACATGGAAGTGATAGTGTTCGTTGATTGGACTTCCCTTCCTTGTCAGGACTCTGTAGTCTGCTCTATCCTTAATCCTTATCGTTTGATCGGAGATCTACAGAAAAGTTGTGAAAAATGTGAAATCACCTTATTTTTTGATTAAAAAAAAATATATTATTTTTAATTTCTTTTAGTTAGTGATTAAAAAAAAGTAATGCTACATATCATTTTAAAAAATAAATTTTTTTATAATTTAAATAATAAATAAATAAATAAAATTTTATTTTAGAATAAAATTGTAAAATATTTTTATTTATAGATAAAAAATTTTAGAATTTTAAAAAATTATAAAATTTAATTATAAAATGAGAATATTTTTATGTGAATTATATTACAGTCTATCAAATATAGACTGTAAAAAAAATTATTATTAAAAAAATATGTTTTTAATATTATTGTAAATTTATTTTTAAAATCTATTTTAAAATATTAAATAAATAATCAAAAAATAATTTGCCTTCTCGAAACAATTTCGAGCTGCATCCCTCAGGGTATAACACTACTCAAAAGTTGTGTGTCCAAGGCTCCAAACCACATTATATTTTTTTCATTTTCCAAGTACACTATATTTTTAAGTGAGTATTGAGGTAGTTTGAATTGAATATTTTTTAAATCTTGAGGAAAATAAAAAATATTACAAAGTTAAAGTATTATCAGAATATTATTTTATGATTTTTTTTTTATATGTGGATTTGAAACTTTTGAATTTTTTGTTTGAAAATTTAAAAAGAGTGTAATAATTAGTTTTAAAATATTTATATTTGAGTAATATTTGAGAAGGAGATGAAAGAAAATTTTAAAATGATTTTTTTTCATACAAGCTTAGTCTTTCTTTTTTCTCAAAAAGTAATATATATATATATATATAGCGTTAATTTGAAAAATAGAAATCATCTTATAATATTTTCAGAATAATTTATTTTTTAATCTGAGTCTAATTTTTAAAACTAAAAAATGTTAGATTTATGTGAAATAGGGTGGATAGAGTTCTTAATGGAGGGAAAATAAAGGGCTCGTTTGAGAATGAAATTATATGGGAATTTTGTAAATAGTAAGTAGTTAGATAGTTTATGAATAGTGGTGAGATAGTTTGAGTTGAGTATTTTTTTAATTTTGAAAAAAGTGATGGAAAAAACTGAATAAAAATAATATGAAGTTACAATATTATTAGAATGTAGTTTTATAATATTATTTTTGTTTGAAATTTTGAATTATTTTTTATTTTTTGATTGAAAATTTGAAAAAAAATGTAATAATTAGTTTGAAGAAATCGTAATGATGAGTTACAAATGTTGTATTTAAATTATATTTAGAAAGGAGATGAGATGAGATAAAATGAAATGAAATTGAAATTTTTTTTAAATGAGATTATATCCAAACCAACCCTAATTAATTGAGCAAGCAAAACATAAGGTTGCCGGGTATTTGACCAAATATGCCAAGTTTTTTTATACGTACAATAGATAGCTAGCTCAATTTTAGATTTTTTTTTTTTGCATTACACATTCAAAATATCTAATTAGATTCGATATTTTTTTAAGGGAAAATTCTTATCACATTCCATTATGATAAAAATGAAATATAGTTACAATCATTTCTGAAATGGAAAGAATATTTTTTACAAATAAGTGAGCTATATTATTACAATTTCTCCTAATATGAGAAATATCTCACTTGACAAAGTAATTCAATAAACATCTTGCCTCATTAACAAACATGCTAGCACTGGTCTATGACTCTGATTGCTCCTGGAGTGCTTTAATCACCTGCATTGAGTCTCCCGCTAGGACAATCTACCTTAATCCTAAGTCAATGCCAAATTTAATAGCTTGCAAAGTACCAAAAAACTCAGCTAAGAGAGGGTTAGGAAACATGGATTTTCGAAGCCTCATGGTAGCTATCATCTGACACATATGCCAATACCAATTAGACCATTGATGTTATCCACAATCCCATCCCAATTGATCTTAAACCAATCCGGTATAGGAGGAATCCAAACATCACTTGAGGTGCATTCTTCTATTTGTTGAGAGCTTTTCTTTTTGCCTTCTACAGAAAGTTGACCAAAAGTATTGTGGGCTTCCTATACCATAGAGTAGGGAGAATTCTTTCTGGAAAATACATATATTCTCTTCCACCATATCTTTTTAGTCACAACAACTCTTGCAAGATATGATCATCCATACACTCTGAGAGAGCTTCAAGAATAAGTAGCATGGATGACTAGGACAAAACACATTTATGGAGTTTCTTGGAACACTGAGACCAAACATCTTTAGTTGTTTCACACCTTTTAATAGCATGCACAACAATTTCCTCATCCACTCCACAAATGGGACTCAAAGGTTTGTTGACTACACTTCTATTGAATAAATTGAGTTGTGTGGGTAAAGCTCCATGGTAGGCTCTCCAGGTAAAAACTCTCTTCTGGGGTGACTCTAAGATACCAAAGTTGTTACCAACATTCTTATACCTGTTACTGCTTGAAGCTTGGCCATTAGTATCATCTGTCGTGCTCTTGATGAAGTAGCATGCACTCTTGATAGAGAAGTAGCCAGATTTGGTGCCCTTCCATATCAATTTGTCTTTGCTATTGAGAGTGTTAAGAGGTGTCTTCAAGATGGTTTCATCTTTTGCTTTCTAAAACATTCCTTGAATCAGTTCAGTATTCCGTTGTTTAGTTGTTGGGTTCCATCAATTCAAAACGGAAGCCTTACTATCCAATAGCTTAACTAGATTGATTACCTTCATTGGACTACGTGATTGCAACCATTTGTCTCTCCATATCTGGATATCTTTGCCATTTCCCACCCTCCAATATGTGCATTTTATAATAATAGACCTTGCTAAGATAAAACTTCTCCAAATGTATGAAGGGCATGATCCTAATTTTGCAACTTGGAAACTTGAATCTAAGAAGTACATGGCTTGTAAAACCTTTTCTACTAAAGATTCTGAATGTTGTATAATCCCCCAACAATATTTTGCAAGCATGGCTTTGTTAAAGGCTTATAGATCTCAAAACCCTTCCCTCTGCTAACTTGGCTTTCCCCATATACTTTATGAGATCCAATGTGTTTTGTGCTCTTATTGCTGTTGTCCCCACCAAGAATTTTGAACTATGCTGTTAATAGCTCTGAACAAGGTATTAGCCAACTTAATAACAGACATGGTGTAAGTAAGTAAGGCTAAACAACTTTTTATAAAAATCACTTTCCCTGCCTATGACAACTGTTTTACTTTAAAATTGCTAATCTCATACTAACTTTGTCCATAATTCCTTTGAAAGCCTTATGTCTAGTTTTACCCACATTGATGGCAATCCAAGCTACCTCTCATAAGTCATAGCAGTTCTAATTCTAGCAATTGAAAAGATGTATTCCTTTCTAACTTTAGCTATGTTCTTATTGAAAATGATAAGAGGTTTATTCAAGATTGAGCCTCTCACCAGATGCATCCTCATAACCTTTGAGCAATTCAAACAACCTCCCACATTCCATGGCATTTGCTTTGCAAAAAAGAAGGCTATTATTAGTAAAGAAAAGATGAAAATTCTTAACTTGCCTCTTGCCATTGGTATCCCATGAATTAGTCATCTATCTTCTGCTTTTCCAATCAAGTTGTTGAAAGCTTCTACACAAAGAATGAGTAGATAAGGTGAGGATCACCTTGTCTGATTCCTCGAGTTGGTTTAAAAGCCTCTTAAGGGACACCATTCACAAGAATTGAGTAGGTCACTACTTCAATACACTTCATCACCATATTAATCTATTGAGGAAAAAAATCCAGTATGTGTAAAGCAAATCTTAGAAAGCTCAATTCCACCCTGTCATATTCCTTACTGATATCTAACTTCAAAGTCATATAGTCTTTTTTTGTCTTTCATCTTGCATTTCATTTTGTGCATAGCCTCAGATCCCACAATTAAATTGTCTATTATGAGCCTTTCATGAACAAAAGTAGATTAAGTGGGGCTAATAGTGTAGGGCAATACATGCTCAACTATATTGGCAATAACTTTTGATATAATCTTATAAAGGACAATACAAAATGATATGGACCTGAAATCAAAAACTTTAGAAGGGGACTTTTTCTTTGGAATGAGAGTTATAAAAGTGTTGTTAATTTCAGCTAAATCACCATTGGAATTAAGAGCAAAAAGAACAATATCACAAACCTAGGCACTAACTATTTTTCAGTGTTTCCAGAAGAAGAAAGCAGGGTATCCATCTGGAGCTGGTGAGCTGAGCCCCTCCATTTAAAACAATGCATCCTCCACTTTTTTTGGCAAGTAGGAATTATTAAGCTAAGTGTTCATTTTTGCTAAGACTCGAGGCTCCAAATTAACAAGGCAAGTTTCAGTGTTTCTTAGTTTAGAGATGGTGAATAACTCCTTGAAGAAATCCTGGAAAAGGTCACATATGCCTTCTTTTGACGCCACTTTGTTTTGATCATCAATAAACTTCTTGATGGAATTTGTTTTCCTTCTTTGCGATGCACATTGTGTCACCTTCATTTCACCATCTTTACTTGGCCCTTTGTTTTCATCTCAAGTGGTTTTCTTTGAGTAAGTCTTCGACTTCACTTTGCACTCTCTTAATTTGCTCATTTAGTTTAATTGAATTTCTTTCTTGGAGTCTGTTAAGCTAATTCAACTTGTCCTAGACTTCCTTTTCAGACTTAACATTTATGCTTTTGCTCCATGATTTCATATTGACTTCACATTGCTTAAGACTTTCAGTGATGTAATGGAGCTTGTTTATAGCTAGTCTTGGCCTATTCCATAACTCCTCAATCAAGGTGTTACACTCCTCCCTTTAAGCCCATCGCCTCAAACCTAAAAGGTTTGTCACTTATGTCATGCAAACCAAGATTCCTATCCATTGTGATAAGAATATGAATATTGTCAAAACTAAGAGCAAGTAAGATATGAACTCAAGAGCTAGGAAAATGATCTTACCAGACTCCATTACTAAAGGCTTTGTGTAATATCTCCTCTGTATAAGCTGCCCCTTGTCTTCCATTGAACCATGTAAATTTGTTTCCAAAAGACCCCATGTCACTTAAACCACAAAAGTCCATAGAAGCTCTAAAGGACTCCATCTGTTGTAGGGTTTAAGGGCACCTCACGACTTCTCACCATTGTTGAAGATTTCATTAAAATCTTCAACACAAAGCCATCCCTTCAATTTGCCAAGATTGAGAGCTTTTAACAATTGCCAGCTGTGATGTCTATTAGCTGTGGTTGGAGAACCATAAAAACCTGTTAAGTACCAAGCATCTCTCGAGTCACGACCTTTGACCAATAATGATTTATGGTGCTAAGTATATGAGTAAACCTCAGCTTCATACTCATTAGACCAAAGGAAAGCTATCCTCCACTACGACCCTTTGAGTCTATTACAGAGCTTTTGTCATACCTTAGCTTCCTTTTCACCAATTCCACATTGTTCCTCTTAATTTTTGTTTCCATCGAGAAAACAAAATATGGGATCTTATTTTGCATCATGTGATGCAAGTAATTAACTATTTCAGAATTCTCAAGCTCTCGATAGTTCCAATTAAGGCAACTCATTGGGCTTGATGGGGCTGGAAACCAGCCACCACCATCTTATTTGAATTGAAGTCCATGACTTCTACCTCCTCATTCTTGGCTCTCTTAGTGCATTTTGTTACTACTTTCTCCACATATGTTCTGCTTTCTCTCTTTTTACTGCTTTCAAAAACTTCATTAATTCCTTTTGGATCATTAGTTAATGAAGGAAAATACTTGTCCTCGGGCTTTCTTTTCCAAGTTGCCCTCTTTATTTTATTACTCTAGAACTTGCACCTGCTTTGGGATAAAATGATCTATGGAATGAAACTAGTCCATCAGGTTAGAGTTAAGAGTAGGGCCCTTTGCTGAGGCGGTTACATGAGTTTGACCAAATTCAAAAGCTACTGAGTTGTTGACTTGCCTATTTAAACCAGAATCAGTTATAATGGGCAATTGATCCGTTAGGCATTGGCATTGAATTAGATAAAAAAATTTTAAAAAAAGTACAACTTTGCACACGTATCAAAAAATTTTAGTCATATTTGATTAATAGTGAAGAGAAAAAAGTACAAAAAAGGAATAAAAGTACTCTTACTTTTCAAAAGTGAATAGTAAATTCAAAATTTTCTTCAAATTTAAAGAAAATTTTGAATTTACTATTCACTTTTGAAAAGTAAGAGTACTTTTATTCCTTTTTTGTACTTTTTTCTCTCTATTATTGATCAAATATGACCAAAATTTTTGATATATATGCAAAGTTGTACTTTTTTAAAGAAAATTTTTAACCAATCTAATGCCAATACTCTTACAATTGCAATACCCATATTCTGGGAGCTTTCCATTTTGAAGCGAGAATTCTTTCCTTATTAGACTCCTAAAATTGAGCACTAGAATTGCTTGCCTTATGCTGACCTTCCATACTGGTGACATTTAACAAAACCTCCTCACTAACCTTAATAGGTGCCTTAAATTCCACTTGTTTTTCCTGCTTTCTTGTTTGGGCTTCATCACTAACCTTGTCACTCTTCTGCCATGAATCCTCTACAACTTCATCATCTTGATAAAGGCCAGAAGTGTACTTCTTATGGATAAATTCACTCTTCCTTGTTGCAAGAACTCACATCCATGCACCATACTGATTCTTCTTCGATTTAGTGAAAAACTGATAACATATTCTACTAGTGTGCCTGATCACTCCACATTTTAAACAAAAAATGGGAAGCCTCTCATATATAAAAATGACCCAATATTTCCTAGTATAAACTTTTAAAAACAAACCCATCATGAAAGCCTTTTTAATATCAAGTTCAACTCTTACGTGCATACATTTATCCCATGCAATGCATCTATCACCAATTACCCCTTTTATCACCCTTCTCACATTGCCTCCAATTTCAGTCCCAACTTTTAGTGTCATGCAAGCAAGTGGAATATTGTGAACTTGAAGATAGAATTCCTCTTTGATGAAATGTACTTCGTTAATAGGAGTAAGTCTATCAAAACATGCACACAAAACAACCACCTATCAAAAGACAAAGGCCTTCCTTCCATTACTCGATGTATGTCGAAATCCTTGCTAAATTCAATAAGAAACCTATTGGATCCTACTTTTGAGAATTGGATCCATCCTTCGCTCCTCCACACTTTGGTCATAGTGCTTTTGAACACTTCCTTATTGATATTTTTTCCATAAACCACAATGGCCAGAATGTAAAACTTTCCTTGTATCGCATCAATTTTTGCATAGTCTCGTGAGAAAGGATCATTCCCTTACTCTCGTGATCAGTAAGGCATAATCCCTCTCACTGTTGAAATAGTTATTCCTCCATGACACACTCTACAAGCCAGACAAGACTGACCTTAGAGACTCACTTCTCTCTTAGAGAGAAAAAAACTTCACCCACACTGAAGAAGACTGTGGCATCCTTCATAATTAGTTTTGATAATTTAAGTTAATCAACTATATGTATGGAATTCTAATTAGATAGACAAATGTTAAATATATAATATACTATGTGCAAATAAATAAAAATAAATAAATAAAAATTAAATTATATATATTTTTATATATATATATATATATGTATGTATATTCAAGATTTGGGCTGCAAAGTCCAATCTAACAAACAAGATCAATTGCCTATCCCTATCATGATGAATGATCAAACTTAACCAAAAAAGAATTATGTGTTTGAGCAATAGTAGTGGGCCTAGCTATTGTTTGGCTAACTTTTATTAGGAAATTCACTTTTCAAATCTAGCTAGCCACTTTTTAACAACATCAAATAGAAGTCTCCCTAAATGTATTACTATATTATTAAAGTATTGATTTTGACTTTTTCATTTATTTTAATTCTAAAAGTAATTGGAAATTTTTTAGCACTAGTAATGGGTCTAGCCATTCTTTGGCAAAACTTTAATTAGAAAATTCTCTTTTTCAAAGTTAGCTAGTCACTTTTCAACAACATCAAATAACAAGCTCTATAAATATATCAATATTTTATTAAAATATTAATTTTGATATTTTTATTTATTTTAGTTATAATGGTAATGTGAATACTTATTTGTTATTAAAAAAAGTGCACATTAATTTTCTAATGTTCATAGTATTCCTACGACAAATTTTTTAACAGTCTTTTTTATAACAATCACATTCTTCCCACGGATATATTTTTCCAACGATTATATATTTTTCAATTGATGTATTTTTTTAACAGTTATATTTTTCAACTATAAAACATAGCATTTTCTCAAGATTTTATTCACTTCAACTCAAGTTTCTCATTGAAATCATTTTTTTTTTCTCATTTTTTCTCAATGGCATCCGTTTTTTCACAAAATAGCACTTATCGATTCAGATTCTAGCGAAGAATTTGAGATAGCAAGACAACTTGTTATAGAATAAGAAGGATCAAGCTCACACGGTTCTTCTAAAAGATCACATAAATTCATCAGGTACGATCGGTTGCAAGCCTATCAAAATAATTTTGCTACTATTTTGTTGATCCTCTAACCTCATAAACTTTCAAATGAGGTTTCGAATGAGTCATTCACTATTTCTTCATATCCAATCTACAAAAGAAACTCACGAACCTTATTTCGTCTAGAGACGAGATAGTTGCTTAATTTTTCTTCTTTTCTTCCCTTTAAAATATTACAGCTACTCTGAGGATGCTTGCGTATGGTGTCATGTTTGATTTTATGGATGAGTACTTGAAGATTGGGGGAATACCTCATTAATAAGCCTTTTTTTTTTTTTGTCAAACTAGCTGTTTCAATTCTTTCTGAAGAGTATTTAATAAAAATCAACAATAACGACATTGCTAAATTTCTCACAATTGGTAAGAAACATGGATTTCTAGGTAAGTCAGAGAATAAGAATTGCCCAACTACTTTTCATGGTATGTACTCCCAGACATATTCACGAACAAACAATTGTTTGAGAAGTAGTAGCTCCTTGCAATCTATGGATTTGGCATACATTTTCTAGATTACCTTCGTCTCATAATTATATAAATTTGCTTAATAGATTATTTATATTTTCTAACCTTGCTTAAGGAAGTACTCGAGGTGTCAATTAAACAATTAATGGTCATAACTATGCATGGAGAACAATCTTGCTAATGTCATTAATCCAAAATGGGAACCATTTTTTAAAACCATCTAAGTTTTTCAAGGAAACAACTAAATCCTATTTTAGTACAACCCAAGAATTTGCAAGGAAGGTGCACTTGGTGTGCTTCAAACATGATTTGCTATAGTTCGTAGATCTACCAACTTTTCACATTAAAATGCTCAAAGATATCATGATAGCATGCATAGTTTTACATAATATAATCACTGAAGATGAACTGGATGACAATGAATACGAAGAATTTGAATATGAACAATTGGCAGAAAGCACATATGATTTAGTGTCAACTGCCTCTTTACCTTAATTTAGTGAGTTCATCCAATATTATCATGATATTAGAGATAAGAAATCCGTTGTCAACTCTAAATAAACCCTGTCGAGCACTTATGGGAATAATATAGTACGACATAATATTTTTATCATGTACAGTGCTATGAATGTTTTATGGCACTCAATGGTTGCATTAATGTTTTATGGTTGTATTTAATCTTTTATGTCACTATCCTATATGAGTGCATTAATGTTTCATGGTTAAATTATCTTTTTTTAGAAATATCATGAATGGTTGTATTAGTCCATTTGTCTTTGAAGATAAAATACTTCTAAAACATCAACAATTGTTGGAGTTAACAAGCCTAGAAACTTAGAAGAGTCCTAAAATATAAAATACAATGTATGTTTCAAAGCACAAAATAAAATTATTTTTACACCACAAGAAAAACAAGCCAACAACCATCAAATAAATGTTACTACATCAAATACATGACAACGTTTCTCCAAGCACGACTTGAAAGGATTTTCATTTGTCCTTAAAGATAGAATTCTCGTAGAATTGGAGGCATGAAACTTGTCTTAATTATCATAATTATTTCTTGTGCTTTCTTTCCTTCAATCTGTACTTTCTCTTGATCAACTACCATACTCTCTTTCTGACTACGCACCTCCTCTTACTTAAGACTCACTTTCTCTTGTCTAAGACAAAACATTTGTTTGTCATGATCACGTGTTTCTTGCATAAGTATGACTTTACTCTTTCGATCTTCATTTCCTCCATCTCATTTAGTACCATAAGAGAATTCAATATTGTTCTTTCTTTTCTCTTTTTCAATTTTATGGCCTATTGGTCGAAACAATTTTGAAGATGTCGTATGGAAATCCTCATCTTCGCCTAAATTTACTGATCTTGGAGTCGAAGTATTTGAACTTGTGATTTTTTTCTTTGGTTTCATTATCTCCATATGTTCCAACCACTTTGTTTGGAATCTCAACACGCGCAAAAAATGATCAAAGTCGAAAGTTTTCTTCTCTAATTCTAGGTAGATAACATTTGCCTTGCTAATCTACATGAACAAAGTACCAAGAAACTTAGTTTATATAATTAAGTAAATATATATATATATATATGTACATTAATTAATATACCTTTGGCATGAGAAAAATGGTAATACCTTTCTATATCTATAGAGAAAAAGGTTATATCAAATTAAACAAAACAAACATTCGGCATGAAACTAATGAATCATAAAAGAAAAGGTGAAAATCATACTTTGTCTTCCTCATTAAAACCACTTTGATGCATTCCCTCAACTTGTATTAAGTAAGATTGTCGTCCACTGATTCATTAAAGATCTGTGGTACGTCCGGAATCAAATTTCTTCTTTTCTTTAAAGTATTTCTCCATTCTTTTCCATAACATCATATGCTTTTGATCTTTTCCATAACATCATGTGCTTTTGATTTTTTCCTTACACCACATCTAAGAAAACTTCAAGTCATCTTTTTCACAAGTTTCAAATTTTCCTATTACTAGAATTTATACTTCATTGTGATTTTTGTTCACTAGATTTAACCTTAATAACCTCAATTCGGGGTGGAGATAGTTGTTGTTCATTATGAATTTTGATCAGTGACCATAGAAAAGTGAATGCTTTCTATGATATCCTCTATCTCCTTTGTGATTTTCATAAAAAAAAAAAAGTTATTGTTGTTTAGAAGACTTGTGAAGTAAGCATCTTGTTGAGGTCTTGGATCCATTCCCATTAGAGATGTCTAGAAGGGCAAGTTGAACTAAAAGAACTCTAAAGTTGGAAGATATTTACACAAACACTTGGCTGGAAGATTAATTGAGCTGAATTATTGCATATTTTGTATATTTAAAATCAATATTTTTTTTATTATTGCATGACATTATTATTGGTTTTAGATGAAAAAATGGTTAAATGGTGTAAATTTAAGTTGTGATTTAAATTGATTAATAGCATGATTTATTCTTAATTTTATAATGTATGATTTAATTGAGCAATATTTCTTCACATGTGCAACAAATTTTTTATATTTAATTCTTCATTTTATTTTATCTCATTTTTATTTTTTTATATATAGGTCAAGCATGCACTAATGCTTAAAGAAAATAAAAGAAAAAAAAATATGAAATTTGATTTTTTGACTTCCAAGCGGCTTGGACCATCAACATGTAGCAGATCGCAACCATACTTTTTAAACTTCAATACACGAGAGGGCTGCAGCTTCACACTTAATGGCACCTCATTTCACTTGACAATAGGGGAGCACATATATTAATTCGAATTTTTGGAGGGGTGCCGCATAGGACTTTAGGGGAGAACAAATTAATTGATTCAGAATTGTTTCTGACTATTGGACAGCACTTCTTTCGGTTTCACAAGAATTTTATTGATTCATTCGGTTCACCTCACATGCACCAACCATGCATTTTACTTTTGACTTGGCCCGCACTTCACTTGAAAAAATAATAGGCTGCATCTGACTTAAGGGCAAGTTTCATTTGGCTTTTACCTAGAGAAATCAAAAGACCAACCAATATTCACTCTACTCTAGCGTCGCACTTCAATTCGCGCAATAGGAGAGTTTTGGGAACGCAATAGAGAGATTTTTTCCTTACAATCTTCGTCTCTATTCATCTAGTTTGTTCCTTTCATCATTTAGATTTTATTAATTTTAGTTTATATTTTACATTATATTTTTTTGCGATGATTAATTTAACATTATTTTATTTGCTATTTTATTTTTAGCATGTTAAACTTTGGTATTCTAAATTAAATTTTCTGTTTTGATCATTTGTTGGTTAATGTTTTTAATTAGCTTCCTTTATATTTTAGTGTTTAATCAATTTCAGATTTTATGTTTAATGTGTTGGTTAATTAAATTAGGTTAATGAGTTTTTTCTTGATTAATTAATTTAACAAGTCTAGCTAGTTTAATTATTAATTTATTATCGTTCATCGTAGTTTTTACTTTTTCATTCTAACACTCAAAAATTCAAAAATATGAATCTCGTCCATGATCAATGTCTTTTTGTAAATATTTTTACCATTTTACACGACTTTAATTTAAGCGAATTTTTTGAGGAGACGATCAAGAAATTTTATTCTTAATCATTATATGTCATACTCGTATACTTGGAATATCCTTCGTGCTACTCATTTTTAGGTGAGTCATAAATATTACAACCAGCTAAAGGTCCCCAAATACATTATTTTGTTTGGGAACTATATATGATCATCAGGGAAAAAAAACAATCATGTATCATTTTATTTACTTATGGAATATAACTTTGTTTTTACTATTTTTGGGATTCTCTTGAGATTAGAAAATATTTTAGTTCATGGTTGATAGTACTGATACATCATTAATTTGGCCTTTCAAGTATAAAAAATTATAATGAATATGAAACTATAGATATCGAACTCGTATTGCTCTTCTTTAATGCGTTCACACTTGATAGATTCGAGCAGAATTGTACATATTGAAAACAAGCAATTCCGACAACATTATCTCAAGAGTTTCAACAAACAACTTGGCAACATCAATGAATATGAGCCAAGAAAATATCATATTTCAACCAAAAAAAACTCAAATCAACAACCAAAAGTTGGAAATACTAAGCTAAATCAACTACTATCTTGCTGAACCAAATAAGCAACCACATAAAATGACCAAAAGATAGAATTGGAAGTGGAACCAAAATCAACGAGAGAGAGAGCAAGGCTTTTCAAAAGGCATTCGACGGCAATAGTGACAGATGAGAAGTTTCTGCTTGAGTTCTGTGTTTTCTCTTTTCACCAGAAGATGTCTTGTGGAGAAGGAGGCTTCGTGGTGATCAATGACCATAACTAATGGGAAGAATATTTTATCGCAAAAAAGTAATTTGGCCAGCAATTTGGGCTAGCTAGATTTAGCCAACAAAAAACATGATAAATAAAATTATTGTAGATTTAGCTACTTGGGTGTAGATGTATTTAAGCAAACTAGCTAAATTTTGACTATACCTAGATCACTACTAGTGCTTTTAAGGTATTTATTTTTTTGGTGAGAAGAAAAAAAAAAGAAACATAATTACTACTAATAGAATTTGGCCTCGTTTGGATTTGGAGTTGATATGAGTTTTGAAAGTTGAATAAAATATTGTTATTATTATTATGGGATTTGAAAAAATTGAATTGAGATTTGAAAAGATTGTAATGAGATTTGTATTTTGTATAGAAATTTGAAAAAATATAATGATGAATTTGAAATGAGTTGAGATGAGCTCAACTTGTCTCCGAATTCAAACGAGACCTTAATTTGAGGAGGATATATTTCCATGCATGGCAATTGCATGAGTAAAAGGAGCTAGCTAGCCATCATGATTAACCATTAAGAAGTAACTACTATTCAAGAATATCGCTTTCATTGGAAAGACGATAATTAATGATAATTTTCACGAAAATTATAAATAGTAGTAAAATTATTTTAGTGCAAAATATTTTATTATTTTTTAAGAAAAAAGAGAAAGAAAAAAACTGAATACAAATATTAAAATTAAAAAATTGTTTGAATATAATTTTTTAATATTGTTTGAAATTTGTAGAAATTATATTGATTTTTGTGTTTGAATAGTAATTAGATAACAATTAGATAAGAAAAGTTCAAAAATATTTGAAATTGAAAAATATTTTATATTTTAGTGATGATATTTGAAATTAAAATTACGAGAATTTTTGAAAGATTTTAAAAACTTTCATGATAGTGTCCAGACATTCCTTCAAAATGTCATGTGGGCTTGCATGCAGGTGTGAGTTTTCTTTGTACAAAATTAAGATAATGATCATCAATTATAATTGTTGGTTTGCTTTATTTACAACGAAAATATATATTTTCTATCAAAATGATTATATTATCATTTGTCATAAATAATTATTTTTTTGTAATAATACATCGTTACCAAAAATAAAAAACATGCAGTACCATGTATTATATTAGTTTTCTCTCTTTCTTTATTCAAAGTTGTTTAATTAACCCATTCTTATAAAGCTATCTTTTGAGTCAAAAAGTCTTGAATTTGGCTCTAAAGAAAATTAATTACGTACATAATCATGTTATAACGAGGAATGTTAAGTACTACAAATTCTAGATAGATAAATCTTACGCAATTCTTTTTTAAAAAAATGAATCTCGCTAAAAATTTAATTGATTCACATATATCAATCAATAATTTATAAATTAAAGTGAGGCATAATAAGATTATAGGTATAGGGCTATGTTAGGTATAGGGCTATGTTAGGTATAGGGCTATAATCGAGCCGAGCCGAGCCGAGCCAAGCTGAGCTTGATTTTTTTTTAATTATTTGTTCAAGCTCAACTCGATAAACTAAACTTTCGACTCGAGCTCGAGTTTTTGTTTTTTTGAATAAAATTTAATAACTAATAAATTAGATTAATTAAAAATATAAAAATCTAATATTGAATTTGTACAATTAATAAATAGAACTTCTATTAAATTATAAGATTTTAAAAATTTATAAATAATTAATATCTAACTAGTTGATATTTATTCATATAACTATATATTATATGCATACATATATTATTAATACATATAAATAATATGATAGCATATATCTATGAAATATGTGGTTCTTACATATTAATATATAAAATTATTAAATTTTATTGTCTAATTATTGTACAAATTATAAAATATACTTATGAAATATATTCAATATATAGACATAAATAATTAGGTTACATATTATATATTTAATTATAAAAATAGTATGTTTATATTATTAGATAATACACTTACATATGTGTGTGTATGTATATATTTATCCATATATAAATGAGTTTTAATCGAGTCGAGCTAACGAGTCGATTCGAGCATAAACGAGCGGACCTTAACGAGCCTTAATCGAGTTGAGCCAAGTTTTGTCGAGTATGTGTTATTGTAATAGCCCATTTTTTCCTTAGGCTAAAATATTTATTTTTAGAATTTATAATTATATTTTAAGGAGTTTTTGAAGTATAATCTCCCATAGGAATAAAACTTGAGAATTGGATAATAATTTTGAGCCAATAAATGGATTTAATTATGCATTCTAGGATAAATTATGGTTAAATATTTAAGAATTTTAAAAAGTATCAACTAGAAAAATTATATTTGGGATTAGGAAGAGGCAAATTTTTGAAATTTGAAGAAAAAACTCAAAGGGAAGTGATAGAACAAAACATCAAACACTTGGTGTGTCAAAACGAGTTTTCGGGCTAGTCCGTCGAGTTTTGGTGTAATGAACATAACTTTTTCATATGAGGTCTAAATGAGGTGATTCTAATTTATATAGAATTTTAAGAGGTAAATATAAAACTTTTATGTTTTGGATTTTTGAATATTCTGATTGGATAAATGGTCTATTGGACTGCAAGTGGACTGATCTGGATTGGACAAAAACTGGAACCCGAAAACAAAGTGTGCCACCACCTCATTCTAGGTGCTTAAATTTGATTGGTTCCTTCCATTTCTCTGATCTAAAAACATGTGGATAGGCATGTGGCAAATGGATATAAGTCATTTAAAAGTCTTGGCTGGCAAGAAAACAAAAGGAAACAAATGGTGAACTCGAATTGGATGTTCTCGAGTAAGTTTTGACGTATTTTGATAAATTAAGCATATCTCTCTCATCTGATCTTGGAATAAGGTGATTCAAACTCCTATAGAATTTTAAGAATATGATCTAAAACTTTCATGTTTTGAGTTTTTGAAAAATATAATTGGATTAGGGACTTAGTTGGGATTGAAGAAGCCAAGAGATTAGATTATGCATGGCTGGACAGACAGCCAGTTCATGCCAACTCATACCCCCCTCCCATGTGGTTATTTCTCAACCCTTGATCACATGAGGCAGCCAAGTGACTTAATCATAATCCTTAGATGAAAAATAGTCCAGCTAAGTCTAGATTAAGGGTGATGATAACACCTAGGTAATGAGGGACACCTCACACATTCTGATATTGGAGGAAAAACCGATGGCCTCAAGTGTTTCACCCCTAAAGCCATGCATTGAGACGTCTCCTATGCCTATATGTGTGTGTTTGTGTGTGTGTGTGTGTGTGTGTGTGAACTTATCCTCTTTCCCTTTTAGTGATATCACACGGTCATAGTGAGAAAAAGCCAAGAAAAATACACAAAAACACACTCACATCACCTAAGTACCAAAATGGAGCTAATTGAGGGCATTCGAGTAGAAGTGGTGCAAAACCTATCCTAAGCATCAATTAAAGCTTGAAGAAAATTTGTAAGTGCATATATCAACTTAATCTTGGCATAGAATAATTGGTTTGGTGATTGGATTATGTTTGATATTTATTTGAGTTTAATCTTTGTTTATGTGTTAAGTTGAAACATATTAGATTTTGGAGTGGTTTTGCTATAGAAAAATGTTAGGAAAATTATGATACCTTAGAATTATATTCTATGATGTTATTTGAAGAGAATTATGTGAAAAATGAGGTATTAATTTGGAAAAATTTGAAGAAACAACTATAGTGAATTTCGGTCTTAATAAGATTATTACTGACATATTTGACACATTTTAGTAAATCAGGCATAACTTATTCATTTAATATCGGATTTAAATGATTTAAGAGGCTATGAAAATATAAGAGAAATATATACAACTTTTATGTTATTAATTTTAAGATATAAGGACTCAATCAAGAACGAAATTAAGATTGAAGTGGCATATATGAGTTTATCATAGTAGACATTGATTTTATTGGTGAATTTCTTCTAAAATTCCTAGTGACTTGATTTCTAATTATTTGAATAATATTTTAATAATTATGGTAAGTTTAGAAACTTTAGTTTATTTGGAAAATTTCAAGAATTATTATACAAGATATTATTGGAGAATTAACCAAGAAAACAATATAGTTTAAACTTGAGTTTATTTATGAAAACTAAGGAAAAATTGACAAGTTGTATATTTGGATTTTAGCTTGATTTGAATAAGAAGAAAATGAGGTTTGATTATCCATAGGGTTTGGTTAGCCTTGATGTGTGAATATTTTAATAATTTATTTAATTGTTAAATATTATTCGTTATGTTTTGACGTTATGAATTAATGTGACGTAAATGC
This sequence comes from Platycarya longipes, assembly GCA_036559045.1. Taxonomy (NCBI): domain Eukaryota; kingdom Viridiplantae; phylum Streptophyta; class Magnoliopsida; order Fagales; family Juglandaceae; genus Platycarya; species Platycarya longipes. The sequence continues at coordinate 13,710,329 of CM071796.1, read as the reverse complement.
ATATACATGTGATGTATGCTATTATGAAATATTCTCATATGTTATAAGGTTTATAAGGACATGAAATATACATGTTATAAGTTTAAATTTATGTTACATTGTATTTCGTCACATATAAGTATCGTCATAAGTCATGATGTCTGTTATAAGAAAATACGTTAAGAAAACATTACAAGTGAAAAGATTAAAAAGTTAGTCACATCATGACGGGGATGGCGATACGTAACGCCCATATGACTGAAGTTCCGACAGGGACGGCGATACGTAATGTCTGTCGTAAAATAAGAATCATGTTACGACGGGAATGGCAATACGTAACGCCCGGACGACTGACAAGATTTCATAAGATAAATGTCTTGTCATGACGAAGATGACGATTCGTAATGCACGAAAGATTGACACAAGACCTGTCACGATGGAGACGACGATACGTAACGCCCGGACGACTGACGAGTTATATATATGGATAAGTTGACGTGTCATGCTAAGAGACTCGGTGGGGATGACAATACGTAACGTCTGTTGAGGTTAAGATAAGAAGGGCCTATATAAGTAAGACTTATAAGAATAATAATTATAAGGAAAGAATAAAAAGTCCATGCATTATATAAGATTGTCCAGAAAGATGGATATCAGTATACGCCTACATAAGGAATAAGTCTAAGTCATGCATAAGTCACATGAAGCATGCCATAAATGCATACTCTGGCTGTTTAGATTGTATGTAATTATTTTACGATACCTATACTTTTATTAAGTTAAGTGTGTACTTACTGAAATTTCCAAAGAAATGTCATTCTTGTATATTTCTTTTCTTTTTGGAATTTAAATTTCGCTGCAGGATATGATAACGACCATGGACTAGGTCTTATTTGCTCGAGAGATCCGAAGAAACCCTGAGGGGATCCCCGAAGTACTTTTTCTCCATAGAAATTTTGACTTAGTTAATAGTAGTAGGGACAGACATCGGCATGACAACGAGTTTCCCGAAGTGAAAAAAGAGCCTAGGCGGCCCTAAGGTGATGTTTTGATAAGTTTTATATAATTTGATAACTGAGAAAATTAACTGGGTTAAGCATGTAAAAATATAATATTATTTTATGAATGGACGATATGGATATTAAGGTTTTGTACCACCATGTGATCTCTATAATTTAATTTTATTAAGAACTTTTTCACTACGATTTATATTGCATGTTCTAGTAAGTATAGATGCATATATTCATTTACGATAAGTACGGGAGTGAGCAGCCTAGTATTACTTACTCTGACACTTCAATTTGCATTGAATTATGAACGAAAATTGGGGATGTCACAGAATGGTATTAGAGTAATACGATTCTGGGTAAATCCATATTGTCCTAGGAAAAGATCACATGGTAATAGAATAGGCTTGAATATTTGTGAAGTAAGGTGATTTTGGTAAATGAATTGGGTGCCAAAAGTTTAGAGTTATTAAGTAGAAAAGTAATCTATGATGAGGTTTTGTATGTTTCAGGAAGATAAGATGGTAAGAGAACGAGATGTCAGTAATGATCGAAAATTCAGGCTACATCAATTTTGAGGATCTAGAGATTTATTAGGAAAGAGATTTTAATTGAGAATAACTTGACAGATGATTTTAAGTTCTCAAAGATAGAACGTGAATAATCATTTGGAAGGTAAAGAATTGTTCTTTGAGTATATGAATTGGAAATCAACTAATTAACTTGTTAGTTTCCTATCTGATGGAGTTTTGGTTTTATCTGTGGTATTTGATGATCGAAACATAGTAATGATAGATGTAGGGATTTTGGAAAAGAATTCATGTCCTTGCAAATGGGCTGAAAGAAATATTTTCTTAGATGTGAGATGTTAATTGGATGAGATGATTTTAAATTCAAAAGAATCTAAGTTTTAAATTTTTTGGTGAGTTAATTCGAGTGTATACCCTAAGTATGATACTCGGGGAAAGTTTTGATTGACTATAATTATCATGATTATTCTTTGGAATTAGGAGTGACTTGAGATCACATAGGAACCTGAATGGTTGAGGCCACTTTTTCTTTTGAAGTACTAGAGAGTCGGTTGGGAAAACTATGGGTATCATGGTAACCTTGTTAACAAACTGAGTATAGATAGAAGGATCTCCCATGTAGTGTACATTGGAGGCGTGGGAGTTGAAACTTAGGTATCAACTATGGTGGTATAATCAGAATTATGAGGTAACAAAATTTTAGGATTTTGGAAAATATGATGTAATAGTATTCGGTGGATTGGAGATTTGAAATCTATGCTAGCTATGAGAGGTTAGATGAAAAGTATTATTGGATGACTTTATAATATTGTGAGAAGTTTAGTAGTAGAAGTCCAAATTTATGGTCGATTTTAAGGAATTGATAAAGTGAGCTAAAATTTTGAAAACTTAATACCTTTTTTTTATGACTGGTCTTTGTTGCACATAGGTGTTCATCAAAAGTTGACCAAAAAGGTGGTTAATTGGTCACCAAAGTATAAAGTAAGACGTAAATTGGAAGTTAAACTTATGAATCAATCAATGATGAGTCGAGATGTTGTATGGGCCTAATGAACATTAGGATCTTTGAGGGATTGTATTGAGACCCTTGAGGATATGGAGATTTCGGATTTTATAACTTTCCTGGGAAACAAATTCTAAATGGATAAGTCTAGACAATGGAAGTAATAAGAAATTACTCTTTGAAGGTTACGTGATAAAGGTTGATTGCTAACCAGAGAGTTTTCCTTTAATGAGAATTGATTTGATCTGAGATATGGATTAGCTATATGGGCCCCAGGCTAAGATGGACTACCAAAAGAAAAGGTATTAAAGGAATTTCAATAGTAGGAAAAATCTTCTATAGTTTTTTTGAATGATTTACCAAAATTACCTCTCCTGTATAATAAAAAAGTAGTTGTAGAATATTCCTCTGACTCAAATTTTGTGTAGTCCGAAAGAACTGTATAATTAGTTGATGGTTGTTTTCTTAGCTTTTATATGTAACCTACGAAAATCTATCACAACATGCCGTTTGTCTTGGATCAGGTAAGGATTTGATCGAGATGAAACTTTCCAAATGTCAGTTTCAAAAATAGCTCACATGAGAGAAAGAGTTGAATCTAGGCGTTAAATCTGCTTTAAAAATGGCAAAGATGTTTAAGGGTAAAAAGACTTAAAGGACAGAATATAAAAAGGAAGGAATAATGGAAGTTATTCGCAGAATGACCAAAGGTATAAGAAATCAGATATAGTTAAGATCATAAGTCTTGAGAGAGCTTGAATTGAAACTCACGGTTGCATTTCGTAAGATTTTAAATTTGTAGTTATCTATATTTTATAGAGATAAAATGAGCCCTAAAAGACGATAAGTTAGAGGTGGAATTAGAATGCATGATAACTGCAAGTATATAGCCTTGAAAAATATAACTTTTGGTTCCATTTTGATGTAATTTGGTATGTGCTAAGGTTATCCATGTGGTAAATCATGAGAATACGCAGCATAAACATGATGTTGATAATGATCAGAGGTTTAAATTATATCAATTTGGAGTAGATGATATAATTGAAAATACTAGTATAGGTATAAACATTTAGTATAATAGGTTTCAAACTTTTATGGACATAGATTGCATTTACAATATTGAGATTCAACCTTCCAAATATTGAGGATGAAATTTATTTGAAGGGGGAGGATGTAATAGCCCATTTTTCCCTCAGGCTAAAATATTTATTTTTAGAATTTATAATTATATTTTAAGGAGCTTTTGGAGTATAATCTCTATTGAACCCAAGGTTTCAAGTTTCGTGTAATTATATATCTACACATGGATTTTGATGATAACAAATGAATTCAAAGAAGTCTCAAGCTCAAGTTGTCCACACAATAGAATCAAGCACATCAAGGAACCAAGTATGAGCAAGAAGGGAACAAGTTCACATTAAAATCATAGAGTAATGTTGTAAATCTCTTAAAAATTTGAAATTAGGATTAAGGCTCAAAATTAATATTTTATCATAAAGCATTAAAATACATTTTCCACATGTGCATAAATATTTTAAAAATTAAATTTGAAAATTTTGAAAGATGATTGATTGTCATCTTTCACATGTGCATGACATGATTAAAGGTTTGAACTTTGAAAATATTAAGATGATTGATTGTCATCTTTCACATGTGCATGACATGATTAAATGTTTGAACTTTGAAAATATTAAGATGATTGATTGTTATCTTTCACATGTGCATGTTTTATTTGAATATTTTCAAAAGTGGTGGATGCTTTTCTTGACTTATGCAAAAGATAGATGTCTTTATTTGAAAATTTTGAAAAGTAAAGTGTACTCCTTTTGTCATATGCAAAAAGTAAAATATTAGGTTTGAAATTTTTGAAAAGTAAAGTGTGCTCCTTTTGTCACATGCAAAAAGTAAAAAGATTAGATTTGAAATTTTTGAAAAGTGAATGATGATGTCTTTGATATGTGAATCTTTTTAAATTTGAATATGAAATCTCATATGCCTATAAATAGATCATTTGAGAGCTTCATATTTACAACACCAAGAGCATACAACATTCATTCAAAACTTTCATTCTTTCTTCTCTAAGCATTGAGCCGTAACCCTTGTTCATTTTGAGAGATATAGTTTGCGCTGTATTGTTTTTATTTCACTCATTGAGGAGTGTTTTCTGATAGCCTACCCACTATCAATTCTTGTATCAGTAAAAGGGTGTGTATAACCCTTGTGTGTGTAGAAGGTGTTCTACACGGGGAATAGTTAAATCACCAAGTGTGAGGTGATTAGAAGTGTAGAGGGTGTTCTACACTGATTCTTTAGAGCGGTGCTGCTCAAAGGTGTAATAGGTTTCTATCTCCACCTAAAGGAGATTGAATAGTGGATTTGGGGATCCTCAAGGGGTAGCTTGAGGCGAGGACGTAGGCAATGGGGCCGAATCTCGTTAACATACTGAGTTTGCTTCTCTCTTACCTTTACTCTTTATATTTATTGTTGTTTCATATTTTGTTTATATTTTATATTGTATACTTGATTTATAATTATTATTTTTTTAAATACAACTCAATTCACTCCCCCTCTTGTGTTAGTCATCTGGGCAACAATTGGTATCAGAGCTAGAGCACTATTATAAGATTAACTATCTTTTGAGTTAAGATCTTATGGCTAACATTGCAGCTTCATTTAGTGAAGGTCAATCTAGCAGTCGGGCTCCACTCTTTTGCGGAGACAATTACTCATTCTGGAAAGTTAGAATGAGAATATTCCTTCAGGCTCAAGGTCGAGAAATTTGAAAATGCATTGTAAATGGACCTTATATTCCAACAAAAGTGGTTGATGGAGTAAAGGTCAAAAAGGAAGAAGAAGAGTTTGATCGTGAAGACGATAGACTTTATACTTTGAATTTAACTGCTATGAATTTATTATATAATGCTCTCAATGGTAATGAGTTTAATAGAGTAATGACTTGCGCTACAACAAAGGAAATTTGGGATAACTTGGAAGTTACTTATGAAGGAACTTCTCAAGTCAAGAAATCAGAAATTTATATTCTTACTCATGAATATGAAATGTTTAAGATGAATGATGATGAATCTATTTCTAGTATGCACACTCGTTTTATTAACATCATAAACAGCTTGACAGCTCTTGGCAAAATTTATTCCAAAGTGGAGATAGTAAGAAAAATTCTCAACTCTCTACCAAAACGTTGGGAATCAAAAGTGACAGCGATTCTTGAAGCTAGAGACCTCAAGAAGCTCGAAGTGAATGAACTCATCGGGTCACTTATCACCCATGAGTATACATTGAAAAGAGGAGAAGAAGAAGGAAAGCCAAAGAAGAGCTTGGCACTTAAAGCTGTTCTATATGAAAGTGAAAGTGATGAAGATGAGGAAAATGACGACAAAGATGAAGAACTTGTGATGATAACAAGAAGAATTCAGAGGTTCTTAAAGAAAAATAAAACTCCTCCAAGGAAATCCTTCAAAAAGCTTTCCAAGAAAGATTCAGGTAAAAATGACACTTTAATTTGTTATAAATGCAATAAGCCTGGTCATATCAAGTCAGATTGTCCTCTGCTAAAGAAATATTGAAACAAAGGCAAAAAAGCAATGAAAGCTACATGGGATGATGATTCAAGTAGCTCAGATAGTGAAGTAAGCAATGGAGAATCAGCAAATCTTTGTCTTATGGCTAAAGATGACATTGAGGTAACAAATCTTGATAATATTGAAGATCCTTCATATGAAGAATTGCAAAATGTTTTAGAAGAGGTATATGAAGAATTTGAAAAATTGGGTATCAAGTATACTACTTTGAAAAAGAAAAATTCTTCTTTAATAAACGAAATTGATATTTTAAGAAAAGAAAGTATTGTTTTGAAAGATGAAAATTTTGAGTTGAAGAAAAAGAAAAATTCTTCTTTAACAAACGAAATTGATATTTTAAGAAAAGAAAGTATTGTTTTGAAAGATGAAAATCTTGAGTTGAAGAAAAAGAAAACTGATTTAGAAAATATTATTGAAAAATTTACGAATGGAAAAAGAAATTTTGAAAAACTTCTTGGTAGTCAAAGATGTGTTTTTGACAAGGCAGGCTTGGGATATATGCCAAAACAATAATACAAACCTTATAAAAACTTTTTTGATAATCCTTCTACATCAAAGTCCAATATTCAAAATCTTTTCATAAAAATAATTTTGTTAAAAAAGGATACTATTATAATCACTCAAATTCTTCATATATGTCACATGCTATTTGCAATTTTTGTAATAGAAATGGTCATAATTATTTTGCTTGTCCTATTAGAAGAAAACATACAATGACTATTAAGGCCATATGGGTACCTAAAAATCTTGTTTCTTCTAATACTAATAAATAAAGGACCCAAAGAACTTGGGTACCAAGAAAAATCATTTTAATTGTTTTTATAGGTGTGCATGAAGTCCTCCACAAACAAAAATAAATGGTTTTTAGATAGTGGATGTTCAAGACACATGACGGGAGACAAGACTAAGTTCTTTGATCTTAGATCTAAAGAAGAAGGACACGTGACATTTGGAGACAACTCGAAAGAGAAGATCGTGGGAATAGGTAAAATTGATAATGAGTCTTCTCTCATAATTGAAGATGTTCTACTTGTTGAAGGTCTAAAACATAATCTTTTGAGCATAAATCAATTATGTGATAAAGGATTTACAGTTACTTTCAAAATGGATAAGTGCATTATTTTGAATGATCATGATTGTAATATTTATTTTATTGCTTTAAGAAGTAACAATGTTTATACAATTGATTTTGAAGAAATTACCTCACAAGATGCTATTTGTTTTTCAGCTCAAAATGAAATTAATTGGTTATAGCATAGAAGACTAGGTCATGCCAATATGGAACTTATTTCCAAACTTTCAAAAAATGATCTTGTGAGAGGTTTACCAAAGACAAATTTTCTTAAAGACAAAATTTGTGATGCATGCCAATTTGGTAAACAAACAAAAACTTCTTTTAAAACCAAGAAACATATTTCTACTACTAGACCACTGGAACTGATACACATGGATCTTTTTGGACCAAATAGAGTTACAAGTTTAGGAGGAAAATATTATGCATTTGTTATTGTTGATGATTTCTCTAGATATACTTGGGTCATCTTTCTTGCTCATAAAGATGAGGCACATAATGCATTTACCAAGTTATGCAAGAGAATTCAAAATGAAAAGGGTTATACTATTTCAAGTATCCAAAGTGATAGGGGAAAAGAGTTTGTTAATAAAAATATTGAAACATTTTGTGATGAAAATGGTTTTGTGCATAATTTTTCTGCTCCTCGAACTCCTCAACAAAATGGGGTAGTAGAGAGGAAAAATAGATCTCTTCAAGAGATGGCAAGAACAATGCTCAATGAGAACAACTTGCCTAGTTATTTTTGGGCCGAAGCGATAAGTACTGCATGTTATGTTATAAATAGAGTTATGCTAAGGTCCAAGTTAGATAAAACCCCCTATGAGCTTTGGAATGAGAAAAAGCCCAACATTGGTTACTTTTATGTATTTGGATGCAAATGTTTTATTTTAAATGACAGGGATAATTTAGGCAAGTTTGATGCAAAATCTGATGAAGGTATCTTTCTCGGGTATTCTACTAATAGTAAAGCTTATAGAGTATTTAATAAAAAGATTTTGACTGTACAAGAATCTATGCATGTAGTATTTGATGAATCTAATTCTCTACTCTCCAAGAAATCCATTGATGAAGAAATAAGAGGTATAAATAATACGGAAAGTCTCAATCTCAACAAAGAGAACACAATAGAGGAAGTCCAACATGGAGACATCAGGAACGATCATCAAAATTTAATACAAGATGCAACCAAACAGTGGAAATTTGTGAAAGATCATCCAGTGGAACAAATTCTGGGAGAACCTTCACGAGGTGTAAGCACTCGATCATCTCTTAGAAATATTTGCAATCATACTGCTTTTCTACCTCAGATTGAACCTAAAAATATTGATGAAGCACTTCTTGATGAATTTTGGATTCTAGCTATGCAAGAAGAGCTTAATCAATTTGAAAGAAATGATGTTTGGACACTTGTTCCTAGACCCAAAAATCATACTATTATTGGAACAAAATGGGTTTTTAGAAACAAGAAAGATGAGTCCGGAGTCATTACTAGAAATAAGGCTCGACTTGTAGCCCAAGGTTTCAATCAAGAAGAATGAATCGATTATGATGAGACATATGCACCAGTCACAAGATTAGAAGCTATTCGAATGCTACTTGCATATGCTTGTTATAAAGATTTCAAACTTTTTCAAATGGATGTTAAAAGTGCTTTCTTAAATGGATTTATAAATGAAGAGGTATATGTTGAGCAACCTCCAGGTTTTGAAAATTATATTTCTCCAAATCATGTTTTCAAACTCACAAAAGCACTATATGGACTCAAACAAGCTCCTAGAGCGTGGTACGAGAGACTCAGTGGTTTCTTGATTGAAAAAGGCTTTTCAAGAGGAAAAATTGATACAACTCTTTTCATTAAATACGAAAATGATGATATTCTTTTGATTCAGATTTATGTTGATAATATAATATTCGGTGCTACTAATGAAAATATGTGCCAAGTTTTTGCTAAGACTATGCAGGAAGAATTTGAAATGAGCATGATGGGAGAGCTTACATTCTTTCTCGGATTGCAAATTAAGCAAGCAAAAAGTGGGACATTCATCAATCAATAAAAATATATTAAGGAATTGCTGAAGAAGTTTGGGATGGAAGGTGCTAAGGAAACTGGAACACCAATGAGCCCGTCTACTAAACTTGATAAAGATGAATCCGGTAAACCAGTTGACTCGAAGGTATATCGAGGTATGATTGGTAGCTTATTATATTTGACAGCCAGTAGACCAGATATTATGTTTAGTGTGTGCTTATGTGCACGCTTTCAATCATCTCCAAAAGAATCACATTTAATTACAGTTAAGCGCATTCTTAGATATCTTAGTGGTTCAATTAACTTAGGGTTATGGTACCCTAAGCACACATCTTTCGATCTAATCAGCTACACAGATGCAGATTATGCTGGCTATAAAATAGATCGAAAAAGCGCTAGTGGAGCATGTCACTTCTTAGATCATGCACTAGTTTCCTGGTTTAGTAAAAAACAAAATTCTGTTGCACTATCTACTGCTGAGGCAGAATATGTTGCTGCGGGTAGTTGTTGTGCTCAAGTTCTTTACATGAAGCAACAACTTGAGGATTTTAAACTTATGTACAATCACATTCCAATCAAATGTGATAATACAAGTGCTATAAATCTTTCAAAAAATCCAATACAACATTCTTGGACCAAACATATTGAAATTAGATATCATTTTCTTAGAGATCATGTGCAGAAGGGCGATATTGTATTAGAATTCACTAGTACACATGATCAATTGGCAGACATTTTCACAAAACTCCTACCAGAAGATAGACTATGCATGATTAGAAGAGAAATAGGAATTATGCATGCCATGAATATCTGCTAGATACTTTTATTTCATTATCTTAAATGACCTACAGAAACTTGAGACGTTTAGCCTCATCATTCAAATGCATTTGCTCCTCATAAATTATCATGTCATCCTTGTCTAAAGGATTAGGCAATCGAAATGAAGAAGCAAGCAAGGATTTCAAATCCTTATTCTGTTGCTTTAACTCTACTATTTTTTTGTTTGACTCATAAACAAGTCATTGAAGTACAGAAACAGTCTCGCTAAGCTTCTCAATTTCGCGAGTTTTGGACTGTAACCGAGCAGAAAACGCGACGATAGATGATGAGTATCGAGTTTCGAGACCCACAAGCTCGTAAATGGCGTCATGATCTGATTTATTAGCTAAATCAGTCTCTTGTTGCTTCATGGCACCCACGACAGATGCAGAAATAGATTGAGACTGAGGTGAAGGATACCTCAAATCTTGATCAAGAGAAGCACTGAAGGGAAATCAACTAGCCATTGAAAATTTGTAGAATGAGAATGCAAGCAAATTGTAAAGATGAGAAGAAAGCTTGATGCGAAATAGATAAAGCTAAGGATTGCTCTTATAGAAACGGAAATAAGAACAAGACAAGCTTACAAATCCTGATAATATCTCATTTTTCAGCAACATCAAGCGGATCAAATCTCTGCACCGAATTACCAGAGCTACGCCTCCAACCCTTGCAGGTTTTGTCGGGCACGGGTGGTTTCAATTATTCAGCTCTTTACAAAATCTCCTTCCGCACCGAATTGCCAGAACTAGGCCTCCAGCCTTTGCAGGTTTTGTCGAACACGTGTGGCTACGCACCGAATTCTCTACAGTCTCTACTAACGCAGCGTTTTATTTGTCTATTGGTTATTGTAGGAATATATCTTATTGAGCTAATTATGATTCCTTTTTAATGATGCCAAAAGGGGGAGAAGTTTTAGACTAGAACATTAACATTGTTTAAATTGCTAAACTTGTTATCTATGCTTGGAATTATATTTATATTTTTGCTTGAAAAACTAACGCACATTCTCAGGGGGAGCTTAAGTATTAATACAGGCTTCAGGTTCTATCAAGTATTTGTCATCATCAAAAAGGGGGAGATTGTTGAACCCAAGGTTTCAAGTTTCGTGTAATTATATATCTACACATGGATTTTGATGATAACAAATGAATTCAAAGAAGTCTCAAGCTCAAGTTGTCCCCACAATAGAATCAAGCACATCAAGGAACCAAGTATGAGCAAGAAGGGAACAAGTTCACATTAAAATCATAGAGTAATGTTGTAAATCTCTTAAAAATTCGAAATTAGGATTAAGGCTCAAAATTAATATTTTATCATAAAGCATTAAAATACATTTTCCACATGTGCATAAATATTTTTAAAATTAAATTTGAAAATTTTGAAAGATGATTGATTGTCATCTTTCACATGTGCATGACATGATTAAAGGTTTGAACTTTGAAAATATTAAGATGATTGATTGTCATCTTTCACATGTGCATGACATGATTAAATGTTTGAACTTTAAAAATATTAAGATGATTGATTGTTATCTTTCACATGTGCATGTTTTATTTGAATATTTTCAAAAGTGGTGGATGCTTTTCTTGACTTATGCAAAAGATAGATGTCTTTATTTGAAAATTTTGAAAAGTAAAGTGTGCTCCTTTTGTCATATGCAAAAAGTAAAATATTAGGTTTGAAATTTTTGAAAAGTAAAGTGTGCTCCTTTTGTCACATGCAAAAAATAAAAAGATTTGATTTGAAATTTTTGAAAAGTGAATGATGATGTCTTTGATATGTGAATCTTTTTAAATTTGAATATGAAGTCTCATATGCCTATAAATAGATCATTTGAGAGCTTCACATTTACAACACCAAGAGCATACAACATTCATTCAAAACTTTCATTCTCTCTTCTCTAAGCATTGAGCCTTAACCCTTGTTCATTTTGAGAGATATAATTTGCGCTGTATTGTTTTTATTTCACTCATTGAGGAGTGTTTTCTGATAGCCTACCCACTATCAATTCTTGTATCAGTAAAAGGGTGTGTATAACCCTTGTGTGTGTAGAAGGTGTTCTACACGGGGAATAGTTAAATCACCAAGTGTGAGGTGATTAGAAGTGTAGAGGGTGTTCTACACGGATTCTTTGGAGCGGTGCTGCTCAAAGGTGTAATAGGTTTCTATCTCCACCTAAAGGAGATTGAATAGTGGATTTAGGGATCCTCAAGGGGTAGCTTGAGGCGAGGACGTAGGCAGTGGGGTCGAACCTCGTTAACATACTAAGTTTGCTTCTCTCTTACCTTTACTCTTTATATTTATTGCTGTTTCATATTTTGTTTATATTTTATATTGTATACTTGATTTATAATTATTATTTTTTTAAATACAACTCAATTCACCCCCCCTCTTGTGTTAGTCATCTGGGCAACAATCTCCCATAGGAATAAAACTTGAGAATTGGATAATAATTTTGAGCCAAGAAAGGGAAATAAGGTATTTTAATAAGGTATTCTATGATAAATTATGGTTAAATATTTGATAATTTTAATAAGGTATCAACTAGAGAAATTATATTTGGGATTAGGAAGAGGTAAGTTTCTAAAATTTGAGGGTAAAATTCAAAAGGAAGTGATAGAACAAAACATCAAACACTTGGTGTGCCAAAATGAGTTTTCGGGCTGGTCCATCGAGTTTTGGTGTAAGGAACATAACTTTCTCATATAAGGTCCAAATGAGGTGATTCCAATTCGTATAGAATCTTAAGAGGCAACTATAAAACTTTTATGTTTTTAATTTTCGAATATTTTAACTAGATAAATGAATTATTTGGACTGCAGGTGGACTGATATGGATTGGACGAAAATGGAACCCAAAAACAAAGTGTGCCACCACCTCACTCTAGGTGCTTAAATTTGATTGGTTCCTTCCATTTCTCTGATATGAAAACATGTGGGGAGGCATGCGGCAAATGGAGATAAATCATCTAGAAGCCTTGTTGGCAAGAAAATAAAAGGAAACAAATGGTGAACTCGGATTGGGTGTTCTCGAGTAAGTAAATTAAGCATATCTCTCTCATCTGATCTCGGAATAAGGTGATTCAAAATCCTATAGAATATTAATAAGATTATATAAAACTTTTATGTTTTTATTTTTCGAAAAATCTAATTGGATCAGGGACTTATTTGGGATGGAAGAAGCCAAGATATCAGATTATACGTGGCTGGGTAGACAGCCAGCCCATGTCAACTCATAACCCCCCCTCCTCATGTGGTTATTTCTCAACCCTTGATCACATAAGGCAGCCAAGTGACTTAATCCTAACCCTTAGATGAAGATTAGACCAGCTAAGTCTAGATTAAGGGTGATGATAACACTTAGATAATGAGGGACACCTCACACATTTTGATATTGGAAGAAAAACCGATGGCCTCAAGTGTTTCACCCCTAAAGCCATGCTTTGAGACGTCTACTATGCCTATGTGTGTGTGTGTGTGTGTGTGTGTGTGTGTGTGTGTGTGTGTGTGTGTGTGTGTGTGTGTGTGTGTGTGTGTGTGTGTGTGTGTGTGTGTGTGTGTGTGTGTGTGTGTGAGCTTATCCTCTTTCCCTTTTAGTGATATCATACGGCTATAGTAAGAAAAAGTCAAGAAATATATACAAAAATCCACTCACATCACCTAAGTACCAAAATGGAGCTAATTGAAGGCATCCGAGGAGAAGTGGTGCAAAACCTATCCTAAGTATCAATTGAAGCTTGGATAAAATTTTTAAGCATATATATTAACTTAATCTTGGCATAGAATAAGTGGTTTGGTGATTGGATTATATTTGATATTTATTTGAGCTTAATTTTTGTTTATGTGTTAAGCTGAAACATATTGGATTTTAGAGTAGTTTTGCTAAGGAAAAATGCTAGGAAAATTATAAGACCTTAGAATTATATTTTATGATGTTATTTGAATAGAATTATATGAAAAATGAGGTCTTAATTTGGAAATAATTGAAGAAAAAATTCTAGTGAATTTCGGTCTTAATAAGATTATTATTGGCAGATTTGACACATTTTGGTAAATCGGGCATAACTTATTCATTTGATGTCGGATCTGAATGATGTGTGAATATTTTAATAATTTATTTAATTGTTAAGTATTATTCGTTATGTTTTGACGTTATGAATTGATGTGACGTAAATGCATGTACATGTAATGTATGCTATTATGAAATATTCTCATATGTTATAAGGTTTAAAAGGACATGAAATATGCATGTTATAAGTTTAAAATTATGTTACGTTACATTTCGTCATATATAAGTATCGTCATAAGTCGTAACGTCTATTATAAGAAAATACGTTAAGAAAACTTTACAAGTGAAAAGATTAAGAAGTTAATCACGTCATGATAGGGATAAAGATACGTAACGCTCGTATGACTGACGTGCTGATAAGGACGGCAATACGTAACGCTGTCGTAAAATAAGAATCATGTCACGACGGGGACAGCTAACTAAAATTAATTTATAATAAAATATTTTTTGTTCTATTTTGATACAATTTTTTAGAGAAGGAGTTAACATATAAAATGATATTAATATCATCTATTAAATCATGAAAAATTAATATGTATGATTTTTTTCAAAATTAACATATATTATGATTAATATGTATTAAATTATCATAAAAAAAAAATAAATCTCTTAAAAAAATTCATCCTATATACTAAAGGGCTAGGGGGCAAGGGGTTAATAGCTCTGCCATTATTTTTTTAAAATGTACTTATGATGAGTTATTTGTAACGAAAATGATTATTTGTATAAAGAATAGATTTATTTTGATTTAAAAAAAAAACCATTTCGAATTTATGTGTGTATAATATAGTATTTAGGGTGATGATACACGTACAATTTGTTTACCACTAATTTACTATTTTTAGTATATTTATTCTTTTGTTATTTTATTTGAAATATTTTTTAACATCCTTAAACATTAAAAAATATACAATTTTACTAATAATCACTTTCTTAATTATTAAGTAAAAATATTTTTTTTTTTAAATTTAAAAATTTTAAAAAGTGTTAGAAAGATGGTAGATGGATAGTAAGACTATCATTATTCTAATTATAATATGCAGGATGCACAAAAACTACCACCTCTTTTATATACATACAAATAGAAAGCGTGAAAATAATACATCAACAAAACAGAGCACCATGACCTAATTACCAAATAATGCAACCAAAGATAAATAACTCTCTGAAAATCCCTACCTACTGATCTCTAATTCGGAACTTCATGTTAGCCTGACTACGTGCATTCCACCATTTTTTCCTCTCCATTTCACACTGTTAACTGATCATTACTTGATGATGATCTCTTACTGATCGCCCTTCATCCCAGACTGAGTACTATCGATATTCCCGCCGTCGCTACCATTGTCTTCCTCGTCGGACGATAACGGCACCAGCCAACACGTTCCATGCAAATGCCCGTTGACACACACGAAATACTCCAAGCCACCATCGTGCGAGCCTAGCCGCCTTGCTGCGCTCTTGGGCACCAACCGAGCAGTCGTCATGCTCCACACGCGAGCTCCGCAGTAAGGACACCTCACTCTCTCCTCCAGGGCCGTCTGCCTTCCGATCAAGCTCGCCCTCGTTGTCGACCTGAGAAATCCCTTGAATACGCCTCTGTAAATCCCCAGATCATGATGATCATCTTCCTCATCGCCCGACGTAGTTGGATGTTCGCACGGGTCACTCACGTACAACAAATCTTCCCGACACTTCTTGCTCAAGAAGCTTCGGCCCGACGTTTTCGAAAACCGAGCGGCCTTCACGAAGTGTCCCGGCGACGGCTGATTCACCTTGAAATGCCGCGTCGACTCGCACCCACAGCAGTAGAACATTAGCTTCGCGAGCGCATGCCACCCACAGGAAAACCGACCATGGGGATTACCGTTGGCTAATGTGGCCACCATGCGCGGCGCCCGGTACACGCAGAGCTCGCGCCAGAGCACACGCTCGGCTATGGCTCGGAGCTTTCGATTTACCGAAGAGGTGAGACAGAGAGTTTGTACGTCCCATTCGATGGTTTTGAAGAGGAGAATGAGAATGCTCTCATTGAGTATGCCGGACTCAGATGAGTCGGACCCTTGACTCGGCGGGTAAGTTGATTTCAGGCGCTGGTTCCGGTTCATTGCGACATCACCGGAGTTTCAGGCATCTCCGAGCATGGATATATATTATAAACATGTGTCCAAGTACGACGCGTGGCGTGCAGGGAAATGGCCGGTAAAAGTGTAACAGATTCGAGTCTTTTAAATATGTAGCGTGTCGCGTTACTATTGGTTAGAGGACGCGTGTAGGTATTTCATTGCTGAACTGCCGTGATTGAAATTCGGAGAACAACATCACACGTGTCTATTTGGGAAGGGCTAAGGCTCGAAGCATCTTTTTGGAGGCTCAAAAGTACCTAAGGTCCATCCTACGTGTCTGTCTCGTTGTGTGCCTTTTGACACGAGTCGGACATAAATATCCATATCTTTTTACTATTTGTTTTATTCCTTCTCGGCTTAATTGGTTGCACACGTGGATAAGGCCAAGGCCTAGACACGTGTTGAGAGTATGGTATTATGGTACCAAAACAATTAGCCAATAGGAAAAATGAGGACCTAACCCCAATTTAAAATAACAAGAAGTATTTTTCTATCAAAGTTGATAAAATCATGCCAAGATTAATATATAAAACGTATAGAGTTGATTTAAAATTTTTTTACAAAAATATTTTTTTTTTCAAAATAATAATTTGGAGGAAGAAACCCCTTTGCTCAATCTTGTCTCCTCCATTGACCGCTCTTGACATGTTATCATTTTTTTTGTCAATAACTTAGAAATATAAACATATAACTATCTTTTTTACGATCTATATAGAATTAAAACCAATTCCTACAAAAAAATATTTATAATTTGTTGATTATCTCATAAATATATAATTTTATTCATTTTCATAATTTGGGCCAATGGCTTACACAAAAAATTTCCTTAATTTGTTTTTTGATATTTTTAATTTCTTGATTATTTTTGCAAAGGTGATCAGATAATTTAAGTTATAATAATAAATCCCAATGGTTTTTTTTTCTAAAAATAAATATTTTAACTTCTGTTTTGCTGAATTTAACTAATTTTTTAACTTAATTAATCTACAAATTTTATCCAGAAATTTAGAAGGCCAGGTTGATATTTTTATTTCTTTATTTTAGAATTAAGTTAGCATGATAAGATCAGAGAGGAATTGTTAAAAAAAAATGGGAGAGGATTTAAAAAAGAAATATATATAATGTGGCTATCTAACTATGAATAGTAATTTTTGTTGATTTTTTGTTAAATCTTAGGGAATATTCTGTTAAATGTCAATCCGTTAAGTTCCAATATGAATATAAATATATATTAATTATACTGATGCCATGCATGCATTTTCCTCATTCAATGTATCAATAATGAGATGGTATGTTTTGTGTTACCAAGGGTTAGGCATTGATTCGAACTCCGGAGTTAATTAGATATATTATCAATAATCAAATTAAATTAGGGTCGAATTTCAGAGTCATGATCGGAACGAAAATTAATCTTTTTTTTTTTGCATATAAATGTACTCATGGGGTTATTTAATATTGTATGCGTTTGAAACTTTATATAATGTTAATAGTATATTATATGCATGACTCCTAAGTTTCCAGGTAGGTATCACGTATTGATGCTAATTTACATTGTGCTTTCAGGTGGAAAGAGAAGCTTAAGACTTCTCAATTGCCAGAGATGATTTTTGGGGAGAGTTCTTTGGTTCTTAAACATTTGAATAGTGGCATAAAAATTCATTTTAATTCATTTGATGTTCTAAATGGCTAGAAGCAGGAGGCATTGCCACCATTGGTTGAAGTCCCTGTAGGCGCAGCGAAATGGAAATTCAAAATGTAAGCTAGGTTTTCTATGTATAATTTCTTTTAATAAGTTCTAGGTTTTCATAAGTGCTTAAAAATCTTTATGCATTACAAAATTTATTTCTTTATAAAAATAATATCATTTTTTTAAAATAATCATATAAATAACATAGATAAATTTATTTTGCACCTTACTTTTTCCTAATATATATATATATAGAGAGAGTATTTTAGGTCTCGTTACTTTTGTAAGAGAGATGGAGACAAGGTCACAGTTGTCTCCTTGTTATTCGGTAATTGTCGTTTGTACAGTACCCATACTACATCGGTGCGATTTTATCCCGTTTCGTCTTGCTGCCGCATGTCCAACCCAAGACGTGGCACATAGCACGTGGCACCCCTCAGCATCGTCTTGTTGCATGATTTTTTTTTTCCAGTTAAGGTGTTACAGGGAGTTTATCACCTATTAATAAAAACATGTTACGTCTGTGAGTTACACATTAAATAATTAAATAGGTAAGAATTATTGCATGTGATTATCACCGAAAAAGGAATGAAGTCGATGCTCTTCATTAGGAGTAGCAATATGTGATACGACACGTTAATACGAAACGAACACGACATAAAAGCGAGTTAGTGTTTAGCCTTAACGGGTTTCGGATCAATTCGTGTCAACCCGTTAAGACACGATTTAATAACGGGTCAAACCCGTTAAGACCCGTTAAGACACGTTAAGAAATTTGAATTTACTTTTATACCCTTGAGCTAAATTTCAAAAAAATCCTAATTTAAAATTAGTTTTATACTCTTAAACACTTTGCTATCCCATTTACGTACTTATTAAAAAATCATTAACGAGTTAACCCATTATTATTTAATATGTTTGGGTTATAATTTTAATATTTTACAATGTGTAGATCATATTTGTGTATTTATCATATTTTATAGTGTACTACTTATTGAATTGTAATTTTAAGATTGTAGTTTGTAATTAATTTTTATATTTTATAACTATTATTTAAGTTTTAATATTTATATAAAATTAATTAAGTTAAACTCAAACGGGTCACTAACGGGTTTGCGGGTTGAAACGAGTCAGATCGTGTTGTATCGTGTCGTGTCATATCGTGTCATATAGTGTCAAAAGTCTTAACAGGTCTTAACGGGTCGTGTCGTGTCAACCCATTATCTTAACGGGTCGTGTTAGGGTTGAAATTTTTGACACGAAACCCTTAACGGGTCGTGTTCGTGTTGACCCTTTAAGCATTATGTACACGCTCTGATACGACAGGAACACAACCCGGTAACACGTTTTGACACCCCTACTCTTCATCCTATTTTCTCTTCGTAAATCCCTCTTCCTGTTCTTCTTTTCATTAATCCAGTCATAGAATTCAGACCTCCTCCTAAAATCTCCTCCTCAGACTGACAAAATCAGAATACTTTATGAGAGATACACACCCAAGCTTACACATAGAAGCGAACAAATCTATTTTGAAACTGAGTTCGGTTGAATATACATACATATATATTATAGTTGTAACTTTCTAATTATTTCAATACAAAAAATTGAAATGCAATCGAAGAACTTAGTTGAAGAAGAAGACTGAAAACTAGAACATTTTTTCATTTTCTCAGCTCCCAAACACAGACCAGAATTAGGGGTGTAACGGATCCGGTTCGGTTCAATTTTGGCCAAAATATAGAACCGAACCGGTACTACCGATTACGCTCTGATTATCCTCCAAAACTGATAGTACTGATTTTACCGGTCCCAATTCGATATTTTGGTTCTAATAAATTGTAAATTTTTAAACATAAATCTATATTTTTAAAAAAATATATGGTTTAAAATTTGTTTTTTTATTACATAAATCTGTTAGATTAACAAAAAAAATTGTTATATAAAAAAAAATCTATAATATAAAAACTGTTATAAAATAAAAATTGTTATATAAAAAACTACTTTAATATTATATTTAAAATTAAACTTTATTTTATAAATATTATAGTTTTATTTATATATGATTATATTATTATGTATTATATATAAAATATATATAAAATATTAAAACATATTATATATAATATTAAAAAAATAATTTAAAATATACAATTACTAGGACCAGTCCGGTCTCGTCTGGTTTTAAAATTAAAGGAATCAGAACCGGACCGAATCTTACCAGTTTTGTGTTTCTAAAAATCAGTTTTGGACCGAACTGATTCAAACCCGATCTAACCTGTCCGATTTGGACCGGTCCGGGCCGGTTTTCCGATTTTTCGATTTTTTTTTACACCCCTAACCAGAATTAATGGAGAGACCAAATGAGTCCTTTTTTTCATTTTCTCAAATCCCAAACACAGACCAAAATTAATGAAGACCAAATGAGCCCTTTTCTTTTCTCAGCTCTCAAACACATCAGAATTAATGAAGATCAAATTAGATTTGTGAAATTTAAAATCTATAAAAGAAATTGAACGTACCATTCAATTTCTTTCCTTACCGACCATAGAGAACTTAAGAAACATGAAATGGAAGTAAGTGAAATGAGTTTCGAGAAAGAAGAGTAGAAGAATGTGAAATACATTGAATTGCATTTTGTCTTGTCTCGCTTGGCATTGCATTCGAGAAGTTATCGTATTGGGCATAAGTTTTTGGAGGAACTTGTTTTCTTGAAAGAGAAATTAATTTTCCTTCTTTATATTTCTTAAAAAACAATTGCATTACAATGCCTTGAATTTTCTTTTTCTGTTTTTACGATATGTGTCTGATTGAGATTTGGTGCAGATTTTTTTGTACCACAACCTATCCACAATAAATCTTGGAGTTTCTTCACTCTCGTAATATTCAGCTCAAAAAGTTTGAGAGAGTGGGTGAGGAAAAGGGGGCCTGGTCTACAATGAGAGAAAGGGTGAAAGGGGCAACAAGGAGTGTATGTCGCGTGCCAACAATAAGTTGCATATGTGGCTTACGTGTCATAATACCATTAGAGGGTGTTATTTGGCCTACCCCACACATTTCATCTAGAAGATTTTTTTTTTAATTTTTTGAACAGTTCTTGTTGTATAATTGAGCATGAGAAATGATACAATAAAGTCTTAAACTATAAAACTTTCACCTAATCAAAATGTAATTTATTGTTATAATTAAACTCACACATATTTAACTATTAAGATATAAAGGCAAAAATGATAAATCACATAATTAAATAAAGTTGTGTAGTATAAGATTTATATATAAATTTTTTCATTGAGTATAATTCTAATATCGAGCTTTGGATAGACATATGGCCACTTAAAGAGCAATGGACATATGATGCCATATTTTGTAGGATTAGGGTTTAAGTCATGTCAAAATGGTCGGTCACCTGACTCATGTCTATTCAAATTATAATAGAGAAATATTTTAGTCACATAAAATTTTATAAATTTAAGCTCATAAATTAATGTGATTTGATATATTATATTATATTATAAAATACTTTTATTATAAAGTAGATTTAACGTATCACATAAATTCATGTCAATTTATGAGTTTACTTTTATAAAGTTTTATTGTGACTATAGCCCTTTTCATTAACTGTGTAAAAATCAAAAAATTGGCCTGGACCAATTGGTTTGATCTGGTTTTCGACCATTTCGATTCGAAACCAGTTCCTCTATTTTAAAAACTGGTCATAATCGGTCCAGAATTGGTTTTATGTTTTCTAGGACTGGAGCGGTTCACATATTTATATATAAAATTATTATATTTATATTATATTATATATAATTATATATATATTAGAATCTTATATATAAATAAAAATTGTAATATATATGATATAATATTATATTATAATTTATGACATAAAATTATAATTTTAAACTTGAACATTTATTTGATCATATGTTTTAAATATAAAATATATATTAATTTAATTTTATGACTTAATAAACTCTCAATATAATTTTTTGATAAATATATTAGTAACACTAAAATATATTAATATTAATAATACTATAGCAATAGTATGTATTAATATATATTAATATTATTATTGTATTAATAGTATTTATATATATTAATACATATATATATATATATCAAGTATAATAGATTAGAGATTTAATATATATATATATTAAAAATTGAAAAACTGGATCGGGACCAATAAAATCAAAAATATCAGTTTAGGAGAGTAACTGGTGTGATATCGATTTTTGAAAATGCAAAATCGGTATATACTGATTCAATCTTAAAATTTGTCTAAACCTGGACCAGGTTACACTTTTGCTTTCCATTATGGAATGGTAAGAAAAACAATTTAAGAATCTAAGGCCTGATTTGTTTCAGATATGAGATGAGATGATATAAAAATTAAAAAAAGAATAAAATATTATTGTAATATATTTTTTAAATATTAATTTTATTTTGGGATTTGAAATATGTGTTTTAGAATTTGAAAATGTTAAATTTTTTATTATATTTTTTATGAAAATTTGAAAAAATGTAATGATAAGTTTGAGATGTGTTTTGGACTTTTGGTTTCATTTCCGTAAGCAAACCGGACCTAAATATGATAAAATTATCTCAACACAATATTTTTTACTATTTACTTTAATAGAAAAAAATACTATTCATATTAGGGGGCATGTCCATGGACTTTATTTCCAAATTATTTCAGACTAAATTTGGAAAATGGAAGCAACTGAACGCATTTGAGTCATGTTCAAATTTAAGTATAATCCAACATCCAAATATATAACTCTTAAATTGCTAAACATCACTCAACTTAAGACCTCTTTGTAGGTGAGATCTACAACTTTTTTTCAACTCAACACTTTTTTACATGTGAAACCCATAATTTTTTTTAACACAACATCTCTTTAAATTCGGGATCTACAATTTTTTTCAACTTCCCATAAATACATCTAAACTCATCTTAACATTTAAATACATCTAAATTTTTTTTAGGTAAACCCTATAAAACTTACTCCAACATCTTAGCTTACTACTATTCACAATACTGTAAAAATCAACTAAAAAATCGGCCCAGACCGATTCGTTCAATCCGATTTTGGACTAGTTCAATCTGAGACAGGTTCCTTAATTTTAAAAACTCGTCATAACCGATCCGGTTTTGGTTTTATGTTTTTTAGGACTAGACTGAACCAATTCGCATATTTATATATTTTTAATTAATATTTAATATATCTTATATATAATTTTCATATATAATATATATCGTATATAATTTTTATATATAATATATATAAATTATAATTATATATAAAATTATGTTATATTGTATAACATAAAATTTTAATCTTAACATGAATATTTATTTGACTATATGTTTTAAATATAAAAATATATTTTAATTATATTTTATGGCTTAATAAATTCTCAACTTATTCTTTTTTATATAAGTAATATTACTATATTATCACTAACATATAGTAATAGTACTATACCAATAGTATTTGTGACACATCAGCCTATGTATAGGATTTAATGCAGACTAAAGTAGCGGGATATATACCACAGGATTACATATCCCTAATTTATGCTGTAAAAATTATGCATGCATCTAAATTTACTAACAGTATGCCATGCATTTCGCAGCAGAAAGGTTTACTATTTTATTATTATTCTAAACATGCAAAGAAGTCTAGCTTTGCAGTGTAATCACATGGTCAGCCATAACTATAACATTCATAACATAATATTTACAATACCAAAAGTACCGAGTTTGTTTTTCTAAAATATAGACATAACCCATATTACAACTGTCCCCTTCTAACACCGGGGTTCCTTCTTTACTTCCTTGTACTTATGTCCATAACAAAATAGATTCATTCTAATTTCAAAGTCCTGCTGAAGATGCTTCCCATAGGGCGTTACATAGATGTCGTTCAGGGATAAAGACCAATCAAGACCCAAAAGTAAACGACTACCAACACGCATATTTTCTTCAGAAAAGGTGGAGACATGCTACATGATAACCTCCAGCAAGTGGTCATAAGCAGGATTAGTTAGGTCATCAAAAAAGGAGAGATCTGATGGGCCTTCACAGCTCAATAGATCCTCTTGGGAGGTCGGGGTCTGGTTTATCGTTATTATAACCTGCAAATGCTTCTATCATTTTAAAAGAAATGATAGTTAAATCAAATAATCACAAACAAAAAGTGAGATTACGAAATCCCAATAAGTGCTTAATTTAATCATAATACAACAAATTATTAATTATAAACAAATAATTAAAATACATATATCACAAGCATGGAACATATAAAATGACTTATGCAGGGTTCATGCATGATGCTATTTCATAAAATCTTTTTTGTATTTTAGAAAATCATTGACACGTATATCTTGATAATTTGAAACCTTTTTTTACATAAATTGACGTGTCACTTTTTCTTGTTCTTATCTTTCTTTAGGCTAGTCATTCTTTTCATAACTTGTCATATGGGATACTTCACGGTTTCCTTATGTATCGTGTGTTCCCTATTGGTTATCGCATCACACTAAGGTGAATACATCATAATTATAATCATAATTCTTATGGCAGGTGATAACACATTTGATGTTCTTGACACCCACCAGCGTTAGGTGCGACAACGCTCTGAAAACCTTTAAAAATGAGTCATTCGTGACCCGTCGACTGTTATTCTTCGACCCAGGGTTTCCACTCCATTTTATTCACTCTAGAGTTGACAAAAGAATTCCACTGGGACATTATCTCATCCCAGCCTTTAGAGTTTTTGTAAAAAAATATTTTCTACTGAGTTATTTTCTTTTGAAATACATGTTGATTCAATAAACATGAGATTTTTCACTTAAATGGCATGCATATGACATGTGACTTCCATGCATGTAAATCATGACACATATAAAACATTCCTCTTCAAAGTTTATCTTAGCTATGCTACCATATACAAACATAATCATTTTTAGATAATACAATTATCACTCCAAATTAAAATGAACAAGTTAAACAATTAATATCTCACATGCATAGGTCGAAGCCTAGGAAGAGCTTTCAAATTTTAACTTGCTCTATTTCTTCACATGTATTTTCAAGAAATACTAATTATTTAAATATTCAAGAAATTAACTTGATTTTGAATTGTGTCCTTCAAGAGTTGGGGCCAAGACCTAGTTATATCTATATATATTAAGTTCAAGACTAATTCAAGTTTCTTCTTTTCTTCTCATTTCCTCTTAAATTATTTATTCATATTATTTTAAAATAAGTAAAGCAATTATCTATCTACTAGAGGGTTTATCTAAATCTTAGAAATTTTTCTTAAACCTATTTCTTACATATTAGTTTTCCAAGTAAAAGATTAAACTCTCATCCATAATTTTCAACCTTTAAACTCTTCAAGGACTTAACCACATTATAACTATATCTATGAATTAAAAATTATAATATTTGTTTCTAAAACTCGTTAGGGCCGAAATCCATGGTCGTCAAATAAAATATTTTATTTTTCTAAGCTTGTTTAACTCACTCCCCTCATAACCTAAAATTATCATATTATACCTTTCTTGCGTATTTTTCCTATATTCTTCAAAACTCCATCAAATATAAAATATAAAATCAAAGTTTATGGTACCATATTAACAAGACATAAAGAAGAATAGCTTAATCATCCAACAAATGAGTCAAATAAATTATTGGAACACTGACAACACATTTATACATAGAATACCAAATTAGTGAAATGAGTACTTACTTATTTTAAGGTATTAGCTAGGAAATCTTCTACAAGAGAATATCCATCAAAGTTTTGAAGAAGATATTCACCAATACTCTAGAGAGTCTTGTTAGGGAGATGAGGGAAGGAAAATACGGTGAGGGAGAGAGAGAAAGAAATTTGGCTGTGAGTGAGAAGTTATCGTCTTTCTTACCTTAGGCGACACATGCATGTATATTAACTTGGGATATTTGCTCTAGTAACCAGCCATGTATTCTCCTCTAAACTTAAGATTCATCATACTCTTTTGTAGACTTAGTTGTCTTGATAGGATCACATGCTTATCTAGATCTTTTTATGTAAAAAAAAAAAAAAAATCCTCAAACAAAATGAGAAAGTATCACTCGGCTAACCCATTTCCCTTCACCTATCCTATACTTCTTCCACTTTTTTTTCATGTGTCTCATCCTTTCACCTCTTGACACATGTTTTATATATTCTCCAAGGAAGTAAACTCACGTGGAAAAAGAAAGGAGGAAGGTTGAAGTCAGCCCTCCTATTCCCTTTAGCCAATTCGAACACTCCTAAGTGGGGTGAGGTTACTTGTCCAACCAAAACTCCTTTGTCAACCTATCTATCTATTCTTTCCATGCCTTATCTTCTTGAGATCTCAAAAGACAAGCTTCTCCTTGATGCCAAGCGTCCTAAAATCCCTAGGAAAAGCAAACAATTTTAGATGAGCTAAAAGACAAATAAGAAAATCGGTTACCCTTCCCCATTTTCGTCCAAACCTTTCCTCTTATATTCCCACTTCACTTTTTCAATTCAAATACCTTGGAAAGAAGTCAAATGCCACTTTTTACCTAACTCAATTCTCTAGCTTTTTATAACTTACCATTGGTTATCCTTATCTACCAAGCATAGTATGGGAATAAAAAATGGAATATAAACTCCCAAGTTCAAACTGAATACCTATACACGTCTCATTCACTCGAAATTTCTAAACATGCGTTCTTTTATTTTATCATGCTAATTTTTCAAGAAAAACACCTCTTTAAACACCACACACACACTTCCCTTTTAACTTCACTCTAATTTCACTTCAAGTGTTATTCCAATCCACCTAAACTTAACACAATTACAAGTGATATAAGACATGCATATAAACATTTCTAAATATTCTTTTTTTTTAACATGACTAAAAAAATATTTCATTAACATAAAATAATCAACCTTGATAAATAAAAATCAGGATGCCACAACTCTCCTCCTAAAAGAAAAATTCGTCCTCGAAATCATTAAGGTCGTTTCTAATCACACATATTCAATTAAAGAGAATTTATGATTATTGAATTTTCAAAGAATTATATAATTATTTGAGAATTATATAAGCATTTTCGTCCATTGACATTTAAAAAAAAAAAAATTACATTTCACATTATAAAAAAAAAACGTTTAAAGCAAAGCATCAAAATCTCAAATTTACTTTTTAGCTTATTTATGATTAAAAGTGTTTTAATTATGTAATATCCGAAAAACCTAATTTTTCTACTGAAGAACTTTTAAAGACTAATGGATACTTTCTTAGACTCTCACCATAACCCAAACATGCCTTTAGAAGTTTGTTACACTTTCACTTAGTTCTCCCATATCTTGGTCTTCTATTTACGGTCCTATTGTGATAGTAAAAATGTTTTATCTAATCCTATCTTATTATTACAATTTTTTCAAAGTTTCATACAAAATAAATAAATAATTTAATTTTTTCAAATCTAAAAATAATAATAATATTATTAAAAATGAACATTCTAATAATATTTTATCTAATTTTGAACCTTTTTTTTTTTTTTAATCTAAAATCATCTTATTTTATCTTACTATCTAAATCACATTTTAGATTTCACTTTTTATTTCAAGGAGAGGATGATCGATTTTTACTTTTGAAATCATAGCACTAGTCAAAAACCCGTCTGGATGATCGATTTCAATGAAATTCTTTGTGGCAATGTTGGTGGTTTTAGTGCCAATTGGACATCTCTTTTCTAAAAAAATTAATATATATATATATATATATATATATATATATATAAAGAGAGGTTGTTGCAACTAAAATTCTTTGTGCCAACCCCAAAATTTCTTATTTCTTAGTTATAATGCTTACTAATATGAATATGTTGTTATAAAACTAAAAATGAAACTACTACTATTACAAAAGAGAAATATAAAAGAAACTCTTAAGAACTCTTAAGAACTGA
Organism: Platycarya longipes; assembly: GCA_036559045.1. Taxonomy (NCBI): domain Eukaryota; kingdom Viridiplantae; phylum Streptophyta; class Magnoliopsida; order Fagales; family Juglandaceae; genus Platycarya; species Platycarya longipes. Next base: position 13,682,425 of record CM071796.1, on the reverse strand, counting down.
AACTTTTTTTGTTCTATATATTTTATTATGAATTTCATAACAACTGAAACCCATATTTATAGGTCTTGAAATTACTATGCAAGTTACTATGCAAGTCACTATACAAGTCACTATGCAAGATTTAAAATAATAGTGGTGGGGTCATTCACAAAATTATTGGTGAGGACAGGGGCAGCGGCCGATGCTTCAATAATTCATAACACTCCCCCTTGAATGACCACCCATGAAGAATCCGCCTCGTTAAAACCTTACCAAGGAAAAACCCAGTGGGAAGAAAAACCAATGGCGAAGGAAAAAGAGTACAGTCTTCTTATGTATCCACAAATGCTTTAAGATTGCCTCATTAAAACCTTGCAAAGGAAAACCCAGTGGGATAAAACCTTAGCGAAGGAAAAAGAGTACAATCAACACAAGTCTTCAAAACATTTACTCCCCCTGAAAAGTGCATGACGATAGATCTTTAAGTCTTTGCATTCTAATATTCTATACAATCTTCTTCAATGTTGCAGTTGGTAATGCCCTCGTGAATAAATCTGTCAGATTATCACTTGATCGTATCTTTAATATATCCTCCTCTGATTTGAGTGATACAAGCAGTATTATTTTCATATAAAATTGTTAGGCTATCATTGATCATGAAAAACCACATGTTTCTTGGATATGTTGAGTTATTAATCTCAGTCAAATACACTCTCTACCTGTTTTATGAATTGCAATAATCTCTGAGTGATTTGAAAATTTTACAGATACATGCAGTTCCATATCCCTATCCGATATTATCCTCTTTGGCACTTCAGGGCCTTATGGGTTTAAAATGTGTCGGACAAGGTAGAAGAAATCCCACATATAAGGCGCTTGACAGACTTAATAGAAATCTGAAACTTGCAGTAATACTTAAACTCCCCCTGAGAATATGCGTCAGTTTTTCAAGTAATAAACAAACATGATTTCAACATATATAACAGGTTAAGAATTCAAACATGATTTCCATCTAAATAATGCATTAGAGAGAACATGATAATATGTTCATCTAAAATTTTCTCCCTCTCATTCGGCGTTATCAGGGAAAACTTGTTTATATACAGCGAAAATAGCATTGGAAACCATTCATGTATGATAAAAGTTTACAAGCTTAAGGTCTAATATTATCGGTTCGGAAATCAAATCCGCTTAACATTGTTGACAATCGAGATCTTAAAGAGATTGGAAGGCTTCGGTTTGCTATTTAAATATAACCAGTTTTACCATTGGTTTACTCCAGCAAAAAGATTTCACATTATTCATAGATTCAGTTGTTATTCATCCAGAACGATATTATGTCTGATAGAAATTCTAATGTCCCAGATTTGAACTATGAACATTTTATACCTCAACCACTTATATTTTCTCCTGAGTCTGTAAACACCATGATAGGAGCAGAGATATATCTTTCTAGTAAATCTGATCCTGAAATTGTTGCAGCATCAAGAACCATCAGTGCTCAATATGCTGCTTCTCTTACAACCATCTCTCAGAGGCTACTAGCGAGAACGAGTGTGGTTGATTATCTTAAAAATCAAATATCTGAGTTGCATCAAACGCTTGCAACTAAAGATTGAAAAAATAAAAATTTAAGACAAGAAAACAAGGAGCTGAAGAAATTTGTAGACTGGAACGAGAGAGAGCTCAAATACAAAGTCAACAATATCAACTAACGGCAAATGTTCAGCATTTACAAGAAAATAGGGATAGCTGTAATTAATCTCGCTGACTTTTGAAATCATGCATCTAGCATATCTTGTAAAGTGAGATTTGAAGAGATGATGGTTTGTCTTGTTCTTATTTTCATTTCTATAAGAACCATCTTTAGCTTCATTTAGTACGCATCAAATCTTCTTCTCATATCTATAATTTATCTGTATTTGCATTCTTATTTTACAAATTCCCAATGGCTCATCAATTTCCTTTCAATATTTCCCACGATCAACATATGAGGTATCCTTCACCTCAATTACAAGTTGTTCCTGCATTTTTTGCAGGTGCCATGTTGCAGCAAGCGAATGATCTGGCTAATAAATCAGATCGTGACGCCGTTTATGAGCTGGTGACTCTCGACACCCGATACTTCTCCTCTATTGTCGGGTTTTTCAACCGATTACAATCCAAAAATCGTTAGATTGAGGAGCTTAACGAGAAGGTTTCTGTACTTCAACGACTCGTTCAAGAGTCTAACAGAAAAATTGCAGACTTAAAGCAAGAGAATATGTGACGCCCCCAATTTACGTTTGGGATTTAACGTAAATTAAGGTGTCTGGATAAATAACACTTGGCTACTCACCCTCGTACTTAACAAGAATAAAATGCATATATCATGTAATTCGTAGCGGATTTGGTTTTAGATATAAAACTTTCTAAAGATCACATGAAAAATATACTCACAACATTTACGTCGTTCATTAATAGCTTAACATTGTACCTTTTTACATATACAAGGCCCAAATGGTAGCAAGTTAGCTAAAAAATATATTACATTCTTCCAAAAGACACTCTTTCACCTCACTCATTTTCTTTCTTGACCTCGAGGAATTCTCTCCCATAGCGAAATCTATCCATACTAACACTAAAGTCTCGCTGGAGTTGTTGTTCCTCTGGAGTCACGTAAACCCCACACATGGACAACGAGCCATCTAGTTCTAATGTTAAACAGCATCCTGTGCGTCGCCTCTCCTCAACAAAAGTGGATGCGTCAAGGCTCCAAACTCTTGTAGGTTGATTACTGATAAGAGGTCCGAAGGAAACAAAAGAAATGTTCATATAAGGACTATAGTCGGAGAGTCCCTTAGGACTTCCCGAAGTCTCCTGCTTCATCAAGGCTTTCCCCTTGCTGGTCATGGAATCCTGTATATAGTTGATATGCACAAAAAAATATAGAACCACAAAAGAGTGAGATTTCCTTTAAAATCTCAGTAAGTACATAAGCAGCTTAAAAGAAATAGGGAAAAAGCAACCATGATATTATCACCACTGAATGACTAGGGAAATTTATCCTAAGATATACATCATAAGACCACTGTCTAACTGGTACTTTTCTTGGCTCAACCGAATATGTAATCTTATATGGAATTACACTATTTCCTTAAAAGTTCTTATTCTTTTTTTATCACTGATGGGCGTTACGTCTCGCCATCTCCATCACATATACACATCAATCATTCGGGCATTACGTCTCGTCGTCCCCGTTATGATGAGTCTCGTGTCAACCTTTCGGGCGTTACATCTCACCGTCCCCGTCTTGACACGAAACATATACATATATTACTGCAGGCGTTACGTATCGTCGTCCCTGTCTTGACATGAAACATATACATATATCACTGCGGCGTTACGTATCGCCGTCCCTGCTATTCAGATCAGTCTCACGGGCATTACGTATTGCCATCCCCGCTATTCAGATTAGTCTCACGGGCGTTACGTATCACCGTCCCCGTGAAGACCACACACTCTTATAACACGACAGGCATTACGTATCGCCGTCCCTGTCAGTATGTCAGTCATCCGGGCATTACGTCTCGCCGTCCCCGTCACGACGTGACTAACTCATTCTTATACATCGTTTTCTCTTTAGTAGTTCCTTTCTTATTCATAATCATAACCATTTCCATTTGGAACACCGATTTTATTCCTGGAAAACCCTGAGTCTAAGCAAAACAGGGCATCTCGCTCGAGCGGGTGTCGAGCGATCATCAAGCGAAGTCACGGGTTGGAACTCGCTCGAGCGGGTGTCGAGCAAATATCGAGCGAAGTCAAGGGTTCGAACTCGCTCGAGCGGAGTATCAAGTGATACTCTAGCGAGGGGTCATATTTTGCCTTCGCTCGACCCACAGGTCGAGCGATGGTCGAGCGAGAGCACGGCTCTAGGAGTTTTTCTACTCAAAATATGCCAATATTTTTACTATGCTTTATTTGGCTTCTTAAAAACTTAAATCTAAGTTCTTAAAATTTTATTGAACATTTTTACAAGACAATTTAAATGCAACCTTACTTATATGTCACTTTGTCACTTAATCATGTTCTTAAAAGTTCAATACTAGTAAACATAGTTCAATCACTTCAATAAACCATTTAAATACTTAAGTTAAGCTAGAATATGGACTTACAAATTCTTCAAAGTTCAAGAGAATGGATCCAACCAACTTCTTGCAAACTTTTCCCCAAACTCAATCACTTAGCTCACAAAGGAAATCTTTAAGGGTTTTGGGAGGGTTTTTCTGAAGTTATCTTCCAAAGAGAATGTGTTCTCTCCTTCTAAAGGAGCTTAGAAAGCTCTCAAGGGTCTATTTATAGGATGGTGGTCGACCAACATGAGGGGGAGAAGAGGGAAAAACCCTAAGGTGCACTAGTTGTCTTTTTGCATGGGTGATGAGGTGTCTACCTAAGCATATCTTATGATGAGGCTTAAGCCTCCCAAATCCTAGGCTTTGCAGCTGGATTAGTCATCCAAGGGCTCACATTTGAGATATTTTTGTTGCCAATTTTGATCCATGGCTGAGGAGTGAGCTAAAGGGATAAGAAGTGAGGTGGCATTTCACCTAACCATACATGCACCTCCCATCTCCAGCCCTTTCCTTGTGTCACACGCCCCTCTCCAAATTTTCCCACTCATTTGGTTACTTCCTAACTCCCTTAACTCTCCATTTAATAAGTTCCAGAAATGCCACTTCTTAGTTTAGTTAGGGTAGAGCCAAATCTGACCCACTTAGTCACCTATCAACTAGATTTTGGCTCCTCTTGTGTTTCCATCACACTAACTAACCAATTAGCTTCCAAATCAACTTTCCATCCATTTCCAACTATCCCTACACATGTCCTAATCCTATAAAATCTCAAAACCAATTGCCTAATTAGTTACGTGCCTCAAATTAGTTCACTTCATCCAACTCGAGTTCCATTTAAGCCCATTCCAGAACTGCCCACTTGCTTTCCAAATAAGTTATTGATCCCTTCCGAATCTCGAAACACTTAAAACATATAAGTTTTAGATATATCTCTCAAGGTTATATACCAATTGGAATCACCTCATTTGGACCTCATAAGAATAACTTATGCCCATTTCACTAAAACTCGACAGATTAATCCAAGAATGCATAATTCCCAATACCAAGTGTTATCTCATATTCCTCAATTAAATCTCCCACTCGATTTTCCTAGAAAATAAATACATCAAATAAATTTCCTTAAAATAATTTCTATAAAATAATTTACCTTAGAAAATTTGGGCTCTTACAGAATAAGGATTTAAAATCCTTATTTGCCTCTTCATTTCGACTGCCTAATCCTTTAGATAAGGATGACATGTTGCTTTATGAAGAGTAAATGCATTTAAGAGATGTGGCTAGAAGTCTTAAATTCTTGTAACTAATCTATCGATTGAATAAGATATTTCATTTTCAAATGCATTCCTTGAATTTATAGCAGCCCTTGTGATCTTTTCAGGAGTTCTAACAAGATAAGTCATCAACGTAAACTGCAATAATGGCAAATCCGGGTTCTGATAAAACACGCGGGCATATAGGATTATTCTCAAATCTTTCTTTCAATAGATACTCGTTGATTTAATTATACCACATGCATCTGGATTGCTTTAACCCATATAAAGATCTTTGAAATTTTATAAAGTACATACTCTTAAATATATTTGGATTAAATGCTTTAAGTATCGTATATCTTTATATATGTAATGATCTAATGACCCTTATAAATATGCAGTGACCACATTCATCAACTGCATATCTAATCATTTTATAATAACCAAATCGATTAAAAATATGAATGTGATAGCATTCATAATAAAGAAATATGTTTCCTCATAACTACTCTCAGGTTTCTGCAGGAAATCTTGTGCGACAAATTGGGTTTTGTACCGCACAATTTCATTTTTCTCATTACACTTTCGTATAAATACTCATTTATATCTGACAGATATTACACCTTTGGTGTTTGGACAACAGGTCCAAATGCATCTCGCTTCACTAGCGAGTTTAATTCAGTTTCAATAACTGCTTTCTATTTCCAATCATTTCTACGTCGACATTTTTACTTCTGGTAATGTTAAGGGCCATCATATATGAAAATATGTTGTCGACAACAGTTTTATTTCTATCCAGAATTTCTCCAGTATTCATGAAATATATTAAGATCTCATTATTTCAGGTACCTGTTCCTCTCTAGGGGAAAATATTTCATGAAACACCTCTACAGGAGGTTCATCTTAAGGAAATTTGTACTCTTCAGAAGTTTTCTCTTCAGGAGTTTTCTCTTCAGGAGGTTTGTATTTTATACAGAAAGTCTGGATAGATCTTATTTTGTAGGTACGGTCTCTTCAGGAGCACCGATTTATTTTTATTTTTTTCTTTTGCATCAATAGGTCTTCAACACTTCAAGTGTATCTTAGACTCATCTATTACTATTTTAACAACTCGTCCTTCAAGGATTTCAATTCTTACTTAAGCATTAATAGCAGTAATATATGATTTTATAACACATTTAGTATCAGTAAATACATCCTGTAACTGATTTGCAATACAAATAGATAATCTTTTGAACTTCTGGTTCACATTCATTTATAAGAGGATCAAATTTAGACAGGGTTTTATTATCCCAAGTAATTTCTTGTCGTGCTTCAGGCACCGACTTTTTGTTATTTCAAAACATGATAAAGTTTTACTATAATGTATAAAAGCTTAGTATACGTAAATCAAGTGCTTGGACATGACCACTGTTCAGTCATACCACATCTATGACAAACATCTTCATCTTTCTATAAAGAATTATTCTGAGGGCCTTTACCCTTCTCTGAGTTGGATCACTTCTGGTAATACAGTATATTTTTATCATCTTTAGTGTTGTTGTTTTTGAGACCGACACTTCTATAATTTTTTTCTACCACGTCTACGCCTTTGATCCCTTTGAAAGGATGCACCGTTCACTTCTGGAATGGTGTAAATTTAATATCATTAATAGGACATAACTGGTAATTTTTTTTTAACAAAAACTCATTATTTAGCTCGATCACTGGAAGATAAAATAAAACTTCAGAATATTTGTTAAACTTTTACTCTCGATACTGCTACTGCAGGAGCACATTTGAGGTATGAAAAAGAATATATGTCTTTTTTTAAATATCATCATCAGTGACCTTCTCACTGCATAATTTTAATATTAAGCTAATTTTAAAGAGTGCATAATATTTAATACCACTCTTAAAATCTTGCAACTTCAGGTGCAATAAGTCATAATGATCTTTTGAGAGAATTACATTTTCTGATGCTCATATCTCTCTCTTAATTCATTTAACACAGTAAGATGGTTTTTCACCATGAGATATACAGCACGGTCCTTCAATGACACATGATTTTCTTCTATGATTGTATCTCCTAAGTTCATCATCATATCCAAATGGATTTCATCAAGGATCCTGGATAAATAATTTTTTCCAAAAATCTCAATAGTAATAAATCTCAATATTTGACATTATATATATATAAATCACAAAAATAAATATGTAGATTTAAGAAATATATTCACATAATCATGAAAATAAAAGTAGAATTTTATCAAGTAATATTCAATAATATTACCTTTAATATTTATCTCGAGAACTGCAAATAATATATTATAAAACTTACTTGAAGTAGAAGACCACTAGCTTCAGTATCAGTAGAATCTCGTGCTAATAACGTGTTATAAAACTAAAAATGAAACTACTACTATTGCAAGAGAAAAATATAAAAGAAACTCTTAAGAATTCTTAAGAACTGAAACTTTCTTTGTTCTATATATTTTTTTATGAATTTCACAACAACTGAAACCCATATTTATAGGCATTGAAATTATTATGCAACTCACTATACAAGTCACTATACAAAATTTAAAATAATAGTGGTGAGGTCATTCAGAAAATTATTGGTGGGACAAGAACGGCGGCTAATGCTTTAATAATTCATAACATATGCAACATAATATTTCATTTATCTTTTTAACTTCTCCCTCTTTCCACTTGTGGATAAATCGACAAAAATGTCGAGTTTATAAGGATCCTATGACTTGAGAGAGGCAAGGAAATATAATAAAATTAAGAATTTAATAATTTCATGTGAATCGCGCTGCATGTTGTATGGCCGGTTCATGACCTGTTTTCAAATTAAACAGAGTTTGGGTATTTCTTTTTCCTATGCAATTTCATATTAAAATTAAAGGATTCAATAAAATTGGTGAACCGGTAAAATCTATCGTTGGGTTCGATCTAGTTCAAAACTGGCTCAATTCAATTTTGATTCATAATAATCAAAACCGGTTAAAATTGATTTAGTACTTTCGATTTTGATATTTAATTTTGATATTAATATATATAAAATATAATTTATGCTTTTTTATATTATATTAGAATATTATATACTAATTATTAATTAATATAATATAACATTTTAATCTTATTATTTATGTCTATTAGTTTTATATAAAATTAGTAGAGAATTTTGATATAGCATAAAATTAATCTTATAAGTTTTAATATAACACCTGATTATGATATAACATAAATTAATCTTATAGTTTCTAATGTAATATTTGAATTTTGTTATAACATATAAATTTTAATTTTATAACATAAAATAGTGTAACATTAATATAACATAAAATGAGGGATATGGATCAATCATTTGCTAAATTTTTATTAAAATATGATTTTATTATCAGTAAATTTGAAAAAATTAGACTGAACCAAATCGAAAAAAAAAATCAAAAGTTTTGATTTTGATAATGAATGGGCCTGGTACCACTTTTTAAATTTTCAAATCAATATTACCTATTTAGGTTTAAAAATATCTAAAATCTCAATGTTAAAGTTCTTTTAAAATGTTTTTTTTTTCCTTTTATTTTTCCGTCAAAGCATTCAAATTGGATCAAAAGTTATATTTTTATTTTTATTTTATTTTTCTTAAATTAAGTGAATTATTCTACTCATCAAGTATACACGATGCATTTGGTAGAAGAAAAGAATAAAAAGATAAAAATAAGTGTGACGCGGATTGTACAAAATGATAAATATGTTATAATAATGCAGATGGGGGGCAATGAATGACCCCCCATCAGCCTGCCTCCTCCCTCAAAGACTTTTGAGGGAGGGTGAGGGCAGTTTAATTGAAAAATTCGTAGGTCCACAATAATTTTGCATAGTAATTTATGCTTATAAATACGAATATTTTTATTCAATTTTGTACAACACAGAAAGAAAAGAAAGGAAGAGAGAAAATTCAGTTCTTGAGAAATAAAAGTTCTAAATATTTTCTCTTGCAATAATAGTTTTTATTTTAGTTTTATAACACGTTATCAGTACGACGGTTCTTCCAATTCTAAAACTAATGGTCTTATTCCTCAGTAAATTTTTCAATATATTATTTGCAGTTTTTGATATATTTTATTGATGATTATTATTTAAAACCTGTGTGACTTTATAAATATATTTTTGAGATACACATATTTATTTTATTATTTATATGTGTAAAAAATGTCAAACCTTATAAAATTAGAATTTGTTGTTCTTGACATATCTGGAAAAAATTATTTATTCTGAATACTTGATGCTGAAATCTATCTGGATGCTATGAACTTGGGAGAAACAATTAAAAAAGGAAATCAAGCATCCATGCAGGATCGTGCTAAATCAATAATTTTCCTTCGTCACCATCTTTATGAAGAATTAAAATCTGAGTATCTTATATAAAGTGTTAGTGAGTATAATTCCACACTTTTTAAAATAAACTCAGTACTAAAATTATGCGGTGAGAAAATCACCGATGATGATATGCTAGAGAAGACTTATACTATATTTCATGCATCGAATGTACTCCTACAGCAGCAATATCGAGAGAAAAAGTTCAAGAAATATTATGAACTTATATCATATCTTATAGTAGCTGAACAGAACAATGAGCTCTTAGTGTAAAACTACCAGTCACGCCCTACTGGCTCAATATCATTTCCTAAAGTGAATGGTAATAGATTTGTATCATTCCAAGAAGCTAATGGTGCATCCTTCAGAAGAAATCGGTGGTGTGGACGTGGTAGGAGAAATTATAAAAATATTAGTCCCAAAAGTGACCACAGTAAAATGGATAATAATAATATACCGTATTACCAGAAGTGGTACAACTCAGAAAAGGGTAAAAATTCTCATAATAATTTTTCAAAAAGAGGTAAAGATGTATGCCATAGATGTGGTATAATTGGACATTGGGTACGTACCTGTCGTACGGCCAAGCACTTAGTAGATTTATATCAAGCATCAATAAAAGGAAAAAATAAAAAGATTGAAACAAATTTAGTAGAACTCTCAGATGATTCATTAGATTCAGTAGATATAGATATCGCTCATCTTGATGTTTATGATTTTTTTGAAAATCCTGATGGTAGAATTGATCATCTAATTGGAGATGGAAGTGTTCCACTCAATTAATGTATTTTCTTTATTATTTGTAATAAAAATTTTGTATATTTTGTAAAATCATGGATCACATTGATGAGTTTTTTATCTTTACATTGAATGATAAAGATGTATGTCTGGCAAACAGTGTTACAACTTACACCATTCTCAAAGATAAGAAATATTTTCAAAATCTAACACTAAGCAAAACCTATATCCATACCATATCAGGTTCATCAGATTTAATGGAGGGTTCCGAAATAGCATATATTGTGTTGCCTAATGGCACAAATTTTGTATTGATGATGTTCCATTTTATTCACAATCTAGAATAAATTTATTGAGTTTCAAATATATATGTCGTAATAATTACCATATTGAAACGACTAATGAAGGCAGTAAAGATTTTCTTATTACTAAGACAATATCGGGCAAAAAACTTGTATTAGAAAAATTGTATGCTCTATATTCTAGATTGTATTATACAAAAATGAGAACAATTGAATCATATGTGGTAGTGCACCAGAAGTGCATTGACCCCAAAATATTTATGACTTGGCATGATCGCCTTGGACATCCGGAATCTATAATGATGAAACAAATTATTGAAAATTCGTATGGGTATCCCTTAAAGAATCAAAAGATATTCTTATCCAATGAATATCTGTACTCTGCATGTTTTCAAGGTAAGTTAATTATCAGACTATCTCCCTCAAAAGTTATTATTGAATCTCCATCATTTTTACAAAGTATTCACAGAGATATATGTGAGTCTATTCATCCATCTAGTAGATCATTTAAATACTTTATAATTTTGATTGATGCATCTAGTCGATGGTCACATGTTTGTCTGCTTTTCACTAGAAATGTTGCATTTGCTAGACTTCTTGCTCAGATAATCAAACTACGAGTACAATTTTCTGAATATCCAATTAAAACCATTCGATTGAATAATACATGTGAATTTTCATCTCAAACTTTTGATAATTATTGCATGTCAAAAGAATTATAATAAAGGCAACCAAAAAACCTAGAAGGCAAAAGAACTACCATCCCAAATATTGTATCGTAGACTCTGGTTTCGCAAGGAATCACTATAGCATAGTGAAAACTCCTCTCCTCATGAGAATGCTACTCCGGATGGCAAGCATTAGAAACGAAGTAGTCTCTTACATGAAGATGATTTGCAATTGCATAAAGCTAACATTGAGCTATCAGCAAAGGCTCGGCCCCAACCCTGCCGACAGCCATGAAAGCCCTAATTTGGATCTCCTGTGAGCTTGGAGATCCAATGGGAGTTCGAGTTTTGTGTGTTTTAATCACGAAAAACGATCCCGATTTGGTGTTTCTTTAGGAGCCAGACTGAAGGCACATGCTATGGAAAATTGTAAGTTTAAATTGCATTTCAATAACTGTTTCATGTTGATTGTGTTGGTCATAGTGGTGGATTAACTTTATTATGAAAAGATGATTTGTGTATTAGGATCCAATCTTTTTCTAAGAATTATATAGAGGCTTTAGTTGAAGAGAGGGATTGGCCACAATGGAAGTTTACTGGTATTTATGGTGCCTTTGATGTTGCAAACAGATATGTGGTTTAGGATTTAATTAGACAATTAAATTATGGTAAGGAACTTATGTGGCTTGTCAGGGGTGACTATAATGAAATTTTACATATCGATGAGAAGAGAGGCTAGAGACCTCCTCCTATTAATCAAATGGAAGCTTTTAAGGAGGTTTTGGTATAGGGGTTCAAAATTCACATGGTGGAATGGTAGGGATGGGATGGAGCAATCTCTAAAAGATTATATCAATACTTGGGGAATTACGAACTTTTTAACTTGTTTCCTCAAGCTAGTAAATCATGGTACTGCTGCATACTCGGACCACTTATCTGTGTGGTTTGAAATGGAAGGAATGACGTTTAGAAGAACGAAACAAAAATAGTTCCGTTTTAAGGCTATGTGGGTGGGTGGAAAGAGATGTGCTCAGATTATAGATTGAGTTTGGACTAGTGGAAGGGGTAGGGAGATTATGGAAGACGTCATGTGGTTACTGAAAGATTGTGGGGAATAATTGGCTATTTGGAATAAAGACTCTTTTGGGTGTGTGAGAAGAAAATTGGATACAGCCAAAATAAAGTTACAAGATGTCTAGTTTCGAGATTCAGAACAACTAGATTTAAAAGGGTGTCACTAAAGCCAGAAAAAGATGTGCAACTTTGGCTTGAGAGAGAAGAGGTTATGTGGAGGCAAAGGTCTCAGATTTAATGGCTTAAAGAATGAGATCATAATACAAGCCTCTTTCATGTGCAAGCTACCAGTCGAAGGAAAAGGAATTTCATAAAGAGATTGCGAGATGATAAGGGTATTTGGTTAGAAGGTGCTCCGATGGACAGATTAGTAGTAGACTTTTTCTCCAATTTGTTCACTTTTTCTTAACAAAGGCATCAACGGGAGGTTCTGGATTGTGTGCATAAAAAATATTGGCATATTTTTGGTATTTTATGACTACGCCAGTTTTACAAATTCTTAATTCTGGTCATATGCCTAGAGATCTCAATCATACACTTATTAGCCTCAGTTTAAAGAAAAAAATTTTGAATTGGTTTTCGATTTTTGCCCAATAAGTCTTTGTAATGTGGTTTATAAGTTGGTCTGTAAGGTTATTGTGAATAGGCTCAAGGTTATCTTTCGAGCTATAATTTCATAATCACAGTGTGCATTTATTGGTGGTAGACTGATTACTGACAATGTGTTAATTGCCTCAAATCAGATATGAGTAAAGCAATCAGGTAGAGTGGAATTTCTTGAAAAATATAATGTTGAAACTGGGTTTTGCTGAGCATTTTGTGAAGTTGATCAATGTGAGAGGACATTTTCTTTCAGAGTTTCAATTAATGGTGAGGCTCATGGTCCAATCACTCCTACCAGGGGAATTAGGCAAGGGGGTCCATTATCCCCTTACCTATTTCTTCTATGCATGGAGGGACTTGCTGCTTTATTAAAAGATGCTGAAATAGGCAGCTTGTCAGAGGAATTCGGGTATGTAGGGGTGCTCTTATTGTTAGTCACTTATTATTTGCGGATGATAGCATTCTCTTTTGAAGTTGATGTTCAAACAATCCAAAATATCCAAAATATTCAACAGGTTTCAGAGAGGTATGGGGAAGCCTCTAGACAGAAAATTAATGAGGAAAAAACTGCTATGGTGTTTTCTAAAAATGATGATGCTGCAACATAAAGGGAATTGATGTTTTTATAGGGGTTAGGTGTATTCAACAATATGATAAATACCTTGGGTTACCTACCTTAGTGGGGAGGTAAAAATAAGAGCTTATGTTGATATAAAAAGAAGATTGTGGACTAAATTCCAAAACTGGAAAGAAAAACTCTTATCTCAGAGTGGGAGAGAAATTCTGATTAAAACAGTAGTCTTATCTATTACAACTTATTCAATATTTTGTTTCAAGTTACCCTTAGTTTTTGCAATAAATTGGAATACATGATGTCTAGGTTTTGGTGGGGACAAAAGGAAAGTAAGCATAAAATATATTGGCTAAGCTAGAAAAAATTGTCTAAATTTTGTCGTGGGATGGGTTTTAAAAGCTTACATACATTTATATGGCATTATTGACAAAACAAGAATGACACATTTTACAAAATGAAGGATCTTTATTGCATAAGATTTATAAGGCTAAATATTTTTCACGTACGTCCTTTTTCCAAACCAATTTGGCTTTTTGGAGAGGGGGGAGGGGATCTTTGAGGCAAGAAAATGCTGTTTGAAGGGTGTAGATGGCGGGTAGGATCTGGTAAATCTATTTCTATATGGAAAGATTATTGGATTCCAAATCATCGTGTATTGAAATTTGATGAGAATTTATTTAATGATCATGTTAATGCCACTTTGAACAACCTTACATACCAAGAGACAAGAACATGGAAAGTTGAAACTATTAGAGCTCTCTTCAATCCAGTAGTAGCTAAAATCATTTTAAAGATTAGGCTGTCTGCTACTCCTTACAATGACAAATGGATCTAGACACAGAAAACAAATGGCTATTTTAGTGTGAAAAGTGCCTATAAGATTATTCAAAATGACAAATTGAATAATGTTGCTGAATCCTCTAGCCAGATGTTAGATAAAAAATTGTGAAAGCAATTGTGGAAGATGAAAGTAAAAAGAAAGATAAAAACCTTTGTATGGTGAGCTTGTCGGGATATACTGCCTACACTTCAAAATACGAGACAAAGAAACATACCAGTGGAAGATGGATGTTGTTTTTATGTAGAAAATATAGAAGAGTTGAACCATGCATTATTTTTTTGTCCTCAACTACAAGTTGTTTGGCAAAGATTTGTCCCCATGGTATTACATTCTAAATCTGATAAGTGTTTTATGGATAATATGTGGACTACTATGCTGAATTATTCTAATGCAGATTTCACTCTTATTTTTGTGCTAAGTTGGGATATGTGGTATGGAAGAAATAAGATGAAGATGGAACAAGAAAGTATTAGTCCATGCAAGCTAACATGGTCATATATTTATATAAATCATTTTTTGAAGAAAGCTAACTGCATTAATTAATAAGGAGTATTACAATTGGATTTAAAACATACATTACGAGCTAACTAATAACGATCTGTAGCTCCCTAATATACTAAAAGTGATTGACATAGTCTAGTCCTGACTGCAAATCTCTCCAGATCACCATATGAGAGACAACTCGATTTTTTCCAAGACAGAGTAACCACCGACAAACAAATAAACAAACAATCTCGCACCCGTTCTAAGACAGATTCTGAGATACTCTATGGACCAAAGGTCTTAGAGACTTAGTGTATTTTTATTTTATTTTTAAAGTATGGTAAGAAAAACAACATAATAGAAAATAAAAAAATAGAAAAAATAAAATAATATATGTAAACAGATATAGATCTGATTTTTCGACCTTGGAGTAATCTAAAATAACACACACAAAAAAAAACAGTTGTAACAGTGTGTGAGACACATGCGCTTCCCTTTGGGGATGACTGCTCGTGGAAATCGAAAAGGTCGGAGGTCCTAGACCGGCATGAGAGACACATGGCGGTTGAAAATAAGCCCCAGAGGTGGTGCGTGGGTTTTGATCTCCCACTTTTAAATAGTGCGTGTGGACAAGTGTTGCTACGTTTGGCAAAAATCTGCCGCCATCTGAAAGATCGGCGCCTTGGAAGTCCAACAATGAGGTGCATGGAATTTCTTGGATGTTGGAAATCCACCAAACGGGGAGGTACCAACCGGGGAACACCCACCAATCTGTTGAAAACCGTAGCACAAAACCAGCTTTCTCTTCTAGAGGAAGCACCAACCACACTATCATCGCCGAACACCAACCAACCAAGACAAAACTCCCTTTTCAATGATCGCTGCAAACAAAGGAAAAGAAAAAAAACTGAAAAAAAGGTAGAAGGGGAGAGATGAGGAAGGAGAAGGGAGAAGGGAGAAGGGAGAAGGGAGAAGGAAGAAGGGGGGGGGAGGTAGGGGAGCCGAAGCTCCCACCCCCGTATGCAGCCTAGTTTGCTAAGGGTTTAGGACGTTCTTTTCTTTTATTGTAAAAATTACCCCAACTACATTGCTTTTTGATTTTCATTTTCCACGATCTTCACTCTTTCTCCAAATGCCCTTTCACTTTCTCATTCGTCGAACACCCCATTTCTCTCTTCCCTCGATTTCTCTCAATTTTCTCTTCTTTCAGCTTTTTTCTCTTCCCTTCTCCTTCTCCCCATTGTCATCCTTAAAATCTTTCAACTTTCTCTCGATTTGTCTTTCAGCTTTTGCCGAACACCCTACTGTCGTCCTTGAAATCTTCTCTCAGCTTAAAAGGAAATCAACAATCCTAGATCAAGAAGGAACGAGTGTTTACAAGAAAGAACACTTGCAATTTGAGGTCTACTGATTTGGTAAAGTTAATTGACATTTGCGTTTTGCCGTAGACTCCTTCTCCAAGTCTCTCTTCCTTTGAAATCTAGGTAAGATTCATAGGGGTAAGCCTCTCAAAGGAATGCTTATGCTAGCTCACCCTCCATTAACCTCTTACAATTCATCCCTAATAAAATCGAACCAAAATTTATAATAACAGTGTCAAGAGATATTGCTATGTTTGTGGAACTAAAGGTGATAGTAAATCTATTGCTTCACTTGTAGAACTAAGGGTGATTGTGAATCTATTGTTTGGTCTGTGTATTGTTAATCTATGGAATTTGTTTGTGGGGTGTATGCTTGGTCTGTGTATTGTAAATCTTAAATTTAGCACCACTTCTATACCTACCTTTATTCATATCTTATTGCAATTTTCGAAATTTTTAAAAAGGAGCTTTAGCATACACGTCTTACATCTAAAAGGTCTAGTTTCAATAAGAACCATGCACAAGCTGTATTTTCTTAAAAAGTTTGTTATGAATATACTTTTTTACCTGTAAAATGTACAAAGAAGATGGTTTGCTCTAAAACTAAATGTAGTTATTTTGGCCAAATAGTTGTGGTATTGGAAGAACTGAACCATAAACGTAGTCCTAAATGGTCTGGTGCATTGTTGGTATCTTAGTGTTTGTAGACGTACTTCAACATTTGGGAACTTCTGGTATGATCTATAAATTTCATGGGAGACAAACTTTATGGTGTAAGTTATGCCACAAATGAGGGTTTGTAATTGTAGGTACAAGATTGGATTTGTCTTTTTGATAAGTACAACATCAACCATTACACACACACGTCACATACAAGCTGGCAACTGAGAACCCTATAAAGCTCTCAAATCCTAATCGAGACAATAATGAAAAGCCAAAGCCTATCCCTTAGTCTTCTAATCTCATATGGATTTATCTTTTGAGTACAACCTCCTGAGAGCACAAAAGAGTTTCCAATGTTTAAGATTTACCACTTGAAACTCCAAAAGTATAAACACACGCAATAGATTGAAGATTAGATGATTGAAGATAAGAGTGTCTAAGTGTGGAACTAGGGGTCTATTGCTTGGTCTTGTACTTGATACTGTGAAACATATCAAATATCGTAGTCTTAGATGCTTGTACAGAAAGCCAATGGGTGTATGTTTTCTCATACTATTAGGCTCAAAAGTGTTAGATTTTAAAGAGTTAATACAGTAGCTAAAATTGGCCACCAGAATATTACATTTGCATTCCATATAGATTAGAAATTTTTGGATTACAAATAACCCTTGTTACAAAATAAACCCCAAAATACCAAATGAGGGAAAGCCTCAGTTGCAGTCTTCATTGCATATGGTCCTAACTTGGCCTCAGTTGCAAACCATTTTCATAATCACTGAATATGGTCTTGACCTTGAGAAATTAACAAGATATTTACTACATTATGTTGTATTTACCTTGCATATTGAATTTAACATATTTACTACATTCTTTTATCTGACTCCTTCAAAATTACGATTTTTTGAAGGATGGACCCTCCATTTTAGGATGACCCGACCATCTTCACCGCTCTCTTACAAAGTAGAGAAGAATGTTGTAATAACATCCCAATCTACACGCAACATTCTAATATCGTGATCCAAGCAATCTCCTTGATGGTGGAATGAATCCTCTGGCAAAAAAAAGTTCAAAAAGGTACATCTTTCACGTAGAGGAGGATAACCTCCTTGTCTCCGCTTGCTCAATATTAGCATTGATGTCATACGTGGTACTGATAAAAAAATCCACTTAGATGTCGGATAGAATTTCATATGTTTATCACGAGTATAAAAAACTAAATTATATGAATCGTTTTGTAAGGTCATTGATCAATTGTTGGTCCATGATCTAGATGTAATAGCCCAAATTTTCTAAGGTAAATTATTTTATGGATATTATTTTAAGGAGATTTAGTTGATGCATTTATTTATTAGGAAATTAGAGTGGGAGATTTAGTTGAGGAATGTGAGATTACACTTAGTATTGGAAATTATGCATTTTCGGATTAATCTGTCGAGTTTTAGAAAAACGGGCATAAGTTATTCATATGGGGTCCAAATGAGGTGATTCAAATTGGTATAGAACCCTAAGAGATAGATATAAAACTTTTATGTTTGAAGTTTCCTAAGATTCGGAAGGAATCAATAACTTATTTGGGAATCAAGTAGGCAGCTTTGGAATGGGCTTAAATGGAACCCGAGTTGGATAATTGAACTAGATTGGGGCATGTAACTAATTAGGCAACTGGTTTTAAGATTCTCTAGGATTAGGACATGTGTAGGGATAGTTAGAAATGTATGGAAAGTTGATTTGGAAGTCAATTGAATAGTTAGTGTGATGGGAACTTAAGGGGAGCCAAAATCTGGTTGATAGGTGACTAAGTGGATCAAATTTGGCTCTACCTTAACTAAACTAAGTAATGGCCTTCTAGAACTTGTTAAGGGGACACCTAAGGGAGTTGGGAAAGAATCAAATGGGTAGGAAAATCTGGAGATGGGCGTGTGACACAAGGAGAGGGCTGGAGATGAGAGATGCATGCATGGTTAGGTGAAATGCCACCTCACCTCTTATCCCTTTAGCTCACTCCTCAGCCATGGATCAAAATGGGCAGCCAAACCACCTCAAATGTGAGCCCTTGGATGACTAATCCAGCTGCAAAGCCTAGGATTTGGGAGGCTTAATCCTCATCATTAGATTTGCTTAGATGGACACCTCATCACATGCAAATCTGGCAACTAGTGCACCTTAGGTGCATTTCCTTTTCTCTCCCTCATGTTGGTCAACCACCACCCTATAAATAGAGCCTTGAGAGCTTTCTAAGCTCCTTTAGAAGGAGAGAACATTTTCTCTTTGGAAGCCATACCAGAAAAAAACCATCCAAACCCCTAAAGAGTACACTTGTGAGCTAAGTGAGTGTGTGTGGGAGAAAACTTGTAGGAAGTTGGTTGGATCAATTCTCTTGAGCTTGGAAGAAATTGTAAGTCCATATTCTAGCTTAATTTAAGCATGGAAATAGTTTATTGGCATGATTGAGCTATGTTTACTAGTAATGAACACTTGAGAACATGATTAAGTGGAAATGGACACATGAGTAGGGTTGATTGTAATTTGTCTTGTAAATATGTTCAATAAAATTGTAGAAACTTAGATTTAAGTTTTTAAGAAGATAAATAGGGTGTATGGAAGAGATTAACATGTTTTGAGTAGAAAAACTCCTAGAGCCGTGAGTTCGCTCGACCCTCGCTCGACATATGAGTCGAGCGAAGTCAAAATATGAACCATCGCTAGAGTTTCGCTCGATACCCGCTCGAGCAAGTTCCAACCCGAGACTTCGCTCGATACTCGCTCGACAAGCCGCTCGAGCGAGATGCCCTGTTTTGCTTAGACTTAGGGTTTTCTTAGAATAGAATTGAGGGTTTCAAATGGGAAGGGTTATAAGTGAAATAACTCATGTGAATAAGAGAGGAATAAAAAGAAAGAAAATAATGTTTATAAGATTAAGTTAGTCACGTCGTGACGGGGACGGCGAGACGTAACGCCCGGATGACTGACGTGCCGACAGGGACGGCGATACGTAACGCCTGTCGCGATATAAGAATATGTGATCTCCACGGGGACGGCGAGACGTAACGCCCGTGTGACTGATCTTCACAGGGACGGCGAGACGTAACGCCCATGAAATTGATCTGAATAGCGGGGACGGAGAGACGTAACGCCCGCAGTAATATGTGCATATGTTTTGTGTCAACACGGGGACGGTGAGACGTAACACCCGTGAGATTGACACCAGACTCATCATAACGGGGACGGCGAGACGTAACGCCCGGATGATTGATGAGCGTATGTGATGGGGACGGCGAGACGTAACGCCCATCAGTGATAAGAAAGAATAAAAATTTTAAGGGAAAACGGTGTAATTTAATATAAGATCATGGGTGAGTTAAGAAAAGTATCAGTTAGACAGTGGTCTTATGAGGGGTATATTAGGGTAATTTCCTTTGTCATTTGTGGTAATAACTTTATGGTTGTTTTCCCTGTTTCCTTTAAGCTGTTTATGTACTTACTGAGATTTCATTCGAAATCTCACTCTTTTGTGGCTCCATATATTTTGTGCATATCACTTTATACAGGATTCGATGACCAGCAGGGGGACAGCCCCGATGAGGCAGGAGACTTCGGGGAGTCCTGAGGGACTTTCCGACTATAGTCCTTATATGGACATTTCTTTTGTTTCCTTCGGACCTCCTATCAGTAATCGACCTACCGGAGCTTGGAGTCTTGACGCATCCACTTTTGCTGAGGAGAGGCGACGTACGAGATGCTGTATAACCTTAGGAGTAGATGGCTCATTGTCCATGTGTGGAGTTTGTGTGACTCCACAGGGACAACAGCTCCAGCGAGACTTCAGTATTAGTATGGATAGGTTTCGCTATGGGAGAGAATACCCCGAGGTTAAGAGGGAGAAAGAGTGAGGTGAAAGAAAGTTCTTTTGGATGAATGTAAAATATTTTACTACAGTTTGGATCTTGTATATGTAAGAAGTACAATGTTAAGTTTTAATGAATGATGTATATATATATTTCCGTGTGATCTTTAGAAAGTTTTATATCTAAAACCTGACCGCTGCGAATTAAGTGATATATGCTTTTTATTCTTGTTAAGTACGAGGGTGAGTAGCCTAGTGTTGCTCATCCAGACACCTTAATTTACGTTAAATTCCAGACGTAAGTTGGGGGCGTCACACTAGAAATATAAAAATAAGTTCTGTGCATTTTTAGCATATGTAGAATTATTGCACCCGAGTGGTGCAATCGAGCAAGATAAGGTACAATTCATTTTCCTCTAATATTGCAATTATGTAGGTAAGATTTATTTTCTAACAATATTCCTTCATCTTTTTAGAATGAAAAGGCAAAACTTATATACAAAGAGATGGAGAAATAGAACTTCACAATAGAGCATTATTGGCTGGGGAGGAGAACATGGAAGCTCTTGTTAGGAGACCTCAAAGCAAAAACAGTGAGAAAGAAAACTTGAGCAAGCGAAAGGCCTGTGAATCATGGGATGCTAAGATCAACATGGTGTTAGGTCAAATGACCGAGGATGGAAAGGTTGTGCATGGTAGATAGGAGAGCATACATGATGAAGGCAAGTCGCGAAAGAGAGCAACTGGAGCTTTATACAAATAAGCGGGAGAGAGAGAGAGAGATAATGAGCAAGGATCTTGCTGGTATGCATACCATGCAACGAGGCTTCTTCCTTAATATTTAGAAAAAAATTTATGAGGTATCTCTGAATAATTCTGAAGGTATATCCGAGAAATCACCATCCATACCTCACGGAGGTATGTAACTATTGCGTAAATTTGCAGTTAATATGATTTTAGTGGCTTCCCAACCAAATGTGAAGAAATATGTGACTAGATAGCAACTATGAGATCGGATTTTATATTTTAAATGGAGTATGTTTCTTTTGGAATTGTGATATAATGAAGACAATAGTATGGGAGGTTTTGGATTGCTGATTTGGGTTGTTGATGGGTTGCTACTTTGTCTTGGAACAATGAGCAAGTTTCATATTTTGTAATTTTTGTGTTCAATTTTGTTGCTGTTGATGGATTATTGTAATTGCGGTTGATGTTGATGTAAAAAATATTATTACAATTGCTTTGTCCTGGAACCTTGAGTGAGAAATATGTGAGCAAGAAATATGTGAGAAATATGTCCTGAATTTAACTGTTTTGTCATGAAACAATGAGCAAGAAATATTGTCGTTGTTGTTGATGGGCAAATGTAATTGCTACTGATGTGTTGCGCATGTAGAATTTAGTTTTTGTGTTCAATTTTGAAATTTGTGGAGGAAGAAATATTATTATTAGTTAACATATAGTTAGTTTAATTGTAAAATATTAAAAAAAAAAATTGCACTGCATGGGACATGGGTTTTACTCTACAGGGATGGGCCATACTTTGAAGAGGTTTCTCGACATAAAGAAAAAAAAAATTAATAATAATATTACTAAAAAATAATATTATATTATTGACTAATTTAATGTGAAGTTATGTCTAGACAGTTTTTTTTTAATGAAAAATTACTTCATCTCATTTCATGAAATTGAAGTTACAAATGTGACTAATAAATAAGAAAAAACTTAGATTATAAGTCAAATTACTTATTTGTTTGGAGTATCGTTATACATAAATCTTTTTGTGATGAGCATTGTCTTAATTTTTAAAAACTCTCTAATGACAAAATCTCATGAGATTTCAATTTCGCTTTATTAGAGAGTATGACATTCTATAAAAATGAAAATAATTAATTCTCACCCTCTAAAATAAGAGAATGACGAACCAAACCTATTTTTCAAAAGAGCGAGACAAAAAAAGAAAATAGTTAATTCCTTTTTATTTTTATCTAACATAAAAATAAAATAAAATACACTAAAAAAAAACAGAAACATAAAATAGACGTAAAACCAACCCAAACGAAAAACTCAGAACGTAAACAAAAAATACTACGCAATGTAGTTTGGATGGATGAATCAGACATGGACAAGCACATATCGTAAACATATATATTTTGCTGACACAACATGATAAACAGTGATTCTCAATTTTCAGATGAACACTCTTCTTGCATTTGGATGTGTGGAGAATGAGCATACGTACGTACAAAAGTTGGCTCATTTGTTATCATATTCATTCTTATTGTACATTATTTTATTTAATTATTATATATTTTATTTAAAACTTTTTATATAAAATAACATAAAAAATTTAATTTTTTTTAATTTTAATATAGAAATAAAAAATAAAAATATATTTATAATATTGTATTTAAATATAAATATGTATTTTATTTTATTTGTAAAAACAAATTAGATTAACTTTGTTTGTTTTTGCATAGGAGATAAGTTGAGATAAGTTAAAATAAAAATTAAAAATTGAATAAAGTATTGATAAAAATATATTTATTTTAAGATTTAAAATTTTGAAATTAAAAAAGATTAGATTAGATGAGATGAGAAGAGATTATGCCTCGTTTGTTTTCAGAGATGAGATGAAATAAAATAAAAATATATATATATATTATTTTAAGATATTGTTTTAATATTATTTTTGTTTGGAGATTTGAAAAAATTATATGAAAATTTGAATAATTATTATATTTTATATAAAATAAAAAAAAAATATAATGATGAATTTGAAATATATTTTAAATTTTTGAAGTTATTTCTCAAAAGAACTTTTCTGAAAACAAATGAGGCCGAAAATGTGCAATATATTCTACGTTTTTCAGTCAAAGTTGAGGACTTATGTTCAGATACTGTAGAGAAGTCCAAAAAAACAAAAAAGATACTGTGGAAAAGTAAAAGTCTTTGTTCAACAAATTTTGGAATGATTCGTTGATTCCAAACTTCCGTTGGGTAAGTCGATAGGTCGCATGTACTCTGCCCTTGGCTTTTGGACTTGGGATAAGCCGTAGATTCTTCCAAATACCCTCGGCCGAAAAAAAAACCCTTATATTTTTTGAGGAATGATTTTCGAATGCTTGGTAGGAGAATTTATGAAAATATTTGAGATTATTTTGGAATACTTTTTTAAGAATGGGTTTTGGGAAAATGTCAGAAAAAATTTAAATAATTTAAAATTATTTTGAAATTTGTCAAAATAGATAAGTAAAATTGAAAAGTTGTTCAAATATTTTTTTTTTCAAAAAACTTTTTGTTTTTCAGTTTTTAAATTTGTATTGATTTTTGTATTAAATTAATAATTAGATATAGAAAAAGTTGAAATTTCCTTTTTTTTTAAATGAAAAAATCATAGGCGTTTGGTTTTATTCTAAATTTTTATTTTTTGAAGATTTTTAAAAAGTTATTTTAAACCAAACATATTCAGGAATATTGACTCACTACGATTGAGGTATGTTACCTCATCACCATTAGTTCTATCAACACGAACTTTATTATTAAAAACTATAATTAATCATATTTATGAGATTTAGTGTTATTATACTGAGATATTAAGATATGGTTTTGATGGTAAATTGAGATAGATGAATTAATATGAGTTTTAAAAGTTGAATAAAATATTATTAAATTAATACTTATTATTATATTAGAATTTGAAAATTTATTTATTTATTATATTTTGCATGGTAATTTGAAAAAATTATAATAATAAGATGAAATAAGTTGAGATGAGTTTTGAATCCAAAAAGCATCTAAATAATTAAAAATAATATATTATTGAGAAGGAAAATATTATAATCAGAAAATGTTTTACAAAAGTAAATTTATAACAATGCTACATACAATCATAAAATGCATAAATATCATGTAAATGTTTTGAAAAAGAATAAGATTTACTATTAAAAAATTAGTTTTTTTAATGTGAATCCTCCATTTTTCTCACTTTTTAATGCAATTTTGCAACGTTTGCACATTTCATGATTACAAATATCATTTCTCATATAAATTAATATAATTTGATGTGAAGTTATGTCCGTTTATAAATTTATTTTAGTGAGATTTATTTATGATTAAAATATTTTAAAAGATTTTGTGGAAGTCAATATGAAAGAAACACCCCACAGCGTTGACATAATAAAGTTTTAATTTAAAAAAAAAAATTAATCTCGTAAATAATTTTTTTTATTGAGTATATCAAAGAAGTGTTCATATATATCAACATAAATATAAAAACATTTTTATTTTTCACTTTTTTCTCTCTCTCTCTTTTTTTTTTTTTATAGAAAATACTTTATTTCATCTAATAAATCGAGACTACAACAATAACTTGATAAATGCAAAAAAATCTAGATTATAAATCAAATTACTCAACTATTTGAGGTGTCCTGCATATTTTTTTTTTTTTGCGACAAATATTGTTTAAACTTCTATATTATCTCAAGTGATAAAACTTTTAAAGATTTTCATCTTAACTTTTTTGAGAGTATGACAATTTTTGTATAGAGAATATCCAACTCTCACTTTTCAGAAAATGAAAGAAAATCAATACCATTATCTTCTAAAGGATGAGAGATAATTAATACTACCATCCTCCAAAAGAAGAGTGAGACAACTCAATGAAATAATCTTTCCCTCTTTATTCATACTTAACACAAACTATAATAAAAACAAATACGATATGAAAATATAAACTAAAACACAAAATACAAAACGTGGGGACAAGAACAAAACACGGTTATAGTGGTGCGTGTAGAACGCACACCACGTTGGGGGTGTTCGGACTAGCACTCGTGAGGCCACTGAAGTCCTTGAGCTCAGAAACGCTGAGCGTGGCAGCAAAAAATGCCTCTATTTGGAGGTGTGTGGATTTCACCTGCGTAAAACTACCTGCGCATGCGCAATATGTGCTGATTCTTACGACGAATTATTCAACAGTTTGATAGATTAACATTTGACAAAATTCCAGATAGGGTGCATTGGTGTTGTATGCCATCAAAGAATTTTGTAATACACTACCTCGTGTCGAACAAAAATGAGATAAAAGAAAAGCAAAACACAACACTAACGGAGGGAGGGAAGGGGAGTTGAGGCCCTCACCTCTTATGATAAATTCGTCTTGGAGGCACTCGAATAAGAATTAGTTACTGGTCACTCCAAAATCACCAAAGCAATGGGGGGTTTGTTTTGAGATATCCTATTTTTCACTTCTCCATTAATAATTTATAAAAACATTTATTTAATAAATAAAATATAAATACCAAAATTTTACATTCTAAAACTATATCCAACCTTACTCACTAAACCAATATAACAATTTAATTGACTGAGTTAATAACTTAAATCCAACACTAAAAGGCAAAAAAATATTCTATGATGTATTTAGAATTTTGAAGCATTAGAGCACTAAGAGGATTGAGAATGATCTGGTTATTGTTAAGTCCAAAATTTAATTAAAAGTTGAGATTTTAGCTAAAATCAAATCATTGGAGATATTAATACATATTTGACTATAGATCTCAAAGAAAATAATAATAAACTATTAGATATTTTAATAATAATTTTTTTCTTATTTTTTTTTATATTTTGTAAATAAATTTGATATATTAATTAATAATTTATTTTTATTGAAAATTATTATTTCTCAGCTATTATTTCTCAGTCTAATTATTTAATAATAGCTATTATTTTGGAAATGAATAATCGTTAATCAAATTTGAAAAAAGAAATTAATTTACTGTAACTTAAAAATAGGATTTAAATTTTGACTATTTAATACAGTTTATTTTTGAGCTATTTAAATAAAATTTAAGTAGATATTAATATTTGATTAGACGAAAACCAATGCTTGAACTTTTGAGAGGCGCGGTTCAAAATTTAATAAAAATAAAAGTGAAATGAAAATAAAAAGTGTACACCCCGGCGTATCTTAGCCTGCCCACCACCCAACCCAACCCAACCCAACTCATATCTCCCTGTGAAACGTGAATTCCCTTCTTCTACAACATCACATCACTCTTTCCCCCCGCGCCTCCCTTTCCGTGTGCTCTAAATTAGGGTTTCCTACGGATTCAGTTGTTTCCTTTCTCTCTGAAACCATCTGTGATTCAATGCCTGCAAATCTCTTCCTGGGATTCCGTACCCGGTGCCGAACTGCTCTAATTCGAGGGCTGTGTTGGCGTGCCTCTGGAGTTTTCTTCTCTGTCGCGTTGGACTCGGTTATCCTGATTTGATTGTCCAAAGCTCGAGTCTCTGATGGCGCCCAGCCGAAGGAAGGGGGTTAGCAAAGCAGCCGCGGCAGCTGCGGCGCGCCGACAATGGAAGGTCGGCGATCTCGTACTCGCCAAAGTTAAAGGGTTTCCTGCTTGGCCTGCCAAGGTACGCCCTACTTTTTATTTCGTTGAAAAGTTTGTTTTTTTTTTTTCTGGGTAATTTTGCTCTTGAAGTACATGCCTTACATAGGGTTTGGATTGCATGTGATATATTATTTTCTATTACATGCTTTGTTGCGTGGTGCAGTTTTGGGATATTTTTGGGTGGTAATGTGGATTTGAAGGGAAAGACATTAAAATTTTGATGTTTATGAGGTTTCCATTACATTGTTGTGGGTTTGATTAGTTTTAAACAATTGGATTGGGTGTATTTTCAGGATAAGTTAGTATATGCCTCAGATTTTGGTTTTACCCGTATACAAATGATCAAATCACTTACATTCGTAAAATTTTGGTTGAATTGTTTATTCGGCCGTGAAGTTTGCTTGAAACAATTTCGGAAAGCCTCAAGCTTAGGGGGAATGGCTATTTTATTTGGAATACTACGTTGACTTCTGATGGCAGGTAGGGGAGCCAAAGAATTTGGGTTCTGCAGCTGATTGGAAAAAAGTAGTCGTCCACTTCTTTGGCACCAAGCCGGAACAGATGTAAGTACTCTGAGCAATACAGTATACCATTTGCATTGATTTGATACCGTCATGAGGGGATGATATGCTGTTGAATGTTATGTGATGTTAAATGCTATTTCCCACCCCCTTCTTGCATTTTCAATTCCTGCTCTTTTCAGTTATGTGTAGCTGGGTGGAAAATTTTCTTGGTCAGGATTCTAGACTTTTTTTTTTTTTATCACTTTTAAATGAGAAGTAGAAGAGGTTGCAATATAATTTGCGTATCTGTACATATTAACAGCTTTAATCAAGCCTACAGCATTCATTTCCACCTTAACTGAAATGAATGGGTGTCACATCTTGAAGGTATCAATGAACTATAAAGGCGTACAATACTCGTTTTCACCTTAACTGAAATGAATGGTTTCATCATATCTTGAAGGTACCATTGAACTATATATATTAACTGTAGTTTCCTAATTTTGAATAGGCTATTTGTCTTTGCTGGATTGTCAAAAGCTGTTCTAGGCCATTTAACTTCTAGTGGGACACTAAATGGAAACTAGAAAAAAAAGATGGGTGCATCCCAAGCACATTGGGGTTTTACAATGGGTAAGGTAGCAAGTACTAGAAAAATCTATAAAATATACAAAGCAAGGATTGTTATGGATCGATCCCAATTCGCAACAGAGAACAAGACAAGAAGTTTGCTTTCTGTTTTATTATATAAAAAGTATTCCCTGGTCTAACTGGTCTGGAATCAATTAGTAGTATGTCCTGCGCTTGATTGGCGAAGGGAAATCTGGAATTTTGAATCTGGATGGGTCTTTTGTTGTTTGCTTTATGGTAGTCTACTAATACAAAGACTTAACTGCAAAATAGTTATGCTCATACCAAATACTTTGACGTTTCAGCTGCTATCCTCCCACCAAATACCTCACATTATGCACATAAATCCTCGGTTCTCTTGACATCTGTGTCCATGTTTCCGCTCGGTGTACTTCCCCAAGCTGCCATTAGCTCCACCACTTGAATTGAAATTACCTATCTTGTCCCAATAAGTTGGATGATCACTGCTTGCAAGGCCCTAGCAACTTTACAGTGAAGCAATAATTTTTCCGCACTTCTCACTCATGCAACACCAATCTATCACCATCATGTGCCCCCTCCTCAGGTTCTCCACCATCAGGATCTTTCCTATTGTAATTGAACTTGTCCATACAGAGCATGCTACTATTGAGGTTTCCTTGTTCTGCCCATAGTTTTCAATTCCGTTCCATTGCTGGAATTTTCCATTCTGGTGTAGTACCTGGTACACTATACCTCTTCGTTCTATTTCATTCCAAATTCCGGCTTGTTCCATCAAATTCCGGCCGTAATTAGCATTCCAGGCCCTATTTCACTCTGGATTGTTTTAATGGCCGTTTTGTAATTTCCTTTAGTATGGATGGAATTTTTGTAAATTCTAAATCTAGTTG
Organism: Platycarya longipes; assembly: GCA_036559045.1. Classification (NCBI taxonomy): domain Eukaryota; kingdom Viridiplantae; phylum Streptophyta; class Magnoliopsida; order Fagales; family Juglandaceae; genus Platycarya; species Platycarya longipes. The sequence continues at coordinate 13,653,165 of CM071796.1, read as the reverse complement.
GTATTTAATTAATTCTAAAATCCAAAAGGTATTTATATAACTTTTATGTCTTCGTAACTTATATGTCCCCTCATTTTTTTTTTAAATATCATTATTTTTAATAATTTTTCTGCTCTTTTTTTTTTCTTTGGTTTTTTGTATCCAACTAAAGCTTGTGCTTTTTTTTGATAAATATATTTTGGCACTAATATCTCTATTTTTTAATGTTTTCAATGTATATTCATTTTATAAATAGTTAATTCTTCCATATGTATACACATACATACATGGTGTAGGCTTACATATACATGTATTTATTCTTTTAGTTATCAATTTATATATACATGTCAAAGTATATATAGTTAAACCTAAAATAGTGCACTGGAATGCTCCAGTACTGGAGTATTTTGTTTCATTGCTTAAACCGGAATAATCACCGAAATGGAATTTAAAAAATTGGTTTTGCCATATAATTTTATAGGGAATGGAGCATTCAACCATGAGGTGTAGGTGATGATGACATGTTCTCACCTCAAATTGCATTTCTCTTATGAAATGGATCCACCTACCCCATTTTTCCCTCACATCTTCCTCCCATCCTTAGTTAATACAGGATGTCATGGAGTGAAATGATTGATTCCCCTTCTCGGTCATGCACTAATTTGATGCAAGAGATGCTCCATTGTAGATTGTCATTTGTAACCTGGACAAATTCAGTCACTGAAGCCTCTTGCAAGAAGAGTAATATATAGTTCTGGGTAGATTTCAATTAGGGCCTGACTTCCACATTGCACATTATCCCATAACTTAATTCTAGACTTGTCTCTCACTTATCTCATAGATCCAGATTAATGTCTCCATCCTCTCTGAATGTTTTTGACACTTTACTCTTAAAATGCCCATTGAACGAGGTAGGGCACCGTTTGGTGGACAACATTGCTATACATGGGATGCTATCTTTTATGGATGCTTTCTCTTGAAATATGTAGGCCAAGATGGTCGAGGAAGACTTGAGTGCTTGTAATTGGTATTTATGCCCATTCTTTGATTAATAATACATGTTTACTTATCAAAAAAAAAAAAAAAAAATGGTCGAGGAAGACAAATGAAATGACCATTGCCAATCCACTTCACAAACTCCCATACTTTGCTTTCACCACCAATTTTTGTAAAGACCCTCTTTTTGTTGCATAATTCTACATGAATAATACACAAGTACGTTTTTGATTTCCAAACCTCTAGAGGAATCGGAGCACATATAATTGACCCATTGACTGTGAAATTATTGTTTTGTTTATCTGATGTTACATGCGTGCTAATGCAGAAGCCAATATGACAAAAGAACGACCAAAGCTAGAGCCAACATTGTTTTTACTATAGAAGTGATTGGTGAAGCAAATAACATAAGTTACTATGGAAGTAGTAGTCTTTCACATCAATATAATGCCATGGTTTAAAATTAGCAATCAAGGACTCTAGGGTTAAGTGAATTTGGATGGCTGAGAAAAATAGCGAATTGTATGTGGGAATGCATCTTTCGTCAAATGATGAGCTTTTTCCAAAGCTGCTGTTTCTTCCTTGCTTGCTTGTCCTTTCAAAGTTATTTTCAGTATGATAGCTATAAAGGCTCACCCTCCATTCGATCCCATAGAAGTCTCTTTGAAGCCTCTCAATACACTTTGCCACATCTACTAGGATAGGAAAGAGGTACAAAAGTATGTAAGCTAGATAAGAGTACTCATTTTTTTTTTCTAATTCAACAAAAAATATAGTATTCTTGATTAAGCCTCTTTTGAAAAAAAAGCCTCTTGAAAAATATACTTTTTTGACATGCTAGACTTCATTTTTTTTTTTCTCTATAATGCCATCCCATTTGAAGGTACTAGCCAATGATCCAATGTCTTCTACATCTATGATATCCATATTGAGTGATAAGTGTAAGTGGTATATCATATCCCACATTACTTTAGAAGAAGAAGTTCTTGTTCTTTATTTGTTCCAGTAGGACTCCAATTATATCATTGACTAGTTCTTTTGGAGTATAAGCTTAAATGTGGTTTGGGCCTTTTTTAGGGTGTGACAAATGGTATTAAAGCTTATCCCAACAAGAAATGTGGAACCTGATTCGTGCCATGCCTGATGGACTGGCTCGATGAAGACATTATAGGTAGTGTTTGGGATCCACATTGCGCTTGCTCTATATAATAGTTCCAATGGAACTTCGGTTGTATCATTGATATTTTTTTTTATAAGTAATAATAAATATCTTTTTCCAAGTAAATAGGCATAGCTCAAGTATACATGGAGTATGCAGGTGAGAAACACCTATTTACAAGCTAAACAAAATATTAAAACAAAGCAATACGATCGGACCCATCCCTTACAAGAATTTTCACCCAAAGACTGAAAGTACTAATAACAAAATTCTTTAAGACCCCTAATGATCGTTCACAATTATCAAAACATCTTCTATTTCTTTTAGCCCATAAATACCAGAATAAACATAAAGGGATGATCTTCATGACAACAGGTTTGATGTCTTTCCCAACAATATTTGGCTAGATTGCAAAGACTTCCAACACATTTCACCCACGAAAAACCAGCCCTAATTGAAATATCATTCCATAGCCTTGTTGCCACCTCACAATGCAAAGAGAGACGATCAATAGATTCACCTGCCTTTTTGCACATAAAGCACCATTCAATCGCTTGAATACCTCTCTTTCTCAAATTATCAATAGTCAGAATTTTTCCAAGGTACACCAGCCAACAACAACAAAAAAACCTTGCTTGGAACTTTAACTCTCCAAATGCTTTTCCATGGAAATTCTTCAGTCCCATGACTTGTGAGCTTTGTAGTAGGAACACGTTGAAAATCTGGAATGTTTGGAATGTAACCACAGCAGCGATCCTCCTGGTTCTGAATAATCTTCTTCTCATACAATTTACCCAGAAAATCTGCTACTACATTAACTTCCCAATCCTAGATATCTCTAGAGAATTCCACATTCCAACAAATCAAATTATGAGAAGAAGAATAAGAATCAGCTATAGCGGCCTTTTTGTCTCTAAAAATCCTGAAAAAGTTGGGAAAAATATCTTTGAGAAGAGAATTCGCACACCAAGTATCATGCCGAAATAAAATCTTTGCCCCATTCCCCATTTTAATGGTAGTGTGTTTAACAAAGACATCCCATTTCTTCTGAATATTCTTCCATAAGCCCACCCCATAAGGCCCTCTTACTTCCTTTGTACACCAACTCCCCCACATTTTTCCGTAGGAGACGTCCACTACATTTCTCCATAGAGCATTGTTTTCCAATTGATATCTCCAAAGCCATTTACTGAGGAGAGTTTTATTAAAGAGACATAGGTTACGCACACCTCAGCCCCCTTGGGTAACCAGAAGAAAAATCTTCTTCCAACTCACAAAATGAAATTTTTTATCCTCCCCAAAATTGTCCCAAAGGAAAGCCTCTCGATAGATTTAGCAACCCCAATTGATAGTGGAAAAAGAGAGAGAGGAAGTAAGTGGGGAGATTGGACAAAATACTCTTGATAAGAGTTAACTCTACCACTCTTAGACAAATATAATTTTTTTCCAGCCACCTAGACTTCTCTTGATCTTCTCAATCACTCAATCCCAGATGGAAACTGATTTATGAGGTGCACTCAAAGATAAACCAAGATATTTCATAAGAAGTGAGGCAATCTTACAACCCAGGATGTTGACCAGAATCAGAATTGTCCCTAATTGAACCCACGGGACCAATTTCTGATGTTAGAAAAATTGATTCTCAACCCAGAAACAACTTTCAAAACAAAGAAGAAGAGCTCTCAAAGACTGAAGATGATCTCTATTGCTGTCACAAAAAATTAGTATGTCATCAACAAAAAGTCCACAACAAAACCCGACAAAAAATCACCACCAACAGCCGCATCAAGCATTCGACTTAGAGCATCCATCACAATGACAAAAAGGAAAGGAGATAGGGGATCTCCTTGCCTCAAACCACATGAACTATTAAAAAATCCACTTATAAAAAAAAAACTATTAAAAAATCTAGCTGGGCTACCATTAACTAGAACCGAAAATCTTGTTGAAGAAATGCAAAATTTAATCCAAGAACACCATTTCTCTCCAAAACCGAATCTCCCGAGGATGTAAAGCAGAAAATTCCAGTTGACATGGTCAAAGGCTTTTTTCATGTCCAATTTTACTAAAATTCCAGCTCTCCCATTCTTAAACGACTTTTCAAGCATTCATTTGCAATTAAAACTGAATCAAGAATTTGCCTGCCCCTTGCAAAAGCATTTTGGGGCTTTGAAATAATCTTGTCCATAACCTTACTGATTCGATTGGCTAGCACCTTGGCTATGATTTTGTATAACCCCATTCACCAAACCAGTGAACTATCTACTTCTACATTGTGAGACTGCAAAGGTTCTCTGGGATGAGGTATTTAGTTGATTAAATTTAGCTTGGGTTATGCCAGAGTCCGTGGCGGTAGCAATGGCGTGCTGGAATTTGATTTGAGGCATGTGACAAATCAAAATTGTTTGGAAGATGATCCCTATCTGTATATTGAGGTGCTTGTGGTAGGAGAGAAATGTGCGGACATTTGAGGACAAAGAGAGATCGTTTGAGGAGCTTAAAATTTTATTTGTAGAGAACTCTGGGTACTTGGACTATTGCCATGGACTACAATGCCATAGACTATAATGGCATGGACCTTCATGATTTCCTTGTTATTAACATTCCTACTTGATAGGACATGATGGTGTTGTAATTGGCTTTTATGCCCATTTTTTGATTAATAATACATCTTTACTTATGAAAAGAAGTCCCTCAAATCCACTGCCCCAGCCTTTTTAGGAATAAGGGCAATAAAAGTCGTGTTAATACTTTTTTCAAATTTCCTGTAAGTGTGGAATTCGCTGAAAACTTTCATTAAATCTTCCTTCACATTTTCATTAAAGTCCATTCAATGCCATCATCCAGATTTTTAAAGTGGCAAGCCACTAAATAAGTTCCCCCATATTGTTCAATTAATTCAATTCTTTTGTCCCACATGATAATTATTCCCCCTGAAGCTCCAATGGTTGTCAAAGCAATCCATCCCATCCAACAACAATTCCAAAGATTATTAATCACTAAATTGTTAATAAACTTTAGTTTGGTTTCTTGGAAACAGGCAACATCAGCCTTCCAAGAGCACATCATATTCTTAATCTGAAGATGTTTTCTATAGTCATTTAATCCCCTAACATTCCATGACAAGATCTTGGGCTTCATTGAGAACAACTTCCAGCCCTCTCCTTGCCTTTAAAACTGCAAGAGTTCCTTCTTGGAACTATAATTAATGGTGCATTCCAATCTTTTCAATTCCCTCTCTTTCTTGGAAGTGGATCTGGCCATTACAGGTTGATTGGCCTCAACAGCAGTGAATAAAGCTCTAAATTGCTCCTCATAGCCATCAATCGATATCCCCAGGCAATCTCTGAGCTCTTCAACTTTTCTCAACACCCAATCTGAAGATAAAAGACCAATCAATCCCCGGGTTCAAAGAGCATAAAGGTGTAAAATTTGGATCCTCTTCATCGAAGATATCCAAATCCACTGCATCTCCAGAAATTGAGTCAACTATTCCGTCTATCATCAAATTATAATCATAGTTAAGTTGAGTACATGGGACCACTGAAACTAACTTCACAACTCCTGACATTTCTACACAATTAAATGAATCACCCAACCTGACCAGATTAGTCACCCCTACAATGTGAACAGGGTCCTACCATGGAGAAGATTCTGTGAAGAGATGCTTATCACACAGCGCCGCCGCTGAAACACCCTCCTTGGAGTCGCCCACCCCTATCGGACTATTCTGTGAAGGAAAGGGCTTCGTTGACGACAAAACAATGGAGGGTAATAGATTTTCGGGCAAAGTCAAAAAGTACGATTCATTCTTCTCGAGAGAAGAGCCACCATCTGACACTGGAAAACCACTGAAGGGTTTGCCCCTCTTAGTTGACACCCTCTGAGGTGATGGCGCATCCATAGGAGCAACCACAAGTTTGGGCTGGAATTTGACCCGTTTTGGGACAAAACGGGTTGGGTTAGGGCATGGGAGTTTAGACTTGGTGGAGCTTGTATTATGAAGAGTAGGCCTGATTGGTGGGCCATGAGAAAGCCCAAAGTCATTCAGCCCTTTATCTCAGGCCCAACAGAAGATCCAAGACCCGAGATGATGTTTAGCCCAAAATTCATCGTCTTCATCAACGAATCGATTCGTATTCCACCCCTGCAATTCAGCATGCACGTGCCATAGTGACCCTTCAACTTCACCAAAGGACTGAAGCTTTTGGGGAGACCAACCGGCGGCCCCAAACTCAGAAGAATTTTGAGTGGTCATCCCTGATGAAGAAATCTGGGGGGCCATTGCAAAAACAAGCTCATTATGTTTATGGAAGTTGGAATGCCTGGGAGCCCTGGAGTCCACTGGAATCTTAATGGCAATTAAGTAAGGAGCTTTGTGAGAAGGAAGTGTCTCTTTGGATTGGAAAGACAGTCTCGAATTAGAGCCACTTAGAACTCTTGTGGCTTGGGCTTGGGCTTGGGCTTGGGCTTGGGCTTTCACCAGGGCATTACATCACCAACCAAAGCTAGTTTTGGTTTAGACATGTCAACTTTCAACCTTGATACATTTAAATCATAGAAAGAAGTAAGAAGTGATGCAAGCAATGAAAGTGCTTTGGTCATCCTTAACTAGCCATACACCCATGCAATGCACGGGAAATTATTATATTTTTAATTCTATTGTATTCCTCTACCACTCTCATAGTTATGAGCAACACCACATACCAGAGGGGTGGGGGGAGTTTAGAAGAGAAATGAATTGTCATGTTGCCTATTTATGTTGTTAATTAGACTTAAACCACTATAGATCAAAAGAAAAACCCGAGAGTCAAAGTTGCAAGAAATGCAAAGAAAGTGTATAAAAAGACGACAACTTTAGATTTTGGGTTTGGCATTGGAGTCTTAGGCCTCGTTCACTTTCACTAAACTTTTCATCTCATCTCATCTTATGATTATAAATTTTCCAAGTTCCCACACAAAATAAAATAAACTATTCATTTTTCTCAAATTTTAAAACAAAAATAATATTAAAAAAATAGATTCTATAAATATTCTTTTAACTTTTAACTTTTATTTCAACTCATCTCATCTGCAAAAACAAACGGGGTTTTACTTGCCGTAGTTTTTTGTAGAAAGATATTGTCGTCAACACCACCAACATTGCCACAAACATCTTCTCTAGGAAACCAGTTTTGGAACTTTTCATGACAACCCATTCAGAGAGGTTTTTAAAACGAAGCTGCAACGTTTTTTGGAGTAGCATTGATGAATTCAAAGATGACAATCGACTGTCCCTCTCCAAGTTGACAACAAAACCAAAAATGACAACTGAAATAGAAGCCCAAGACTGGCATAGAAATAAGTGAAAGTGTAAAATAATGCCAATTAAGCTTGAAAATTGAAAAATTGGAAACTGAATAGCTTGGAAAGTGAATAGTCTTTCAGGAAATAAATTAATGTTGAGATATTTATCCAATTGTTTAATAACCTTTAATAGCTTGGAAACCGAATAGTTTTGATAACTTGGTAAAATCAAACTTAAGAAAATAGAAGGCAGAAACTGACAGCAAGTGCAAGAGACAAAAAATGTAAGAGACAGCTATAATAAAGTGTTAGTTGATGGGAAGTGTAAGAGACAGCAAATGAAGTGGTAATAAAGGGTAGAAGTTTAAAGGAAGTGCAAGAGACGGGTGGTAAAGTGGTAATAACGGGTGGAATTGTAAATTTGCTTCTATAAAATTTAAACAATTATGGTGTAAAAAATAATATTAAAATAGACGAACACTGAGGTGGCACAATATTTCCAAAGAGGTTGCTTCATCTTTATATGTTGTAATTGATAGCGAAGTATCATTTGCAAAAGAAGGCAAGACACAAGCAGCTTGTAGAGTCCATGGCCACCACAAAGAGAAAGGGGTAAGGGATCCCCCTGGGTGCCCCATTACTCCATATTAATCAAGATAGACTCGCACATTGCCCATTGGATATACAATGTACTATCTGTTCACATTGATAAAAAAACAATGTATTATCTGTTCAAACCATTTTGCTTGAAAACCAAATCTCAACATATCTCAACATGTCTCAACATGTCTCAACATTGCCCACTTCTAATGTGGTTGTAAGCTCTTTTTTCAAGTTCAGCTTACATAGCACCTCTAGAATCCTTGAATGAATTACACTGTCTAGACATTCATTTGCAAGTATAATTGGATCCAACATCTATCTGCCACTAATGAAGGCATTTGGGGCCTTAGATATCACCAATGCTAATTTCATCGTGTTAGCTGGGACTTTTGGAAGAATCTTGTAAATACCACAAGATTAATGGGATGAAAATCCTCCATCTACACAATCTCAATTTTTGTATGAAAGGAGTGTTATAAAAGGGGCACTAAGCTTTTGTTCGAACTTCCCTCAAAGGTGGGATTTTTGGAACACAGTTCATTAAGTTTTTCTTGATTACCTCCCTAAGACAATAGAGAAGCCATTTCGACCAATTGCCTTTGCATTTTTTGTTTTGTTTTGATAAGTAAGAAGTTTATTGATCCATGTAAATAGGCAATGTCAAGTACACAGGAAGTATACAAGAAAAACCCTAGTTACAAGCTACGTACTACAGAAAGTAGCATAAAAGTCACAAAAGGTCATTCCATTGAATACAATAGAAAAAGCCCAAAGCAGTAAAGTGTGGTAGAAAAAGGCCCTAAAGCCGTCCAGAGAGCGTTCTCTATTTTCAAAACGACGACCATTTCTTTCATTCCATGTGCACCACATTAGACATAGTGGAACTATCTTCCAAATAGCAGCAATGTGGCGGTGACCCCGGATCCCTTTCCAACATGACAGTAAGTCTATCCCTCCTAGGCATGACCCATGCTATACCAAGCCTAGTAAAGATGTCATCCCATAACGCCTCGACAACTTTGTAGTGTAAGAGTAGATGATCTGTTGATTCGCTGTTGTGTTTACACATGAAGCTCCAATCTGTGAGAATGAGACCGCGATTTTTAAGCTTGTCAATAGGCAAAATTTTCCATGAGATGCCAACCAGCCGAATAAATCAACTTTGAGGGGGACATTGCTCCTCCAAATACTCTTCCAAGGGAACGGATTTGGTGTAGGGGTCGTCAATACCTTGTAGTAAGAGCGGACTGAGAATGTCGTCTTCCTTGAGTGAGTCCAAAGTAATTTGTCTTCCCTGCCTACATGCACTTTCAGCGCGTATAACACATTATAGAAATCTGCAATATCACGCACCTTCCAATCCTGGACAGCTCTAGAAAAGTTCACGCACCTTCCTTGTCTATTGCGATCCTGAAGAGAGGGAAAACATTTTTCAAAGCCACATTACCGCCCCAAGTGTCATGCCAAAACCTGATACGCGTGCCCTTTCCCTCCTCAAATCTGACATTACCAAGTATATCATCTCAAACATTCCGGTTGAATTTCCAAACCCCCACCCCATAGGCCCCTTTTACTGGTTTAGAGCACCAATCTCCCTAAGCGAACCTATATTTAATATCGATGATGGTTCTCCAGAGAGTGTCCTCTTGGTGGTATTGCCAAAGCCACCTACCAAGAAGAGCCTTGTTAAAATATCTCATTTTTCTCACCCCCAAGCCACCATAAGACAATGGGGTGCAAATTGTATCCCATTTAATCAAATGTAATTTTTTCTCCTCATCTACACCTTTTCACAAGAAATCGCGAAAAATCTTCTCCAGTCTATTTGCCACCCTTGTGGGCAAAGGAAACAAAGATTGAAAGTATGTAGGGAGATTAGATAAAGTGCTTTTGATAAGTGTGATTCTGCCGCCTTTTGACAAGTAAATTCTCTTCGAACTTGCTAGTTTGTGTTCAATTTTCTCAACAAAAAGGAGCCCAAGGGAAGGCCAAGGACTTAATAGGCAAGGAAGACACTTGGCAGCCCATGATGGTAGCCATTTCACTTAAGTTAGAAACCGAGCCAACTGGAACTATTTCAGGCTTGGGTAAGTTCACTTTGAGACTAAAATAGCATATCGTCAGCAAAGAAAAGATGAGAGACTGAAAGACTACCAAGCGAGGAACTAGCCATCGAGAAGCCTAAGATGAAACCCCTATCCACCGCCCCCTCTATCATACGGCTCAAAGCATCCATCACTATGATGAATAACAAAGGTGATAGAGGATCCCCTTGCCTTAAGGCCAAAGAACTGTTGAAGAAGCCTATGGGAGTGCCATTTAACAAAATGAAGAATCTGGTAATTGTGATACAAAAGCTTTTTTCATTTCTAATTTGCATAAGATACCTGGAGTGCCATCTCTCATTCTATGCTCAAAGCATTCATTGGCAATAAGAACAGAATCAAGAATTTGCCTTCGCATTTAGAGCTTCCAAGACTTCATATTCCTCACTTTTCTCGAATTTTTGTTCCATATGCTAAGCTTCCTACACTAATGGCATCAAAACTAAGACCAATTAATTTGGTGTGCCAACTGAACTGGTTAGAGGAAAGACATTTGTGAACTTGTACAATATGCTCACTTAAATCTACGTGGTCCAGGTAGTTATTCCCCCAAATTTTTTAATGACTAAGCCTTCAATGGAGTAATCTCCCAACTTGAATTAGCCAATATGTGGAAAAACTTTAGAGGATGTTTGGAATCTTTTGACGTAAGATTTTCTTGAAAATCCCTGAAACTTTTGGAAAAAAAGTTCAAAGATGAGTTCTATGGGATTTTATGGAAGTGATGTGACCCTTCAAAAATATGTTTGGATGGAGAAAGTTTTTGAGATGTTTTTATCGGTGTTTGACAAAGTGCTGTGTCCCATTAAAATATGTTGAGGAGAAAATGTTTTTTTTTTAGAAAAGTGGCAGTCCCTCTGAAAAATGTGGTTATGAAATATTTTGAGAATATTTTTGGGATTGGGTTTTGGGAAAGGAGAGAAATTAGAATAATCTTTTTTTTTTTTTTTAAATAAGTCTTGTATAGTTTGTGAAAGTGAGTAGGTAGAGTTGAAAAGTTATTTGAATTTAATTAATTAAGAGTATTTTTGGTTTGCAGTGTTTGTAAAAGCTGTATTGATTTTTGTGTTTAAATATTGATTGGGTAATAATTAGATGATAAGTTGAAATAGAAAAGTTTATTGGTTGTTACAAACTCTCTTCTCTGGAGTTCTTGACGTTCTCCTCAGGTCCATCTCATGCAGTTCTCCAGTTTGCATGACTAACCATCATAAGTGACTTTGATACCATATGTAATGACCTTGTGAAAGCACTAGCCACATATATGCTATAACCCAAAAGATTAGTCCATTTGAAACTTTCTTAAAGTCAGTTGTGGAGCTTGGTTTCACTTAGTGGCCAATTTGGGAGTTAGCACTATGACTACCTTTATAACCTACCAATTGATTTCTGCTGCTGTCTATAGCACCCGTATCTTGGGCTGGAACAAACATACTATTCTGTTGATATCATGCACATCGCTGACAAACAGTAACTCTTCTTCCAGGGCATCCTGGATGTTAGCAAAGAAGTCAATTAGTTTCCTCAAAAAAGAGTCTGCTGGGTTCCTCGTGGAGGATTTGGGGGTGTCTCTCTGAAATGAAATATTGCATTAGATGTGCACAGCTGTGGCGCAGTTCACGGGTCCCAAATCCTGCGACTCAAACTCCAGTCGATCAACGTGTGATTGGGGGGAGTTACATTTTATATATTTTTAATAAGTGTCAACATTTTCTCTTGGTTGGATCCATATGGTGAATTTGCATGTTTGCCTTGTAAATGCATTGTTGGTTCATTTAATCACCACTGTGCTTCTTATTATTGTTCTTTATGCAAGTCTAATTTGAATTTGGATTTTGACTTTCACTCATTCTGATGAATATCTTTTACTTCAGAGGCTTTTGCAATCCTGCTGATGTTGAAGAATTTACTGAAGAGAAGAAGCACTCTCTTCTGGTCAAACGTCATGGCAGGAGTTCTGATTTTCTACGGGCAGTACAAGAGATTATTGATAGTTATGAGAATATAAAGAAGCAGGTCCAAGCTGACACTTTGAACTCTGGTGATCAAGTGGCACCAGTAAATGGTGGGGATTCGGTTGATTTTTCGGTCAATATTACAGCAAGTGATCAGACAGAAGCTCCTGAAGTGACTCTTAATTCTGAGTTAAAAACTTCATATTCTACTACATATGAAAATGAGCCATGTCTTCCAATTGAGGATACCTTGGCTCAAACACCTACCCTTGTTGTACTTAATAAAGCAGCCTTAGAGGAGGAATCTACCGATACCGTGGTGGGTACAAAAACACCTTTGTTGAGTACTTACTCTTCAAGGAAAAGAGCTAGTCTCTCACAAGCACAGAGCTGTGTTACACAAATAAAGGCTCAAAGGTCTAGAAGCTCATCAAGGCTGGAATCCCGTCGATCACGTAGCTTCATGATGCCATGTAAGGATGATGGAAAGATTGCTGGAGAAATATTAGCTAATGTGGTCCGTGATGGTTCTTTAAGAAGTAATAGGAGAATCAGAAAATCACCACACGTGTGTGAGTCTGATGCTGTTGATTCTGCTGCACATGTTTCATATGGTAGCATCGAAGAAAATGGCTCTGAAGTTGTCACAGTTGACTCCGACACATTTAGTCTAAATGAAGGCAGTACTATAGAGTCTGGTTGTAAACTTGAGCACTCTGACATGGTTGTTGAATGTTTGGATGGAGATGTTGAGTTGAGCAAGGGGCTTGATCTCCAAATAAAGTCAGTTTTCAATAAGAAGAAAAGGAAACCAAACAGAAAGCGAGTAACAAATGGTACAGCTGGGCCTCCGGTTACATTGGACAAGGAGATAGGTTTGGAGGTTGAGCTGCAGAATGCTAGTCTAAATTCGCAAGGAGGTGGACAGGTGAAGGAAGGTTGCCCAAAGGATGATGGAGATGAGCACCTGCCTTTGGTGAAACGAGCAAGGGTCCGGATGGGAAAATCATCTTCTGTCAAGGAGCTCAGTAGCTGTTCGCACACAGAAGAGAAGACTATGAAGGAAGCTACAGTTAGTTTATCAAGGCAGATTAGCATGGATATAAAAGTTGAAAGTAATAGTTTTGCTGGTAGAGAATCACTTGTGGCCAATGAACCTCTGAATAACATGTTGTCAGCTTCAAAACATTGCTCCCAAGACTTGACCGGTAGAACTGAGTCTTGGAGAGGCAGGAATGAACAATCATTTGGCTGCACAGTAGATGGTGAAGCTGCTTTACCTCCATCTAAACGCCTTCATCGTGCTCTGGAAGCCATGTCAGCTAATGCTGCTGAAGATGGTCAAGCATGTGATGCAGCATTTCCAACCTTGAAGACTCCAGTTGGTGGGTGTTGTAGTTCCACAATGAAGAGAAGCTCTCATATGGCCGTAAGCAAAGTAGGGAATGGTCTGGGTTCGTCGAGTACGGAATATCTTGACATTTTTTCTACTCAGGTCAGTGATTCTGGATTCTCTACAAGCCTAAATCCAATTATCTCAGACAAATGTGTTAAATCATCAATGAAGGTGGACTTTTGCAATGAAGGTGCGGATATTTTTAAGACCAAAAAGCATGAGTTTTCCAAGGATGTCTTCCCTGATGCCAGAGACCATCATATTGATGGTATAAATATTTCTAATTCTCTTGGTGGTCACGCAGTTAGAACTGCAGATCCAACTCAAAGCCCAGGATATTTGTCTGATAACCTTGATGAAAGACAGGTTAATTCTCTATCCCATGAAGCCTCATCGGATACTTTGTCACCTCCAAAGGATGGAGATATGAAAAATATTGAGTCGAGCAATTGTGAACCCAGAACTTCTGATAAAGAGGTTAATGCTTCAGATAACATTGCGATTAGTTTGAGTCTTGTCTCCTGCTCCAATGAGATTGTTAAAACTTCACCTAGAAACAGCACCATTGGGCTTCAGTGCAGTGCGGAGGGTGTTGGTTGTGAGGATAAGTGTTTGGAGCCTACACTGGATGACAAAAGTGAAGTGAAGGGCATGTAAGCATATGTTTCCTACTTAGAAGTGTAGCTTTACAACAATTTTCTTTTTCTATCTGCACTTTGACCATTGCCCTGATCATAATTAGGATTTCCTCCACTGTGGGTTGCAGGTTTTTTTTTGTTTTTTGTTTTTTTGTAGTCCTTTGTTTTTTTTTGGGGGGGGGGGGGGGATAGTGGATAACAAATAGTTGATTGTTAGCTGAAGTCTTCAAAGAATATGAGAACCTAGGGGAGGTTTGGATAGTGAGTTGAATTGAGATGAGATGACAGTTGAATAAAATATTGTTAGAATATAAATTTTTAAATATTTTGTTTTGGGATTTGGAAAGTTGAATTTTTTATTATATTTTGTTTGAAAGTTTGGGAAAGTTATAATGATTAGATGAGATTAGTTGAGATGGTTTTTGAATCCAAACAAGGCCTTAGAAGAGGACTGTAGACCGAAGTATTAAATGTCATCTGAACTCTTTTTTCTTCTTAAAACAGGATCTAACCTTTTCAGTATTTCTTGCTCTTATACTTATCAAAAAAGTATTTCCTGTTCTTATTGTTTATCACTTATGTCCTTATTTTTTTTAGGTGTGATGATGTGAAAGCAGTCAAAAATTATACACAGGAGGGTCCAAGTTCTAATAGTTTTTCAGATGATCACTTTGCTGAAAAGGATGTCTCCGGTGTTAGGTCAAGTCCATCTACAGATGCGAGAGATTCTCTTGCTCAAGCTTCTCCTCCCCATACCTCAAACTACCAGATTTTTACTTCAGATAGTAGTAATTTTGTTCGCAATAATGGCAGTTGTAGTCCTGATGTGAATTTGCACTACGAGAAAAAATTTTCTGCTTCATTTGGTGATGAAGAACAGAAAATAGAATCGTTGACGACTCAAAGACCAAAATCTGTAGCCAAGCATGGAGAAGGACACATTGCACTGTCATCATTTGAGGCAATGCTTGGAACATTGACAAGGATGAAGGAAAGCATTGGTCGAGCAACCCGCATAGCTATTGACTGTGCAAAGTTTGGTGTGGCTGCTAAGGTAGGATGATGACATTCTAAATCTCCTATCTAATTTTTCATTTCAGTACTCAGTTACGAGTAGTGCTAGTGTGTTGCCCAGCTTTGACCGCTGGGTGTGCCCACTAGCACAAATTTCGCATTTTAATTTATTTTCCTTTTCCTTTTTATATCTTTTAAACATCTTTAAATATTTTTAAAAAGTAAAAAAAATAGACCAATATACTAGAAGTCAATTCCTTAACCATGAAGTAATTTTTTTTTTTTTTAAATCAAATACACGAGTAGTCAAAATCTTGGGGCAAACTCATGGGGCATGCTAGCATTTTCCTTCTTAATACAATCGTTTACTTATATATAAAAAACAAAAAAATTATTGCTTCCAGGAAAGGGAAATTCTTTGTTTGCTCATTCTTTGAGGTCTCACTAGTCAACACTACGGTTCTTTTCCTTGGAGGAGTATTTAAGGAGTAAGGTGCCTTTTAAGGCTGCTTTCTTCATTTGGACAGCTTTAGGGAAAATCTGACCATGGATAACTTAAGAAAAGATATATCATAGTAACTGGCTGGTGTTGGAGGTTTAGGAGAAGTGGAGAGATAGTGGATCATTTGCTTCTTTGCTGTGAGGTGGCTAGTGCCCTATGGAAGGACATATTCAGTAGAGTGGGGCTAGCATGGGTTATGCCTGGGGCAGTGGTTGATCTCCTTGCTGGCTGGAAAGTTCTGCATGACATCCCTCAAATTGTTGCAATATGGAAAGTAGTTCCCCTATGTCTGCTGCAGTGCATATGGAGGGAAAGGAACGATCGGAACTCTGAATACAAGGAATGCTCATTGGATGAGCTTAGAGATATAAAGCTAACCGCTCTGCCATCTATGTTGAAAACCAGATTTTGAGCCAATAAGCTTTCTTAAATCATTTCTTACAGGTGTTCTATACCAAATATTCTAGTTTTGTGTGAGTTTTCAATTGGTATGTCAGGTTTGAGTTTAAGTTATGAGGTTTAAGTGGAGTTTTGGTTTACATGTTGGCTCTCTAGTTTTATGGGTGCATGTGTATGTGTATAGACATCCACTGCATGGGCCCAGGTTCATGTGAACAGCCGTTGAATAGATAGACTTTAAATCTACTTAGTTATGTCTTTAGTATGGAGGCAAGTGCATTGGAATCTTTATTGGACACAAGGTTAGGTGGTTGAGATATATTGCATAAGCTTTTGCTTTCTTGGAGTAATTTAATACACTTGTTGAACATCTGGTATATGAGATATATTTACGTATTGAAACCATTGCTCTTTTTCATGTTTTGGTTATTCTCTTTCCTCCAGCAGAGGATGCTAGGATTATCAATGGAGGGGGTTTTATGTGGGAAGAGATATTGTAGGTGATCACTTGTAGCTTTCCAAAGTTTTTAATTATTAATTTATTATCCTATATCCCTGTAAATGGGGATAACACCTTTTTCTATTCAACAAGCCTTTTTATGTTACTTGCCAAAATGGCTGATAAGGTCTCTGAGATTGAACAGCTCGCTGGGCTGGTTTGGCTATTTCTTTCTATTGAGTAATTTACCATCACTATCAAATGTATTGCCCCCTGATTTTGTTTTCTGAATTTTCTCTTTACAGTTTGTTGCTTGAGCATATGCTTGTTGAATGCTTTTTCAGCCTTACTCTTATGTGGACTAAGAATTTTTATCTGAATTTTATTAGGTGCTGCTAGATTGTTTAATACATTGATACCTTTCTAGAGGACCAAAATGAAGATGACATTTCCTTTTTACACCATCGATTAAGTTTGTCAGTTCATGCGAAGGGTTTTCTTGGCCTTGGGCTGACCACTGCATGGTCTTTTTGCATTAATTTTAGGTTGCATTTGAGGATAAGCATGTAGTGTGCGTTTTTTTTTAATATATTTCTGATTTATATATATATATATTTTAATCAGGTGGTGGAAATTCTTGTCCATAATTTGGAGACGGAGTCAAGCTTACATCGAAGAGTGGACTTATTCTTCCTTGTAGATTCTATTACACAATGCTCTCGAGGTTTGAAAGGTATTTATCATCTATTGTTAATAGTTATCTTACACCATCTGTAAAGAAAACTGATTAACAAGATGCAATTATTTGTGCGATTCATTGGTGTTAAAACTCACTTCGAATTTTCAGGTGATGTTGGTGGTATTTACCCTTCTGCTATCCAAGCATTGCTGCCACGCTTATTGTCAGCTGCCGCTCCTCCTGGAAATACGGCTCATGAAAATCGCAAGCAGTGTCTTAGGGCAAGTGAAATTCTTTTGAAAATAAGAAGAAAAGAGTCATGTTAAATGGCATCCTTATATATATATTTTTTATTGGCGGTGCAATTTTGGTTTACTGCTTTAGCCCTTCCTCTTTTGGTTTAGGTTTTGAGACTTTGGTTGGAAAGGAAGATTCTTCCAGAATCCATTGTACGTCACCATTTACGAGAATTGGAATCTCTTAGCAGTTCATCATCTGCTGGTCCCTACTCTCGGCGCTCTTCAAGGACAGAAAGGGCTTTAGATGATCCGGTTAGAGAAATGGAGGGTATGCTTGTCGACGAATATGGAAGGTTTGAATTTGCTTTATCCGTTTTACTTCCATCTTAATCTTATAAATACTCTATTATGAGAATTTTCATAATGTGCAGCAATTCAAGCTTTCAGCTTCCCGGGTTTTGTATGCCCCGTATGATTAAGGATGACAATGAAGGAAGTGATTCTGATGGAGAACGTTTTGAGGCTGTCACTCCCGAGCATAATTTTGAATCCCATGAAGAACATGAATCAATCCATGCAATTGTAAAACATAGACATATCTTGGAAGAAGTTGATGGTGAGCTCGAAATGGAAGATGTGGCTCCTGCTTGTGAAGTTGAAACAAGTTTATCTTTCCGTGTTGCTGAAGTCATTGATGTACAGACTTTGCATGATCAGTGTGACCGGCATGTTCCACTTCCCTTTGCTCCCCCACTACCTCAGGATGTGCCGCCTTCATCGCCACCATTACCGTCGTCCCCTCCACCTCCACCGCCTCCTCCGCCCCCCATCCCCCCTCCGTCTGTTATGTCTGATCCCTATACCAGTGGCGTTGATTCACAGCTTTACTTGGAGACACATGTGCATCCCTGTTCTTTGTTATCTTTTCTTTTGTTTGGATTTTAATATAGAAAAAGTTAACTCACTATATGTTCTTTTGTTTTTTTAATTTGTGTGAGCAAGCAGAATATGCAAGACAACTTAGTCCAATCTGGGCCTCTGCAACCTGTTCCACCAAGAGTTGATCAAACAATACGTTATTGTTCTCCTGATTTTAGAGATCCTCAAATGCAGATGCCTGAGTCCACTGCTTGCTCTTTCAGCAATTTTTCTATACAACCAGTGAATAGTGGTCGACAAACTAATGGTGATACCTTGCGTGATAAGGGCTACACTTTACACCCACCTCATCCTGCACCATCAAATCAGTTTTCTTATTTTCAAGGAGACCAGCGTGTAAGGCCTCAGAGGGAAGCCCCGCCACCTTCTTACTCCAACAGATTCCATGTACCAAATTTTGATAGAGAAAACAAATATAATAACCATGAGAGAATGAAACCGTCCTCATATGAGCTTCACGAGCGCTGGAGGTTTGCTGCACCTCCTTTTTCTGGTAAGGTTCTAAAGTGCAGTTGCTGGAAGCAGGATTTTGTGGGCAATGCTATTTTCTGCTTTGATATTTTCTTGAAATCTTTTGATTAACATTTCATGCTCCTGTCCACCTAGGTCCAAGATATCCTGACAAAGGCAAAATGTCTTATGCACCTGCTCCATTTGATGGTCCACCATGCGAGCCCACAGGACTACCAGGCCAAGGATGGAGATTTCCCCCTCGGACAATGAACCACGGAAATGCCATACCTTTTAGACCTCCATTTGATGGTCCAATTCCAGTGGCAGGTAGAGGTGTGTTATTATTTCTTTGAAACATATATAATTATAGTAAGTGAAAGTAAATGGTTGTTGACGTAGGTGACAAAGGATTATGTTGAGATGGGGTAGGGTGTGTGGTTAAAATCTTGCCAGATATAAGCATTGCTAGTGGGCTTTGTTGAACTTGTGATGAAGTAATGTTATAGAATGGGCATGGCTGTATTGTTTTAGGGCAACAATTAGACGTTAACAGTTATATTGGTGTCGTCAATGGGGTTTGGTATGAGTGTCTGGGTGTGCTGACGAGAGGCAATGACCAAGACAAATGGTCAAGGGTGGGGTGGAGCATGCAGTGACTGGCTGAGAGGGAGAGAGTGAGATTGGCTTGTCAAGTGAGGAGATCAGACAGGGAAGGGCTGGGATGGGGACAGTGAGGGTCGCACTGGCATGTTGATGGCTGAATTGGGTGGGTGGGGATTTTGCTTGAGCGAGTTGGGTGTTACTGAAACGAATAGAGTAAGGAGAAAAATAAAGAAGAAAAAACTACGTTTTTAACAATATTTTGACAATTAATTCTTTTGTCCACTCAGAAAGCAGAGGATACTCAAAATGACTTTTACCTACATGCCTTGAATCTTAATTGTACAGACAAAAGGGAATACAAAAAATGCCTTTTTGGAAGTGAAGAACCCCAAGTGGCTGATAGGTTGAGTTTAAAATGGGACTTAGTTTGGTTTATGTGCTATCAGCTTTACCATAACTGGATTGCCAGTTACTCTGATACATCATTGTATTGTATGTAGGTTGGTTGGTTGCTAACATCTGTGAAATGTATATCCTCATTATGTTTTGTTTTTCAGGTCCAAGCTTTTGGCGGCCAAGATGAAAAAATTTGATCTACTGAGACTGGTATGCCATTGTCATATCACCATCTCTATGACTAATACTACATAGGAGTGCTCATATTGCTGGTCATAGCTGTTAGGCATGACCCATTTTTTTTTTATCTGGGTTCTGTCCGATTGTCCAAAAGCCTTCATCATTTACTTTACTACAAGGCAGAGGCGTCTTCAGAAGAGGGTTTAGTAGAGAAGAATATGGCATGTTGGCATGCTCAATATGTATATAATGTAAAACTGTTCTCCCTTCTGCAAATGCAGAGCAGAAGACGGTCATGGTAAAGACTTTGGAGAGCTGTAACATACTAGGCAGTCATTTTTCTCTTGTTTTTTTTTTTTTTCCATCCTATCAAAATTTATAGCTTAATTTTTTTAATTTTTTTTTTTTTTTGGAAGGCCGTCATAGGGATTTTATCAATATATAATTTGGGGCCAATTGAAAATACACAAAGTTTTCCTTTTTCTGCAATTAGTACTAATTTCTTACGCAGGAGGTATTCCTTTGCTCATCATATACTGTTTCATTGCCTTCGGTGGGCGCAGGCTGATCGGGCTGATGTCAAGTAAGCCTTGTTAAAAAGCCAGGAGACTTTTTATTGTTAGTTCAGCCACAAATTATTTTTTATATAATCCTTTTACAGTTTGTTTTAAATTAAGCGTATTTTTAAAAAATAATAATGCTCTTATAACTATTATTCAACTTATTTTATAAAAAAAAAAAAAAAATCCTTAATTTAAATCTATATTGTTACTCTTATGACATCTGGTTAAAATTCTGCCACTCGTATATCTTCAGGTTAAATTATAAAATCAGTGCTTGGCTTTTTACCTTGTGGAAAGTTAGATGAGTTTTAAACATTCACAAAAGTAGTGATAAGCGTACAATTCATTTTTTCTTTTTAATCTTTTATACATTCATGTTTTAAATTAAGAGTATTTTAAAGAAAAGAAATCTCCTTTAATGTTCTTTTTTCTTATTATTTGAACTTATTTAATGGTTTTCTAGTTTTAATTTAAGTTTTATAGTAGTTGATCTATTATAAATGTTATATGTATTACTAGTTATTTATTTGCTGACACGTCATATTTGCCACATTGCTTATTATGCTTTTAGAAACCTGAAATAAGAGGAGATCTCTTGTTTAGCTTTATACAAAACAGAGAAATCCCAAGGATTAATATTTTTTGTTGAGTTCTTTTTTTCTTGGCCTAGAAACTATTATACCACGCCATAAGAAATCTTCCCCCGGCAGCTTGGATTTGTATTGTTTCATGATTTCATCTCGCAAAACGGATAAGGTTGTATAAACACAACATTCTAATCACTTCTCACACCACTTTGTACCCAAAACATAATGTTGCCAACACCCAAAACATAAGGCTACACGATATTAATGCCACAATATTGTTCCACCACACAATTCTTATCCCTCTGATTTTTGTTTAATTTCCATCATAAATTATGATAAAGATTTACAAGTGGGTCTGACCCAGAAATTGAATATGATTCTTGTGGGGTCCCCATGGACAGTGAGTAGGAGTAGGAGCATACGTATTTCAATCCAAATCCACTTAAATAGATGAGAAATACTCTTAACTATAAAGTGATTACAAAGAAGTAATATTACAAATTGATGTAGTTTGATATGGATTGTCAAATTTTAAAATTATTTTTATTATAACGTAGATTTAATAGACTACGTAAAGCCATACCAGTGAATAGGGGTAGGTGTGGCTCAGCTTGGCCAAACATGTCGACCTTCAAGGTCACATGTTGCTGAGTGTTCAACCCACTGTGCTGGCTTAAAGATGAATTAGGTAGGGCTTCTTCTTCAATGAGATAGAGATGCTTGGAAATGACTTTGAACTGCTTTGTCCCTGCCGGCAAGGCAATGATATGTGGCCGGCATCATGTTGGAATATTGACTTGGACTCGATACTTACCCTATCGAGCTTCTACTTTGCATGAAATTGACGAAATTTTGAGAAATTTTTTTATGATTCTTCTGATGAATAAGGAATCAATTTCTATGAAGAATTCTAAATTTTTATTTAGTAAATGAGAAGATAAAATTTTTCAATTAAAATATACATATATGAATGTGAGATGTTGGCTAAACCCCCATATTAAATATCATACAATAGTAATCGAAGAGACGAAAATAATATTATTGAGTTCAAGGCCTCAAAAACTCATAAGAAGAATCTGATAACAACACCAATTAAGTTTATTAGCTCCTTCAACACCCCAACCAAACAGCCAACATAAATGACCTAGCTCCTAGAATTGAACGCCTAAGTTTTTTTTTTTAATTTCCAAGGAAAAAGAAGATATGTTTTGGATGATTGAGTTCGTTCTCATGTTTCGCTTCTCTACTTTAAATTTGGTTACCTAACTGCACTCATTGAAGTTCATTTTAAACTAGTTTCGAGTATCCAAACACGCCAACCGAGATGCATTTAGACTGGATTTCGGTAAATTTGATTACTTTAGCTAGAGATCATGACTGTACCTGACAAAGTTTTTTTTTTTTTTTTAACAAATCTTGACAAAATCTTTTATTACTGACTTGTACTTTATTTCCTTTCATATTTTCGTCTCAAACTCTCTCTCTCTCTCTCTCTCTCTCTCTGTATTAGAAGTGGAGGCCGACTCTCCATTTTTTTTTCAAAAATCCTCTGTAGTGAAAACCGCGTAAGGTACAAAAAGTGTAGAAAATAGTAGTGGGTAGTCTAATATTTATAATTTTTGATAAATATATCTTAATTCATCATAATATTTAAATATATTTTAAACTCATTTAGATGGATTTTACAAAACTTACTTAATTATCTCAATTCAATATTATTTATAAAAAATTCATATTAACTCAATTTAACTCGACATCCAAACGCAATCTTAAATAAAAACATTACAATTTGCATGATTTTTTTTCTCTCTATATATATACATATATATATTTGGTTGCCTATGATCTTATCTTTGAAATTATACCTAATTGTCATGAATGAAAATACCTATTTGTGATAATATTTTCAATCAATATCGTAATATTTAATTACCTGTCCACATTGACACGTGTCTCTACGTCACATTAATAAAAATGGTGTTTTTTTAAATAAGGTGATAAAAAGGCTGTTATTATGTTTAACATCACGACTTAATCTAATAATATATATATATATATATATACATATACATACATTTAACTTAGAATAAGATCAAAGCTTACGTACTTTATTAAATATGAGTTCTTCTATTTCCAAATGAGTAATATATATGTAAAACACAGCATCCACATAATTTATATTATAAAACTTAATTTATAAGACTTAAATTTTAAATTTTATATTAATATAAATCAAATCATTGCCATACGTTTTACTGAATGTTATTTACACTTACTTGTAAATAGAATTTTCTAATATTAAATAATATTAATGAAATATGGTTTCGGGGTACGTAGGATCAACAGTTGGCACTTAAATCAAGTGATCACAACAGCCACTTACCCACTCAACGCAATATAATATGTGACCCCACCATGTTTCCCTTAATTAAAAATGGCAATAATTTTGGACGTAGATGGGCGCTAGCTTGATACGGGAAAAGAATATGTTTGCTATTATATAATCTCAATGGCATACTTTATTTTTTATTATTTAATTATTTCATAAAATAATAACGAAATATTTATTTTTTACAATATTTTTCTATTTAGTAAATTTGGATACGACTTTATATATGAATATATATATATATATATATATATATATGACTAGCTTTTCATTATATTTGTTGTCTTATAAAACATTTTATTTATTGAATAAACTACATTAGAAATTAAATTATTTTTTTTTTCAAAATGGCATGGAGGAATAGTAATCAACTCCAAACAACGAATGGCCTATAAAAGATATATCATATAGAGTTAAAAAAAAAAAATAAGTGGTCATAGCTGCTGAATTTAAACTTCAATAAAGACTTGAGATTTATTAATTTGCATGAGAGTTGAAAAAGGATGAAGAGATTATATCTGGTCCCAATTCGTACGAAGTACTCCAGTAATTTTTTAATTGTTGGTATTATTGGATTTTAAAAAATCAGAATAATTCAATAAAAACACTGTAATTTTTTTTTTTAAATGCGGTAAGTTGTACTTATTAATATTTTCATAAGGAGTGCGTGGGTTTAAACATTCTAAAACTGTACTAAATATTGTTTTTCATATAAAAAAAAATCAGAATAATTCTAAAAAATCTTGGTATTTTTATTTTTAGTTTTGAAATAAAAAGAAATATGTGCATGAATGCATATATGCAATATTTGTGGTAGACAGGGATGAGCTTCAATGAGAAGTTGATGGAAAGTCCTTCTCAGAGTGGGTTTGGAATGGAGACAACCTCATAGTCAATAGGTCTGGTTTGTCATCTTTCTTAGAAAGTGGGACCCACCCCATTAAGCTCAATCCAGGGGTCCACAATATTTGTCATCCAGCACTCAGTATTGATTCTCTCTTATCTTTTACCTCCTCAGATCCCTATATATACAAATGCTCTCAAGCCACCCTTTAAAACCAACAGCACATGATCAAGCACTCCATGCAAAAACTTCACTCACCAACATTAGAATTACTGGACAAGGTCTGATTCTTGATCAGAATATTATATATATATATATATATAGAGAGAGAGAGAGAGAGAGAGAGAGAGAGAGAGAGAGAGATGGGAGATAGTAGCAATAGCACATTCTGGAGAAGAAGTTTGAAGCTCAGGTCAAGGCTGAGGGGTTCGAAGCAAATTAGAGAGCAGAGGGCTCGGCTTTATATCATATGGAGATGCACTGTCATTCTGCTGTGTTGGCATGACTAACTTATATATATATTATTATATATATATATATGATTGCTATTGGAGTTGGAGTACTGAGGTCTACCTTCCTTCATCATCGGCTAAGCTAAGCTAGAATATCAGACTAAAACCAGAGATTAATTGTAGTGTTTACAACTTAATTAGGTTAGATCACAGATATATGTTCAATTATATATAGTAGTAAATTAATGCATGTACTTCAGGAACATATCTGAATTAGTTTCCCTCGTTAATTTCTTTTTGGTTTTATTTTTCTCGCTTATATGTTACAAAAAAAAGAATCTATTTATAAGTCTGATTATTTGATATACCAAATATATATATATATATATATATTTATTTGTGTATGTATATGTCATGAATGACCACTAAAATGTTCGGTGGTTTTGAGTTCTCACAACTTCAAAAGCTAGCTCAAGAGGTGAGGCTTGAGCTAGTGCAACTCCTTCCACAACCGATGTAGGACAACCCTAACATGAAAAAGGTCGCTAGTGCAAAAAAATTGTATTAACGAAGCTTTTATTTTGGCTAATGAGCAAACTTCTTTATCATTTCAGTAAAGTAAAGCTGTAATTATTTGCTCAATTTGAGGGATGCCCTCATCGTTAAATTTCTAAAATGATTTGGAGGATAAGGTGGAATTGGCAAAAGAGATGTTAAAATTAGAAGTGGAGAAGAATTTGCATCAGTTCTTAGAATTAATTTCCAGCTTCCTCTTAATTTTTTTTTTTTTAAATGCAAACATATATATGTGTGTGTGTTTTGATGATATTTGATGGCTTAGGTAGGCTGGTTCTCCAAATTAAAATTATTGAAAAATATTCTACAAACAATTAATTATATCGATCCCCAACTGTAAGAACGAATTATATTTTCAAATTTAGATGCTGATTGGAGTGTAATTTTTAAATCAGTACTTTTAAACAGTTGAATTGTAGAAAAGAATAATAAGTTAATGTTACTCAACTATCTGATCTCAGACTCATGAAGAGAGGAGAGTTCGAGCCTATTATATATATATATATATATATATATATATATATATATATATATAATTCGTTCAGCTCACTGTCCATGAAAATAAATCCTAGCTCTCAATTGATGTAGAATTACTCTTTCCATAATATGCCCAGATTTTATATGGGTATTTGAATCACAACCCATATAAATCACAATTTTTTTTTTTTAAATCATAATTTATTTAGGTAGGATTATTAATGGTCCATATTAATGTCACCGATTTATTTGGTTGGAATGAAGAATGGTTGATTGGTGGGCTTTCTTTTTACTCTAAATGATTGGATTTTTTATTTTTTATTTATTATTTATGACAAGACAATGCTTTCATTAATGAACGAAAAAGCATTACATCAGACAAAAAGTCCTGGTAGGATTGAAGCCACATGGCTATATCTCTAACATTCCATGCATGCCTTGCTAGCTTGTGAGCTCCGAATTTCCTAGGCGTTCAACATGAGTCATGACGCACCTCGCAGCTGCCAAATCTGGAAAGGAGTTGTTTAGTCTCCTGTATTAGATTGCCCATCATCGACCACGAATTCTCTTCCTCGTTTAATTGATTTATCATCAGGAGGGGGAGTCACTCTAAAATGATTGGAATTGATGTAGTTTTTATTGAAAAACACTCTTCTTGCTTTTAAGTCTAGAGTACTATTTTTAAAAAAATAGTGAAATCTACTATTAAAAAAGATATTTTTCATGCACATCTCAAATTTGCTCTTTGAAAAAAAGAGTGTATAAGATTTATACAACTTACTAAGACTCTACAAATTATTTCTCATAATAAACATGGCTCTGATTTAGCCAAGATGCATTTGCAATATTTGAATAATTCTCTTCGCAACCTTTTTGGTTAAGGTTTAATGAATGAAAGTTGAGTCATTAGGTTTTTCCTCAAACTTGTGCAATTCACCAATAATAATGAAATTGTTTGAACTAAACTGTTTTATTGAATTTTGAAAAAGGAGAAACATAAAGCTGAATAATAGTATTACAAAATTAAAAATATTATTAAAATATAATATTTATTTATTAATTTTAAATCTTGAATAAACTGAATTATCGTTTGTATTTTTTAAAAGTTTAAAAATATTGTAATAATTAGGTAATAATTAAATAACAAACTTTAAAGTAAAGTGTTTGTATTTGAATAATATTTAGAAAGAAAATTAAGAATCGAAGGCTTAGTTGCCAGCTTAGTCCGTTCTTTTATTTTTTACTTTTAAACCTTTTACTGTTATATTATTTTACATCCTTTTAAAAAAAACATTTTTCCTTATTTAAGGCTTCCCGCAGAGTCAAGTAAAATCAGATGTAGTCTCTGCTGGCAATTTCAGTTGACTCAAATAAAATATTATTAACACCCCAATAAACTCTCCATGTCTTAGAGTTGCACTGTACAAACATAACCCGATGGAAGCAAATTGCTACCAATTTCAACACATGAAAATGGTACACAATCCCTCGGGGCTATACTAAAATCATAATCAGTGAATGGAAATGCCAAAAAGAAAAGAAAAAAGAAAGAAAAAAAGGGTTCTGAAAGACCACTTGCACGTACGTATATCTTGTAAATAACTTCTATATATTTAGATACATACCGTAGTATTCACAATATCTGCTGCAACTTAGCTCTCCAATTCAGCATCTTTGTCCAAGAATTCCCACCCTTCATCCAAAAGTGCTTGGTGTTCAGCTCTAGCTCTCTCTCTTTCCTTTTCAATTCTGCCGTCCACTGATAGGCCGTCATCGGAGGTTGTCGGGCTAATTGTCTTTTGAGGAACCAAAATGGGTGCCGCGCTTTTGAGGGAAGAGCCTGAGGAAGCTAACCTGTGCTCAGGAACCAGATCAGATGCCTCGTTTTTCACATAAACTTCTCTTTCAGTAGTAGCTAAGATGCAGTTAGTCTGGCTAGAGGAAAAGGATTGGGTTAATGGAACATGGTTATCAAACTTCTCTTCCAGCAGCCTCACATCCTGACATATGACGGAAAGCTCTCCTCTGCACCAGGAAAGGTAACATGACAGTTAAATTTTGAACAAATATCATACCAAGTTCAGGAGCAACACTCGTAACTTTTAATACATACATGCATAGATATGGACCAAGGAGAAACTGATACCAACAAAACAAATATATGGTTTTACTCGACAAGAATAACTTGGATAAGAGACCAATGTTTTTCACTAAAATCTTGACCAAACAAATGTTTTAATTGAAATAAAAGGGGAATAAAAAACTGGGAAAATAAAATGTTCAACATTCAGATTTCAACTTGGTTGATGCTAGTTTCTAAATTAAGTTAAAAAAATGCGGAGGAAAAAAGATTCATGACCGAAGAAAATATAAAAATATGTTGGTAAAAAAATTTTGTGCTCCATACACCCTCTAAACTGATGCCATATTCAGGGCACTGATTATAACATGTGACACAACAAGCAATACGCATCAAATTTAAAATATGGTTCGTTTGACCAAACATTTCCAAGAACAATGAATGGCTGCTCACACACAACCTGCCTATGCATGCACACACAGACACGCGTGCGCGCAATGAGGGAGTGAGTGAGTTGCAGAAGCCTACTAATGATTGTCTGTACAATGAAGTGCGGGTATAAACTTCATTTGAAAGAAACAGAATTAAACTTACTGCAGCATATCGACAATTCGACCTCGGTCCATCAGAAATTCCCATAACTGCAAGAAAGCATAATTTGATTACATCATAGATCATTGTCATTTCTTTTTACATGAAGAAGAGGACCACAATGAGTCAACAAAGTAGCTACCCTGGAATTCTCCATTGCCTCATCTTCTAGCATCTTTGACTCCTGAATGACCTTCTCCATAATCGCTTCTTGGACATCAAGAGCATTTTGAGCGTATTCTTCTTTTTCTATCCTTTCCTGCTCAGCTGCTTTCCTCAACTCTTCTGCCATGGCTACTCGTGCCTCTAGAGTTAGGTGCATCTGGAAGGGAAACAAGAAAACCCACAAGTAACAAATCTTCCAATTTGGTCACATCTTGTCATACCCTTCATTCAAATGGACATAGAACTATCATTATTCAGTGATAATATTGCTGAAATCATTTCGATCTTTTTAATAGGGTTAGATCAACTTAGTTGGGCTAGCCAAACCCTACTTTGCACAGGTGAGAAAGATTATATGATTGCTGTGCGAAGAAGACATGATGCAAACCTATTTTTGGAGATCTCAAACTAAAACCAATTTTTGACCCCGATCTCTTCTAATTTGTTTTGTTATTACCAAACCTAGCCTAGCCTTCATCACTCACACTATAGTAGAGCAACCAACTATGACAAGGCCCCCTAAAGGGTAGGTTAGTCAATCCGGCCCCCTTCTTAGTGATCATCTCATTTCTCGTCTGATCATCTTCAAGATCGTCTGAAGTGTATTAATTATGGTAATGTGTTTAGGTAAAAGAAACTTCTTATGTGTATGATATAGGGGAAAGAGTAAATAAAGAGAAAAGATAAGTCTGGGTATTTTCCTTTTGTTACAAAGGTACAATACAAGAAAAGACAAGAGATAAATCTTCTATTAAGCTCCAACTCCTTTGAGGGAAAATCAGAAAAAGGCTTACTTAGAGTTTTCTCTCTCAATGTTCATCTCCTCACGCTTTCCCACCCTCATGGAGAAGGCGTGGTAAACAAATAATTACATAAGCAAACACCGCTACAATAATGACAATCAACTGGTGGTCAAAAGGAATGGTGTTAGGTGATGAGGCGTAACAAAATTTTAAATGGGTGATGATACACTTACCATTTTTTTACCACTTCTTTACCACTATTAGTGTATTTGTTTTTTTATTATTTTCTTTTAAATATTTTTTTAACATCCTTAGTAATTAAGAAAAAATTAAAAAAATATATACAATTTACTAATAATCACTTTCTTAACCATCAAGTAAAAAGAAAATTTAAAAAAAATTAAGAAATAAAAAAAAGTCGTAGAAGGGTAGGAAGCTATCATTATTCATTTTAAATACCTTGTCAAGTATCGCAAGGGATCTATCCCTTTCATCAGACATGCTGAGCAGTCGATATTGAAGCTCCCTCACTTCAGTTGCTAAAACTGCCTTCTCTCCATACACTTCTCCATCATGCTGCAAAGGTAGAGCTATAGGTTCAGTTTTTATCATTATTAACCAAGGAACATATCAATCCAAAAATCAGCAGTTCTAAATACTATGTATTCAATTATTATTTTACAACCATGTTATTTGCTTCCTTTGCATGTGCCAACATTTGTTTCATTTCTTCCACCCTGACCAGAATATCCAGCCCTCCCTGACAAGCTTCCGCTTTGGCTTTCTCTGCACTTTTCTCTTGGAATTCCATGTCTCTCATCATGTTGATCACTCTCTCCATGGCTAAAAG
Source organism: Platycarya longipes (assembly GCA_036559045.1). Taxonomy (NCBI): domain Eukaryota; kingdom Viridiplantae; phylum Streptophyta; class Magnoliopsida; order Fagales; family Juglandaceae; genus Platycarya; species Platycarya longipes. The sequence goes on along the minus strand of CM071796.1, from coordinate 13,622,888 downwards.
CAAGGTTTTCTGCACCATTGGTGATCAGTGACTTTCAATTAAAATGACCCATAGCATGAAGGAGTCAGATGGCAACAAATATTTATAAATTGTAGTTTTTTTATAAGTAATTAATAAATTATAGTTTACTCGACATATTTGTATGCATTAAATAGAGCTAACATTAGGTATGGGTTAAGTCCACCCCAACAACGACGAAACATCTCCTCCCTGTTCAAAATTTCAAAGCCAGCAATTACATCATGCATCATTCCCTATTCAAAATTTCGAAGTCACATTGCAATACCATTTGAATTTAACCACCTAAATATGATACATGATCATTCGAGTTTTCATGAAATTTCAAAGAGCCTCCCAAATGAACACAACTTCCCCCCTTTTGTTGTAAAGAGAGTGGCAAAGGAGATAAAGGACTCAAAGAAGCCCCAAGCTCATAGTTATTTATATCTAAAAACTCAGCATTATCACCTGAAGTTGGAGTACAGGAGAATACTTTGTTTTGTTTTCTTCATTGACTTGGAACCTCACCAAGGCACTCAGTAAACCCAGGAATACAATACCACTCACCAGCATTGTGTATTAAGTAATTTATGGGAACTCGTCGTGCAAAAACCAAACCCAAGATGTCTAAGTCTACAGCTCATCCCAAGCCCAACCTCTGACCACTAGGTTGCACTTGAATGAGTGAGTATGGAAGAAATTACAGACATAATAAATATGCATATTAAAAACTAAATCCTTGTGCCTTCCTCTGTGTCCTTTTCTATGCTGTATTAACTGGAAGCATGTGCTTCTCTAATCTAGGAAGTTGATCTTCATAAAGTCTTAAGATTACATAAGCTAAAAGCCTACAATGCAGTTTATGATTTGCATAGAAAAAGTTTGACTATAACCACCCCTACAGAAAGGTTCTACCACATGATCGTTTTGCTTTAGGAAAAAAAGGGTATAAGGTTCTACCACATAATCGTCTTGCTTTAGGAAAAAATCAGTATCTTCATCGCCTCGAGGAATTTGAAATTAACTAGGCAAAAAACTGATTGGAATATGCCAGTATGCAGAGCATAATGACTGACTGGCCAGCTGGAAGCAAGGACACTTCAAATTATAATTTATTTTTCTCTAAAAACTCAAAAAATTATTCAGTGAATACAGGAGAAATTACAGACATAATAACTTTGTATACAAATGTCTTTATCTCTATCCTTTTATCTAGCTGTTAATCGTCTGACCCTGTGTTTGTATCTTTAATCTAGAACTAAATATATTTGTATATTCTCAAGCATCTTCATCATTTTATAAGTATTTTTTTTTATAATATTTTTTTTACAAGTAATAAAACACAAACAGCTTGCCATGAAAGAATTTAAATTTGAATTAGAGATACAAACAAGCATTTCAAAGAATTTGAATTTAACCAGGCATGAAAACCAATTCTCACCATCACAACCCTTTCAGACTGCCCATGTCCTCTCACAATCACAATCCACAATATAAGTGCAAACAAAACGATAATATAAACGCAAATAAAACCTCAATATAACCACAAATAAAACCTGTCCATAACTCCTTCCAGCGCAAACAACACAATATGTTGGATTATAAATGAGTGCATGCAAGCTTACATCCTTCGGAGGAAAGCCCTCAACAGCGGGGTTCATAACCAACGTTGAATTAACTGCTCCAAGCTTCATCGAGAGGAACTGCAAGATCCAATAAATACAGCAAAAGTTCAAGTTCTGCAGTCTAAAGGAAATTATAATGAGGTGAAATGGCAACAGAGACACACACCTCAACCTGGCGTTGCAGCGACTGGATGTAATTAATTGTCTCATCAAGGACAATGACTCTTCCAGTAACCTGTTCAGAGGGTAAGGTCACAAAGTCAAGCAGAGTTGAAGCCAAAATCACGATTTCGGATTTTTGTGTAGATATCATTAAGACTAATCTACTTATGATGTAAGAAAAGAGAACATGACTCATTAAAGAAACAAAATCCATCATTTTTTATATCCTAGATTGTATAGAACTAATCTGCGTAATCACAGTAATAGTACCTATATCAAACAACCAACAAGAAAAGTTATATACCTTGTTATGTCCAGGGACCAAATCTTGGAGAATTTTCATCCTCTCATTGATCTTCAACCTCGTTAACTGTCAATATGGGTCCACTAGGTAACATTTTTTTTTTTTCCAAATAATTGTGCTTAAAATATCATTAAAGTCGAGTTATTTATTTTCTGGAATAACTGCATGATTGGAAATGACAACTTCAAGAAGACAGAAGGGAATTACCCTCTCTCCTTGAAAATTGGTTTCAGTAGCTTGGTCCTTTCTCGCTCTCACGTGAATATAGCCTTGCTTGGGTGGCTTGGAAGGTTTAGTGCTTTCTTCAGCTGACTTGTTGCCAGGCATTGAACTAGCTTCCACTTCAGCTCTTGAACCCTCATTCTCAACTTGGGATCCAGATAGTTTCATCTGTTTACCATTTAATTCTTTCTGTTCCAACAGAGCAAGTTTTTAATATAGAATTTGACAACGAGTCCTAAAATTATGCAGATAAAGAAATAAGTCATCAAAGTTGCACCCATCCCATGGCACTAAAATTAAGCATGCTTTTGCCTAGCGGTGTGCATCTGGCCATAACCGGATCCGGATTTCAAAAACCGGTCAGATAACTAGATTAAATCTGGATTGTGACCGGATATCCGGATTTTTCCAATTTTGACTGTTTACAACTGGATATCTAGATTATAACCGGATTTTTAATACTTTTTTTTTTTTTAAGACTTCGAACTTAAAAAAATGTTTTATAGCAATTTAAAAAAAAAAAATCCTAATATCATCCTTAAATTACCCAGATTAAAAAAAAACAATTTAAACATTTTTTTTACAAAAAACATAAATTAAATAACAAAATAAATAAAAATACATAATATTGTTGTTACATCACAATGCAAAACATAAATTTACAAAGAGCAAAATAACTAATAATACATTACAACTTATTAAACTAATATACATAACAATGCAAAATAAATAATATTGTTGAATATTTTCTGGATCATTCTGACATTTGGTGAATATTTTCTCAACATCAAAGAATGGACCAAACTTCCAGCTATTTCGATCAGCTAGACAATGTGGTATTCACAAATTCTTCTTTCTTGATTAAAAATTTTCAAGAAATCACAAAAAGTTCAAAGACAAGAAACATCCGCAACTTCGAGAATCTAATACAAAATTGATGATTCTAATTAAACATTAAAATAAGATAGCATTTATTTGTATTGACTTGCACCATCAAGCCTGCACAAAGACCAATTTACCACAGCCTCTATATGCACACGCATATACAAATCCAAACATGCATAAAAATCAAAACCCATTTTATATATCCATTACATCAGATTGCAGAATCTTCTTTGCTCCTTTTCTAAATCTTCTTTATCAACACTTTCCAGGAAAATTCGAAAGACAGAGAGAGATGCTTACAAGTTACAGGGTTTGAAAGAGAAATTTAAGAGAGCATTTGATAATTAATTCAAAGCATAGCATCCTAATGCTATCCTACTTACTAATAATTAGTAATGGAAAAATCATTTTTTCAAGAGAAAATAACAAAAAAAACTCAGGATTCATGGTTGTGTTTTTTGGTGTATATTGTTCAGATACTCTGGGTGGTGCTCATTGGATTGGTGTTTGCACTCATAATCCTATCCCTAGTTGGAAATCTTGGTGTAAGCACAGGTAAGGCTACAAAATAAACAACTCTCTAGAAATCTACCCAAAATAAGAGACAAAATTAAGATAATGTTGTTTATTTGTATATACAGATTTCAGGCAAACACCTTTCAGAATTATGCAAGGCTGGGTACCCAAAATATGTCAAGTATTGCCTAAGGTTGCTGGCTGAGGCTGCTGTCATAGCTACTGACATACCAGAAGGTCTGATTTTTTTTTAAAAAAATTAAGAAATTATCCGACATATATTTTTATTCCTGAATCATGTCAATGATTCTATGTTTTCTATATATTGATCGGCATTTCGGAAATGAAAAACAGAACATATTGCATAAAAGATTGAGAAAGAAAGTATAGTTGATGTCAATTTTGTATTTATAGCAGTGATTGGAACAACCTTTGGACTAAAACATATTGTTCCACATACCAGTATGGGCTGGAGTTTTGCTCACTAGTTTAAACACTCTTACTCCTTGGTTTGCAAAAATATGAGGTAATTCTTTTTTTTTTTTCCTCTTAAAAGAACAGTAATTTATTACTTAACATTACTTACCATATTTTTTAAGTGATAAATTACCCCATATTTCTGCAGACCAAGGAGTAAGAGAGTGCTTAAACCAGTGAGCAAAACTCCAACCCTGGTATGTGGAACAATATGTTTAGTCCAACGGTTGTCCCAATCACTGCCATAAATACAAAATTTGACATCAACCATACTTTCTTCTCTCAATCTTTTATGTGATATGTTTTGTTTTTCATTTCCGAAATGCAGATCAATATATAAAACATAGATCATTGACATGATTCAGAAATAAAAATAAATGTTGGATGATTTTTTTAATTTATTTTCTTTTAAAAAATCAGACCTTCCGGTATGTTAGCAGCTATGACAGCAGCCTCAGCCAGCAACCATAGGCAATACTTGACATATTTTGGGTACTCAGCCTTGCATAATTCTGAAAGGTGTTTGCCTGAAATTGATATACACAAATAAACAACATTATCTTACTTTGGTCTCTTATTTTGGGTAGAGGATGTTTCCAAGAGCCTCTGCAACTAACGGGTTGTCACAGTTTCTTTTGCACCAAGTGCAGTAATTAACATCTTGCATCAATTAAAGAGGGAAAAAAAAAAAAAAAAACAGAACCCTTTCAGACTGTCCATATCCTCTCACAATCACAATCCACAATATAAGTGCAAACAAAACGACAAAGTAAACACAAAAAAAAAACCTCAATATAACCACAAATAAAACCTGTCCATAACTCCTTCCAGCACAATCAACCCAATATGTTGGATTATGAATGAGTGCATGCAAACTTAAATCTTTCAGAGGAAAGCCCTCAACAGCGGGGTTTATACACATTGTTGAATTAACTGCTCCAAGTGTCATATTCAAGGCCACAAAGTCAAGCAGGGTTGAAGCCAAAATCACGATTTCAGATTTTTGCGTAGATATCATTAAGACTAATCTACTTATGATGTAAGAAAGAGAACATGACTTATTAAAGACACAAAATCCATCAATTTTTATATACTAGATTGTATAGAACTATCAGCGTAATCACAGTAATAGTACCTATATCAAACAATCAACAAGAAAAGTTATATACCTTGTTACATCCAGGGACCGAATCTTGGAGAATTTTCAACCTCTCATTGATCTTCTCCGTTAACTGCCAATATGGGTCAGCTAGGTAACATTTTTTTCCAAATAATTGTGCTTAAAATATCATTAAAGTCGAGTTATTTATTTTCTGGAATAACTGCATGATAATTGGAAATGACAACTTCAAGGAGACAGAGGGAATTACCCTATATGCTCGAAAATTGATTTCAGTAGCTTGGTCCTTTCTCGATCTCATGTGAATATAGTCTTGCTTGGGTGGCTCGGAAGGTTTAGTGCTTTCTTCAGCTGACTTGTTGCCAGGCGTTGAACTAGCTTCCACTTCAGCTCTTGAACCCTCATTCTCATCTCGGGATCCAGATAGTTTCATCTGTTTACCATTTAATTCTTTTTATTCCAACAGAGTAAGCATGTTTTAATCTAGCGTTTAAAAACTAATACTAAAATTAAGCAGATAAACAAATAAGTCATCATAGTTGCACCCATCCCATGGCACTTAATTCCACAAGATTCAAACTTCCACCCTGTGGTTTAGACAACAAAATCTTAATTCTCTAATAAAAAGGAAGAAATGCACAGGATATTCGCAGCAGACCACACTTTTTTTAAGAAATTAAAAAAGACCTATTAAATTCCAAGAAAATGCGGTAAAAGAAACCATTTGAATCCGAGAGTTCCAATTTGGCGTCAAGCGCAAAGATAAAAATGCTTAGCATAACTTGGTTCTTTTTTTCTCTTTTTTTTGGAAGTATTTTTGTACAGAAAAGAATTCAGAGCATAAATTTTAAACACTTTATACCATTTTAAAAATTACACAGAAAAATATGAGCACTCAAATAAGGTTAAGCCTTCCATTCAAGCTTTTCATCAGTCCAAACCCAACCACAAACAACAAGAACATAAGACTCAAAATCATAGCATTTATTCTGAAATTCTTGCTTCCATTTCCCAGCAACCAAACAGATTACCGAGCGAAATAAAATCAAATCAAACAAGTAAAAAACAAGCAACCGATCAAGTCATTGGCACTACTAGTGGAAACCATCTTCGGGGACTTGTCCTCCGGGCTCACTTCTTTCCTCTTCTTCCCATCACCATCACCATTGCCACTCCACTCTAGCACCTTCGGTTCCTTGGCCGACCGATTCGTAGAGCACTCCTTAAACCCACTAGGTGTCTGACCCAAGTTACCCATCTGAAGCCCCAATCCCCGGTTGGGCTGGGTGCCAAATGGCCAAATCTCGACAAGCTGTGTGCGGATGGGTTCACAGATGAGAACAAAGATTCATTTATCTACAAAGAGAAAAGCGAGGCTTGGAAGGGGAACAGAGAAATTCGAGGGAAAAGAGAGAGAGGGTAGTTGGACGGAACACTTTATTGAATAAAATACACATTTGGTCGAGCTACAGTAACTCACCGAATATGACCCCAGGGTGTGAGTTAGTTTAGCTCAAAGCCAATTTTATCAACTTGCCTAATCCAATGCAGGTGCTTTGTTTATGTAATGCTAGGCAAATATTTGGATTTGCCTAATCAAATTGAGAATGCTCTGAAGGCTGAACAAAAGTATCAAAGATCAAACATTTATTGGCTACGATTAAGTGAATCAAATTGAATTAGAATTCTATTTGACATAACGTTCATGAGGAACAGTACAGATGGGGTCCTACTTTAAGTCGAAGGCATTGGCCCATTTTAGGGAAGGAGAAGAACTGGGGGATGTTTCGGGTATTTCACTTGCAAAACGCAAGTTTAAGCAGACCCAACGTGGGTCGAGGCCCATGAATCGTGGGGCCCAATAAAGGAAAAAGGAAATTGGTTTGGCAGAAAGCCCAAGCCTAGGCCTAGGGAAACGAAAAGAAAGGAGATGATGGTTCTGGTTCGTGGAAAGCACAAGCCCAGGCCCAAGAAAATAACAAAAAAGGAAATCATGGATCGTAGTTTTGGGTTGGGTCTAGCCAGCCCACGAAATCATTAAAGGAAGTTAATCCTTGTGGCCTCAACTAGTGGTACTGGGCTTGAGTCGGGTCGAACACAAACCTTCGAATCCTACCCGCCTCACAGTGGTAGCGCTACGCAATCACATGAACTAAGTATGGGGCCAGAGTCACTACTGACTGTGAAGACACCAACGGGTACCATTCAGACAGAGCTAAAGAGTCCAACGGGGAACTCCGTTGGTGACAATGCCAACGCCAGCCTCATGGATCAAGGTGCGCAAACACCGATTTTCAAACTCGATGGACATCTCTCTATATTAGTGGAGGCCCAGACCTCATTGGTGAGGGGCAGGGAGGTGGTTTTAGTGTCAGCAAGCCTATTTCCACGGTCCGATGATTATCTGGAGCTGTCCGAAGATGACTTTGAAGATCAGATGCTTTTAGTAGATGAAGAGTCTCTTTTTTCAGAATCTCAATAGGGGTTGGAGGACATTGAGGAGTTCCAGAACCCAGATCCTTTGAATTTTTTCTCCCCAAGTCAAGGTTCAGATTAGGTGATGGATATGGTAAAGGAATCCAGCATATAGTTGGTATTAGATGTGTTAGATATGAATAATAGTTTATGGCTTTACTAACAGTCATAGAATCAGGCTATAAAACTAAATGCAAGGGGGTACCAAAGCAAGCGAAGGAACTTAAATGGTTGGAATGGTCTATGAATCCGGATGGCCCTTCTAGTAAGGGAAGGGCGAAGGGTAAGGGGCTGGTTGTTCATAAATGAAGCCAGAAATTGTGTCTTGGAACGTCCGTGCACTCAACAATGCAAATAAGCGTCTTCGGATACGGAATTTGCTTCGGGAGTGGAAAGCGGATATTGTATGTCTTCAGGAGACGAAACTGAAGCATATTGATAGGAGATTAATACATAGCCTATGGAGTGGCACACATGTGGATTGGGTCTACATGGTTTCTTCCGGAGCGTCGGGTGGCGTGTTATTGATGTGGGGTAGGCGCGTAATAGACAAAATGGAGGAATACATTGAAAGATACACAGTAGCAGGTTTATTTAAATGTGTCTGATAATTTTTTGTGGGCTTTTGCAGGTGTATATAGCCCTAATATTGATGCTGACAGACAACTTCTATGAGAAGAATTACTAGGGATTCACAGTTGGTGGGAGATTCCGTGGTGTATTGGTGGAGACTTCAACATTGTTAGATTCCATAGTGAGAATTCAGGTAATAGGAGAGTGAGGAGAGCTAGTTTGGAGTTCTCCGAGTGTATCTTTGAGTTGAATCTGATGGATCTACCGCTTGTCGAGGGCCTAACTACGTGGTCTAACAGCCAATCTTAGTCTAGGTTGGATCGTTTCCTTATATCTCCCGAGTTGGAAAGCCAGTTTCCTGCTACGTGACAAAAGCGATTGGATAGATTATCTTCAGATCATTGGCCCATTTTGCTCGATTGTGGAGGACTTAGGAGAGGGCGCCAATACTTTAAATTCGAGAACATGTGGTTGAAGGTGGAAGGTTTTGTGGACAACGTTAAACAGTGGTGGACTGCATACTAGTTTGTTGGGACCTCTAGCTTCATCTTTGCAAGCAAACTGAAAGCTTTAAAGAGTGATCAGAAGACTTGGAATACTCAGTCCTTTGGCAACCTAAGGGAGAATAAGAACGCCTTATTGAGGAACATTCAGGTGTTAGAAAGGGTGCAAGAGGGAAGGCTACTTACTTAGGAAGAGTTGGTGCAAAAAACTTTGCTGATGACAGACCTTAAGCTGGTGATTTTACAGAAAGAAGTTTCTTGGCGTCAAAAATCAAGACCATTATGGTTAAAATAAGGAGACCGTAGCACTAAGTTCTTTCATACAGTAGCTAACTCGCATCAAAGGAACAATAACATTGAGATGTTAAAGATTGATGGTATTGAATGCACAGATGATGGGGTTATTCAAAATCATATTATTGAATTCTATGAAAACCTCCTCACGGAATAGAAGGAGGGGAGACCTAACCTAAATGGTCTAACTTTTGATCATTGTTTTTGGTATCGTACCGGTCACTTGGGCAGTATAGGTACATTGTATGTACCGTACCGGCCCAAATACCGGCCGTAATGGCTGGTATTTCGGTCATACTAGCCGTACCGGATTTTAAATATATATTTCATTTCTTGTTTCTTCTTTTTTACCTTAATTTAGATTATATTATTAACATATATGTATTTATATATATAATCTATTCATATATTGACTATTTTTTTGAAATATAATTTATATATATTTATATATATATAGACCATTCTAAAACGGTACACAAAACGGTACCAGTACCGAAATATTTTGTTCCAGTACCTTGACCCGTACTCTCACCGGTATGGTATTCAAAATTTTGCTTCTGATACCATAGACATTGATGATGTCATTTGGCTAGAGCGGGCTTTCGAAGATGAGATGGTCAAAATAATCCGGAAAAAGGTTAATGATAAAACGTCAGGGCCAGACGGATTCTCCATGGGTTTCTTCCAAGATTGTTGTGAGGTAATAAAAAAGACCTTCTAAAGGTTTTTCAGGAACTATTCACAGTCGGAAAATTTGAAAAAAGTCTAAACAATACCTTCCTTGCTTTTATCCCCAAAAAAGTTGGGGCTATGGAGATAAAGGACTTTCGGCCTATCAGTCTAGTGAGTGGAGTATACAAAATCATTTCCAAAGTGCTAGCTAATCGCCTAAGTACAATTATTGGGAAGATTATCACCAAGCCTTAGAATGCTTTTAAAAGGATGGCAAATTCTTGATGCAGTCCTGATAGCAAATGAGTGTATCGACAAAAAAAAAAAAAAAAAAAAAAAAAGAAATACAGGGATCTTATGCAAAATTGATATGGAAAAAGCGTATGACCATGTCAACTGGAATTTTCTTCTATATCTTTTGGGCAGGTGTGGCTTTGGAGAAAAGTGGAGGTCTAGATTAGGTGGTGTATAATGATCACAAGATTTTCAGTGCTGATTAATGGTTGTCCTGAAGGATTCTTTTCGAGTTCTTGTTGGCTGAGACAGGGGACCCGTTGTCTCCTTTGTTGTTTGTTATTGTCATGGAAACGTTAAGCAGGATACTCTCGACTTTGGTGGATAATTGTGTCATTTGTAGGTTCTCTGTGGGAACCCCCACTCTAGATTTTACTAACATATCTCATTTGTTGTTTGCAGATGATACACTTATCTTTTGTGAAGTTGAACGTGACCATGTGCGAGTTTTGAAAACTTTATTTCTATGTTTTGAAGCCGTATCAGAACTGAAAGTGAATTATGCAAGGAGATGGTGCCGGTTGGAGAAGTTGGTAATATGCGGGAGTTAGCTGGTAACCTTGGTTGTAGGGTAACTTCATTTCCTATATCATATTTGGGGCTCCCTTTGGGATTAGCTTCAAGGGTAGTGGCGATTTGGGACACAGTGATTGAAAAGGTGGAATGGAAACTTGCAGGGTGGAAGATGATGTATTTGTCCAAAAGGGGTCGGGTACCCTGATCAAAAGCGCCATTTCCAATCTACCTACATATTTCCTTTCCATTTTTCCCATTCCAGCAAGTGTGGCAGGACGTCTAGAGAAGCTGCAACGAGATTTTTTGTGGGGTGGCTTGGGTGAGGAATTCAAGTACCACCTAGTCAAATGGGAGAAGGTCTACAGTCCTATCTCAGATGGCAGGTTAGGTATTTGGAATTTGAGGAGGTTCAACCGGGCACTATTTGGTAAGTAGTTATGGAGATACCATCAGGAACTTGAGGCACTATGGAAAGTGATGATTGACCACAAATATGGCAATTGGGGGGGGGGGGGGAGTTGGAGCACTAATGAAGTAAGGGGGGCCAGTGGGGTAGGGGTGTGGAAACATATTAGAAGTGGATGGGGGGGGAGGGGCTCTTCAGCGGCACACTAGGCTTCGGGTAGGTGATGGAAATAGAATTAGATTCTGGAAGGATGTCTGGGATGGGACAAGGCACTTAAGGAATTGTTTCCCTCTATTTATCAGATTATGAGAGACAAGGACGCAACTATGGCGGAGTCTGTGGGGCTTGAAAAGGGGTGGATTCTCTGGAACATTAATTTCATCAGAGGGGCGCAAGATTGGGAAGTAAACAGCTTTGTAGACTTCTACAGCCTCCTTTATGCTCAAAGACCCAACCTTCAGATTGCAGATGGATTGTGGTGGACCCCTGTGAGGAGAGGGTCTTTCACTGTCCGCTCTTTTTACAAGGCTCCATCGAATACACCTGGAACTTAATTTCCTTGGAGGAAGATATGTCGTCATCAGGCACCCCCAAAAAGGGCTTTTTTTTTGTGTGGACAACTGTGTTAGACAAGATTCTCACAACGGATAATTTAAGAAGAAGGGGAATTATAATAGCAAATTGGTATTGTATGTGCCGTAGCAGAGGTGAGTCGGCGAATCACCTACTCCTACACTGCGAGATTGCTAGGGTGTTGTGGAATGAGGTTTTTAACAGATTGAATCTTGCTGGCTCATGCCAGCAACCGTGGAAGCAACAATGGCAAGTTGGAAATCTATACGAAGTACGAGACAAATCAAAACTATTTGGAAAATGATTCTCATTTGCATTATGTGGTGTCTTTGGCAAGTTACCAACGAACGGATTTTTGAAGACAATGAAAGATCACGGGAGGAGCTGACTGAATTATTGTTTAGAACTTTGTGTACATGGTCCATTGCTGTGTTTAATGGCATGGACCTTCACGCTTTTCTAACTTCAATGTCCCGAGTGGATAGATTGTATTTTGTCATTGGCTTTTGCCCATTCATTTATTATTAATACAATTTTTCGTATAAAAAAAAGTCAAAAGACATTATTCACAAGCTAATAAAAACAAAATTTATGAGTACCTTGTTATTTTTGGCATGTACAATGATCTCTTCAAGAAGATGAATTTTACATTCTTGGTCAGAATGGGTAACTATGGTGTCCAATTTTGGCCCATCCTCAGCACCATTCATTTCACCGTCAAAGTAGTCTTGCTTGGAAGTGACATCTGAGGAACCACTGGCCAACAGAGTATGTTCTTTAATAGATGTTGGCACCAGCATAGGCAAAGATTTTCTCACCTCAGAGCTATCTAAGCACAATTCTTCTTTTTGGCATTCTCCATGGACAACCATATTAGAGTCCTCATCCATACGAAAGTTGAAATCTTTCCTATCAAGATCCAGATCATTTCCAATGACCTTGACAGCACCCTTTTCATTTATCATAGGTGTCGTCATGCCAGGGGGGTTCATCACTAAACCAATATTGATACCATTTCCCCAGGAAATCGGATCCTCACCCTTAGTACAGCCACAAAATTGTTTCTGATAATTCCTTCCTCCATGCAACATTGCATTTGATGAGGCACAAACAATCTCCTTCAACCCCACTTTGACACTGTTCTCTTGAGCATCTTCCAATAAAATCACTTCATCATTTTCAGTATATCCACATGGCTGATTGTTAACTTTATTTGCATCACTAATATCTGAAACGGTAGATTCATTCAGCGCCTCTACTATAGGTGTTCCATCAGCATGAAGAGCACAAGAGCTATGGTCAGTCTCCTTGGCATCATCACAAGCTATTGGACATGGTTCTAAAGAGGGCCCCACATCTGCTGTGAAATGTACTTGCTGCTGGCTCAACAAGTCCATCTGCTTCTTAATTTCTACTGCACATTCATCGTGTAATGTATAATAAATAAGTAAATCAAATCACTCCCTCCCCAATCTAATGGAAATCAACTGCATGCATAAGAAAATAAGAAAGAAAAAAAACAGAAGAAAAAGGAAAACCTAGGCACAATCCAGGGCCGCTGCAACATATAATGAACCATGTACAATGGACACAAATAATTACAACAATCAACCAAATCATAATCCTGGAAACTATGAAGGGGAGAGGTTTCCAAATAAATATACCATTATCATTATTCTCAAGAGCATTAGAAGGACCAATGGAATGAAGGGAAAAATAAGGGATAAATCTCACTAAGAACAGCAAGCGCAGCTTGGTCAGCATCCTTGTAATTTTCAATAGCAACAGCCCTCAGCAAGCGAAAATCAACCTATGCAAAATGTGATGCAAAATATATCTTCAATCAGATAGAAGAAAAGACTTTTTCTGTTTGATATTTTAATAAGTAAGATATAAGAGAAGAATATGTAGACAAATTTTTAACATAGGCAGGAAAGAAAAAGTAAACACATAAACAAGACAAGCTATGTGAGTAAAATGCTTAGGCCAAGCTGTAATATCCAAGATTGACTATGGGAGGGTTATGAAAGGAGTCCTATATTGCCTAGATGGAGGTTCTATTTATTTATTATGATTTCAAGGGACTTCAATTGTCATATTAACTAATCATTTTGGAGTATATGTTCAAATGTGGCTTGAGCTTTCCTTTGGTCTTTACAAATGGTATCATAGCGAGCCTCCAGCCAGAAGTATGGAATGTGAGACATGCCTATGAAACATGCCACTCACAAAAGGAATGGCTTGAAAGGGATGTCCAGGATTTAAGAGGAAATTGTAATACCCTGAATTGAATATTGGAGTGTGGTGACTCTTGAGCAATTACACAAACATTTAAATATAAAAATTAAAACAAAACCTCATTCGCTTTAAATTCCATGTGAAGCGTGTCAGGATATTTGGTTACCAAGGGGGAAACGCTGCTCAAATAAACTACAAGACACTCCTTTTCACTCATAGACAATGAAACTAAAGCACAATTTATCATTCAGATCAATCAAAACTTCAAATACCATGATTTTTCTTTGATTAGTAACAAATAAATTACCATGAGACTTAAAAGTAGGAAAAGTAGGAACAAATAAAGACAACCAAATAACGCGGAAAATTATTAAAAAGAAAGAGTAAAATGAAATTAAATTGGTCTTTCATTATGATACCAATTATTTAATGAAATGAGATTAATACCATTGGAAATATTTCCTGCAAGCATCGATAAACAGAGTTGAAGCCCATCCCCAAGAACCTCTATTCTGCACAGGAGGAAACAAAACCGTCAAATTTGCAAACCTATTCCCTAAAAACTAAATTACTAAAAATCATGAAAAGGTAAATTAAAAACGCGGGAAGAGAGCAATCAAGTTAACACCAGCGAATTATTTCAGACTAACATTAGGACATACAAAAACCCAAATCCTATGTACAGTTTCCAAGAGAATATATGGGAAACATAAAATTTAGTTTCCTTTTTAACTAAATTTGGGCGGTGGGAAGAACGAATCTAAAAGGAAAGATAAAAACAATGACACTCATGTGAACACAGAATTTATCAACAACAGTAGGTCAAGCTAAGAAACCATAATGCTCTGCCCAAATGCGTAGAGAGAAAGTGAAAAAAATTATAAAAAGAAAAAAAAAATGAAAAGAAAGAATTTGACATTAGGGTTGTCAATAACCGGTAGGCGAGAAGCAGAAACGAAGGAACTACAGTCAGGCGAAAGAGGAAAAAATATACGCACAGAAAGGCTTTATTTTCTCCTTCGTTTCAATCTACTTTCCGTTCTCAGAAGCGAAATATAAAGAGAAAGGGAGAGAAAAGCACTGACCTTACCACAGTGACAGACACTGACAGTGCCAGAAAACGATGGGTAAAAGTACTTAGAGCCATGCATGAGGCAAGAACCAACAAAAATCCACGAGGGCATTTCCGCTAATGCAAAAAATAATTCCATGGCAGACGACATTTTAAAAAAAAAATGATAAATGATAAATATACACTAATTAAATTTTGAAATAGTTTTTTATGATTTTCTTTATAAACATAATATTCTACGATGCTGTATTAGGCCTCGTTTGCAAATGTTTTCATCTTTTTCTATTTTTTTTCATCTTATTTTATTTTATTTTATTTTATTTTATTTTATTTTATTTTATTTAATATTTAAATATTACAAACATAAATATTTCAATTTTTAGTCTTCAACTTTTTTATCTAATCATTAATTAATCAATTCAAAAATTTTAAATTCTAAAATAAAAATAATCTTATAATTTTATAATATTTTTATTTTATTTTTATCTCTTATTTTCGAAAACTCCATAAGCTCTTAACTCAAACTATTTCACTCTTATTTATAAATTATTTCACTATTATTTACATATTATCTCATCTTATTTTACAATCTAAATCAATTCTTACTCCTTAGATTTTTAATTTATTTACTAGGTACGTAGCAGTTGCTTCGTGAATTTTGTTTTTTTTTACAAAAATAATATAATTTTAAAAAAATTAATAAATAAAAATAAAAAGTAAATTTTAGCAAATAAAAAGATACCAGCCGGTCCAATTCTCAATCTACATTTTAGGACTCGTGGAGTTGTTACTTGTTAGGCATGAATTGGTCACAATACCATCACTTGCAAGTATTAATCTGTAAGAAAATGGAAAATATTTGACTTAGCCAGATTTTAAAATAATAAAAATAATAAATCTTAAAATAATTAAAAAAATTTATTTCTATATATATATATATATATATGGTAGTAGTAGTAGAATTAGTAAATAATAAAATAAGCATGCATATATATATATATATACTTATATATATTAATACCATTGGAGGTGGAGCATCCGGCTGCTAACACATAATCCATGGAAGACCAATACTCTTGAGATTCAGCCAAATCAGCACACCTTCACCATACGGACCCATAACGTTCCCAAACTCGTTT
This sequence comes from Platycarya longipes, assembly GCA_036559045.1. Taxonomy (NCBI): domain Eukaryota; kingdom Viridiplantae; phylum Streptophyta; class Magnoliopsida; order Fagales; family Juglandaceae; genus Platycarya; species Platycarya longipes. The sequence goes on along the minus strand of CM071796.1, from coordinate 13,606,822 downwards.
TCAATCTTTTTGAATTATTTTTTAAACATGACGTAAAAAAAGAGAATCATGTATCAAGCAAAAAGAAACTAATTAACAAAAAAGTATTAATAGAAATAAATAATTAATTATTACAAACCTGAGCAATAATAATGGGTCCACCTTGTGAGGCAAAGAGATTCTCATGCATCAATGCATCATGATGTCCATAATTTTCGTTGTGAAAATGGACTTCTCATTCTGACGACACATTTTGAAGGGTTAAAATATTTAATTAGTTGTGAGAGTTGCAGGAAGCGAATTAAAATTTCATTTAAATTTAGAAGTGAGATAAAATAAATTAAAATAAATTTTAAAAATTAAATAAAATATTATTTTTTAATATTATTATTATTTAAAAATTTAAAAATATTAAATTAAAATTTGATAAAAATAAATTATTTATTATATTTTATGTAAAATAATAAATTTAAAATAATCTTATAATCTAAATCAGCGCTAAGTTTTCAAATTACCATAAGCGCAGGATTTTTTTGCCCTCAGCTCAATGCCTAGATGTTGTGCAACCACACAGAAAACCCTCTGCAAATAATTAATTAACCAATTAATATAAAAGTTATAATTAAGATCAGGAGAATCAGAGCTAAAATATATATATGACAATAAATTGAGTATACAGTTAACGTATTTTATGTTAATATCTTAAATTGCAAGAATATGAATACGTACCCATAATTTCACTCTGCACAAACGTGGGGTCCAATCCTAAAAACGGCATTAAGCCCTTCATTTTGGATGGTTTTGATGAACCTTACGATGTGATGATTTCCTGAGAAATCATATTGAATAAATTTAAATAATTAAAAATGAAAAAACTGTATTGATTTTTGCATTATATAAAGCCGAAATTAGGTGAAATGAAGAAAGAGAGCAGTAGCACTAAAATTAATCTAACGATATTAAGGTTCATGGGCACACCAGAAAATGTAAGTCTCAGTTGTGTCTATCCCACCCTTTTTCACTTTTCTTATCAAGGATGGCCCATCTATCATCTATTAAAATATATATATATATATATATATATGTAAGTATATAATAATGACTCATACTCAAGAATTCGCACAAGGAAAAAAATTAATGCAATATATATAAATCCGTGCATATACGTATATATGTATTATATATGGTGGACAGGAATAGAAGTACTTCGAGGATAATGAATAGAACCGGATAATAAGATTTTGCATTCGCCATTGATCGTGATAGCTCTTCCATCATGCGAAACGACAATAGAAAACGAGAGCGAACAGAGCAATAAGGAAGAAAAGAAAAATGAGATAAATGTAATACTCGAAGAAGCCATCATTGTGATGGTTTAAAAGATAAGAGTAGTACAGACGTGTGATATGCATATTGTAAATGAGAATCAACAGAGCCTATTTATAAAAATAAGTTGAGGTTAAATAGATATATAATTAAAATTGTTACAGAATTAATGTAGCTATTTTTTCACTTTTTTTTTTTAATGAGGTTGTTTTAATCTATTGAGAAAGATCACTGAGTTTTTTTTTTTTTTTTTTTTTTGTGAAGGAAGTTTTAAACTATATATTTGAAAGTGGCTTTAATCTAGTTAAAAACATCTTCAAGATTGCTTTAACATTTTCAATATCCGATTTATTATTTTAGCTGCTAAACTCATTATAAGAAAATTGGGTATCTGTGACTAATTATTCTCTGTCAATATGATTATTTGTTACAAAAATTGGCAAGAAATAGCCATTTTAGCATAAAATAATTGGTCACAAATATTCAATTTTCTTATAATGACTTTAGGAGCAGGTTACCAAAGGTATCTTAACAAAAAAATATATACTTGACAGAGCATGGCAATGATGGCTTAAACGAGGAGAGTGGGCCACATGGGCTGGGGTTGGGGAGCACATAAAAAAAGGATGGGATATAATATAATATATATATATATATATATATGTTATAAAACTAAAAAGGAAATTACTATTATTGCAAGAGAATTTATAAAGAAAAATGCTTAAAACTCATTTTCTTTCAAGTACTCTTTCACTCTTCATTTTTTTGTGTACTTCCATTGAGCGAAGGCTCATATGTATATATATATATATATATATATATTATATATATATATATATATATATAGGCAGAGAAGTGGTTTACAGTTGGTACAAAATAATTCAGCTGAAATGATAGGTGGTGGTCATTCACCGCAATATTGGACTGTCACATCACTCTTCATTGAATGACCATCCATAAAGAATCTACATCTTTAAAACCTTACCAAGGAAAACCCAGTAGGAAGAAAAACTAATGGCGAAGGAAAAAAATACAGTATTCTTATGTACCGTCAAGTGCTTTAAGATTGACTCATTAAAACCTTGCAAAGGAAAAACCCAGTAAGAAGAAAAATAAATGGCGAAGGAAAAAGAATACAATCAGTACAAGTCTTCAGGACATTTACTCCCCCTGAAAAGTGCATGTCGATAAATTTTTGAATTTTCGCATTCCAATGTTTTGCACAATCTTCTTGAATGTTGCAGTTGGTAATGCTTTCGTGAATAAATCTGTCAGATTATCACTTGATCGTATCTTTGATATATCATCTTCTGATATAAGTAATATTATCTTCATATAAAATTGTTGGGCTATTATTGATCATGAAAGACCACACTTTTCTTGAATATATTGAATTATTGATCTCAGCTAAATATACTCTCTACTTGCTTCATTAATTGCAATAATCTTTGAGTGATTTGAAGATGTAGCATATATAGGCAGCTTCATATCGCTATCCGATATTATCCACTTTGGCACTTCAGGGTCTTATGGGTTTAAAATGTGTCGGACAAGGTAGAGGGAACTCCGCATATAAGGCGCTTGATAGATTTAGTAGAAATCTGATACCTGCAGTAATACTTAAACTCCCCCTGATAATATGTGTTAGTGTTTCAAGTAATAAACAAACATGATTTCAGCATATATAATAAGTTAAGAATTCAAACATGATTTCCATCTAAATAATGCATTAAAGAGAATATTATCATATTCTTATCTAAAATTTTCTCCCCCTCATTTGGCGTTATTAGGGAGAATTTATTTATGTATGGCGGAAAGGACATTAGAAACCATCCATATATCGATTCGGCGGAAAATCAAATCCGCTTGATATTGTTGACAAACAAGATCTTGAAAAAATTAAAGGTTTCGGATTGCTGTTTAAATATAACCAATTTTATCATTGGTTTACTCCAACAAAAAGATCTCACATTCTTCATAGATTCCGTTGTTATTCATCCAGAACGATATTATGTCTGATAGAAATTCTAATGTCCCAGATTTAAACCATGAACCTTTTATACATCAACCACTCATCTTTTCTCCTGAGGCTATAAACACCATGATAGGAGCAGAGATATATCTTTCTAGTAGAAATGATCCTAAAATTGTTGCAGCATCAATAACTCTCAGTGCTCAATATGCTGCCTCTCTTACAATCATGTCTCAGAGGCTACTGGCGAGAACGAGTGAGGTTGATCATTTTAAAAATCAAATATCTGAGTTGCATCAAACGCTTGCAACTAAAGATAGAAAAAATAAAAATTTAAGACAAGAAAACAAGGAGCTGAATAAATTTGTAGTCTGGTATTCTCGTGACTAGAAAACACGAATAGAAGAGCTGGAACGAGAGAGAGCTCAAATACAAAGTCAACAACATCAGCTAACGGCAGAGATTCAGCGTTTATAAGAAAATCAGGAGAGCTGCAATTAATCTCGCTGACTTTTGAAATTATGCATCCAACATATATTGTAATCTTGACTAAGTGAGATTTAAAGAGATGATGGTTTATCTTATTCTTATTTCTATTTCTATAAGAACCATCTTTAACTTCATTTAGTACGCATCAAATCTTCTTCTCATATTATAATCATCTGCATTTGCATTCTTATTTTATAAATTTTCAATGGCTTATTAATTTCCTTTCAATATTTCTTACGATCAACATATGAGATATCCTTCACCTCAGTTACAAGTTGTTCCTACATCTTCCGCAGGTGCCATGTTGCAGCAAGCGAATGATCTGGTTAATAGGTCAGATCGTGAAGCCGTTTATGAGCTGGTGACTCTCGGCACTCGATACTCCTCCTCTATTGTTGGATTTTCCAATCAGTTACAATCCAAAAATCGTGATATTGAGGAGTTTAACGAGAAGGTTTCCGTACTTCAACGACTCGTTCAAGAGTCTGACAGAAAAATAGCAGACTTAAAATAAGAGAATAAGGATTTAAAATCCTTACTTGCCTCTTCATTTCGACTGTCTAATTCTTTAGATAAGGATGACATGCTACTTTATGAAGAGCAAATGCATTTGAGAGATGAGGCTAGAAGTCTCAAATTTCTGTAACTTATCTAGCATTTGAATAATAAGATCTTTCATTTTCAAATGCATTTTTTGAATTTATAGCAGTTTTTGTGATCTCTTCAGGAGTTCTAATAAGGTAAATCATCAATGTAAACTGCAATAATGGCGAATCCGAGTTCTGATAAAATACATGGGCATATAGGATTATTCTCAAATCCAATAACAATTCTTTTCAAAATACTAGAATTCACTAAATTCCTCTCAAACCTTAAAATATAATAATTTCTTCAATACCTCAATCTTCACTTAATATTAATAACTTACCCCAAATTCCAATTCAAAACAAGTGTCTTTCACGAATCAAAACACAACCCACTAAAAAGAATAGTCACTGAATAAAATATTACAAGGCTCAAATAATTTTAAAGATGTATCCAAAATAATTTAAAATTCAAAATCAAAAATAAAAATTAAAATAGAACTCGAACCCAAACCAAAACATTTAGCCAAAACTTTGTCTTAGCAAAAAACACTCAAAAAGAAAAAGAAAAGAGACTTCGTAGTAACAATCTGAGAAGACCCGAAACAAATCAACCCATTAAAAATATCATTTTTTAAACTCTTTAAATTTGAAATAAAACGAGGTGATAAAACTGTAACTCCAAGCCATCTGTTTTGCAACATGCAGTAACGGGTAAAAACACATCATGTAGAGAATAAAATAAAAGTTGTGTAGATTTTCTGAAGCAGCAACAAGCTAAACAACGAAAAGAAAGGAACCAAAAGAAAAGGAGTTTAGCGCATGACTGAGGAAGGAGGCAGGTACAGTGCAAACTCTGTGGAGTAAGGTGGTTGAACACGAGGGAGAGGAACACGGCAAGATGAAGAGGTGGCTCACCGAGAGGAAGAGATAGCGTGCGACGGTCAGTATGACGAGGAGAAGTTGGCTACGGTTTCTGTGGGATTTCCCGACGGGTTTCTGATGCGCAACGTGGCTGAAATATTGAGGACATGGGGAGAGCTTCCCTTGCTCTGTTTTCATGGAACAAAAATAAGGGCTGTTTTTGGTGATGGCTAGCGGCTGGTCTCTCTCGTTGTGGGTTCAAGGCTGCAAAGGTTGGGAACGACTGAGTTATGTAGAGGCCTTCAGCGGCTGACCATGGTTGTTCTCGGTTTGGTTGTTGATGTAGAGACTGCTACATGATACGGGATGCGGTGCCGAACTGGGGAGGGGCTTTGGCTTTGATGGAAAGATGATCTATACGTTGAGGGCTGCGGCTTTTCACTACATCATGTCTGGGAGACTCAGAAACATGCCTATATATATATAAGGTAACACTGAAAGCCCTAAACGAAAACGTGAAAGCAGAAGAAACGGACTCGTTGGGGGCAGACTTGGCTTGGAAAGGAAGTTGATGCACCAAAAATACCTATCTACAAAGATATTGATCGGTTGCCAAAATTAGTGGAAGAAGATACGTGCATGGTGATGTGAAAGTGAGAGCTGTGATCGCGGAAGAGGCTGGGATTGCTACCCTTGATGCCTGATTCTATGAGATACGGCCACAGTGGGTTAACGGAAAAAGGCAATATCCAAGTATAGAAGGAAATGTGAGAATAAACTCAACGAAAAAAGAAGGAAATTTAAACAATGGAAAATATAACAGAAGAACCGCTGGAAATTAAAAAAAAAAAAATCACACGTTAAAACTATGTCGGATAAAGATCTGGCTCCTCAAGGTTGTAAGTGTTACAATAACCAATAACCAAACAAAACGGTGCGTTAGTAAAAATTATAGAGAATTGAATAATTGGAACCACCTGTATCCGACAAAACCTGCAAAGGATGGAGGCCTAGCTTTGGCAATTTAGTGCGAAAGGAAATTTTGTAGATAGTTGAATAATTGGAGTCACCCGTGGCTAACAAAACCTGCAAAGGCTGGAGGCCTAGCTCTAGCAATTCGGTGCAGAAGGAGATTCAAATCCGCTTGACGTTATTGACAAACACGATATTGCAGAGATTTGAAGTTATGATAATTTGTCTTGTTCTTATTCTCGTCTCTATAAGAGCAATTCTTAACTTTATCTATTTCGCATCAAATCTTCTTCTCATTTTTGTAATTCGTCTGCATTTTCATTCTACAATTTTGTAATGGCTCATCAATTTTCCTTTGGTACTTCTCGTGATCAATCTATTTCTACATCTGTTGTAGGTGTCATGAAGCAGCAAGAGACTGATTTGACTAATAAATCATATCATGACGCCATTTATGAGCTTGTGGGTTTTGGGACTCGATAGTTATCTTCCATTGTTGCTTTTTTTGCTCGGTTGCAGTCCAAAACTTGCGAGATTGAGAAGTTTAGCGAAACGGTCTCTATCTTCAACGATTTGTTTATGAGTCAAATAGAAAAATAGTAGAGTTAAAGCAACAGAATAAAGATTTAAATTCTTGTTTGCCTTTTCATTTCGACTGCCTAATTCTTTAGATGAGAATAATATGTCGATCTATGAAGAGCAAATGCAGTTGAAAGATTAGATTAGAAGTCTTAAGTTTTTGTAAGTCATTTGAGATAATGGAATAAAAATGTTTAACAGATATTCATGACATGCATCATTCATATTTTTCTTCTAATCACTATCTTCTAGTAGGGGTTTTGTGAAAATGTCTGCCAATTGATTATGTGTGCTTGTGAATTCTAGTACAATATCACATTTCTATACATGATCTCTAAGAAAAATGATATTTAATTTCAATATGCTTAGTCCTAAAATGTTGTATTGGGTTCTTTGAAAGATTTATAGCACTTGTATTATCACATTTGATTGGAATGTGATTATACATAAGTTTAAAATCCTCAAACTGTTGTTTCATATTTAGAGCTTGAGCACTACAACTATCTGCAGCAACATACTCTGCCTCAGCAGTAGACAACGCAATAGAATTTTACTTTTTACTAAACCATGAAACAAGTGCATGATCTAAAAAATGATATATTCCACTAGTACTTTTTCAATCAATTTTGCAACTAGCATAATTTACATCTGAATAACTGATAAGATCGAAAGAAGTGTGCTTAGGATACCATAACCCTAGGTCAATGGTACTGGCAAGATATCTAAAAATACGCTTAACAGCAATCAAATGAGATTGTTTTAGAGATGATTGAAAATGTGCACATAAACATACATTGAACATAATATCAGGTCTACTAGCTGTCAAACATAATAAGCTACCTCGATATACTTTTGAGTCAACTGACTTATCGCTTTCATCTTTATCAAGTTTGGTTGTTGGACTTATTGGTATTCTAATTACCTTCGCACCTTTCATCTCAAATTTTTTGAGTAACTCTTTGATATATTTTGACTGATTAATAAATGTTCCACTTTTTGCTTGCTTGATTTGCAATCTGAGAAAGAAATTAAGTTTTCCCATCATGCTCATTTCAAATTCTTCTTGCATATTCTTAGCAAAATCTTGGCACATATTTTCATTAGTAGCACTAAATATTATATCATCCACATAAATTTGAATTAGAAGAATATCATCCTATTCATATTTGATGAAAATAGTTGTATCGATATTTCCTTTTAAAAAATATTTTTCAATAAAAAAACTACTAAACCTCTCATACCAAACTTTAGGAGCTTATTTGAGTCCATATAATGCTTTTGTGAGTTTAAAAATATGTTTATGAGAAATATGATTTTCAAAATCTGGAGGTTGCTCAACATATACCTCTTCATTTATAAAACTATTTCTGAAAGCACTTTTAACGTCCATTTGAAAAAGTTTGAAATTTTTATAACATGCATATGCAAGTAACATTCAAATAATTTCTAATCTTGTGACAGGTGCATATGTTTCATCATAATTGATTCATTCCTCTTGATTGAAACATTGGGCTACAAGTCGAGCCTTGTTTCTAGTGATAATTCCAGATTCATCTTTCTTATTTCTAAAAACCCATTTTGTTTCAATAACAACATGATTTTTGGGTTTAAGAACAAGTGTCCATACATTTCTTTCAAATTAATTTAACTCTTCTTGCATAACTAGAATCCATAATTCATCAATAAGTGCTTCATCAATATTGTTGGGTTCAATTTGAGATAGAAAACAGTGTGATTACAAATATTTTTAAGAGATGATCAAGTACTTATACCTCGTAAAAGTTCTTCTAGAATTTGTTCCACTGGATGATCTTTCACACGTTTTTACTGTTTGGTTGCATCTTGTACTAAGTCTTGATGATCTTTCCTGATGTCTCCATATTGGATTTATTCGCTTGTATTCTCTTTGTTGAGATTGAGACTATTTGTATTATTTGTACCTTCTGATTCTTCATCAATAGATTTCTTAGAGAGTAGAGGGTTAGATTCATCAACTACTACATGCATAGATTCTTGTACAGTCAAAGTCTTTTTATTGAATACTCTATAAACTTTACTATTTGTTGAATATCCAAGAAAATACATTTATCAGATTTTGTATCAAACTTTCCTAAATTATCTCTGTCATTGAGTATAAAACATTTGCATTCAAATACATAAAAATAACCAATGTTAGGCTTTTTCTCATTCCAAAGCTCATAAAGGATTTTATCTTATTTAGACCTTAACATAACTCTATTTATAACATAACATGCAGTACTTACTGCTTCAGTTCAAAAATAACTAGGTAAACTATTTTGATTAAGCATTGTTCTTGCTATTTCTTGAAGAGATCTATTCTTCCTCTCTACTACCTTATTTTGTTGAGGAGTTTGAGGAGTAAAGAAATTATGCAGAAAATCATTTTCATCACAAAAAGACTCAATATCTTTATTGATAAACTTTTTTCCCCTGTCACTTCGGATGTTTGAAAGAGTATAGCACTTTTTCATTTTGAATTCTCTTGCATAACTTGGTAAAGGCATTATATACCTCATCTTTATGAGCGAGAAAGATGACCCAAGTATATCTAGAGAAATCATCAACAATAACAAATGCATAATATTTTCCTCCCAGACTTGCAATCCTATTTGGTCCAAAAAGGTCCATGTGTATTAGTTGCAAAGGTCTAGTAGTGAAAATATGTTTCTTGGTTTTGAAAAAAGTTTTTATTTGTTTACCAAACTGGCATGCATCACAGATTTTATCTTTAAAAAATTCTGCTTTTGGCAAACCTCTCACAAGACCATTTTTTGAAAATTTGAAAATAAGTTTCATGTTTGCATGACCTAACTTTCTATGCCATAACCAATTATTTTCATGTTGAGCTGATAAATAAATAGCATCTTGTGAGATAAAATCTTCAAATTCGATTGTATATACATTATTGTTTCTAAAAATAATAAAACAAACACTGCAATCATGATTATTTAAAATAATGCACTTATCCTTTTTGAAAGTAACTGTAAATCCTTTATCACATAATTGACTTATACTCAAAAGATTATGCTTTAGACCATCAACAAGTAAAACATATTCAATTATGAGAAAATACTTCTTACCAACTTTACATATTCCCATTATATTCCCTTTTGAATTGTTTCCAAATGTCACGTGTCATTCTTCTTTAGAAGTGAGGTCAATGAATTTAGTTTTGTCTCTTGTCATGTGTCTTGAGCATCCGCTGTCTAAAAACTATTTACTTTTACCTATGGAGGACTTCATGCATACCTATAAAAGCAATTAAAATAAATTTTCTTACTACCCAAGTTATTTGAGTCCTTTATTTATTAGTATTAGAAGAAACAAGATTTTTTGGTACCCATATGACCCTAATAGTCATTGTATGTCTTATTCTAATAGGACAAGTATAATAATTATGACCATTTCTATTGCAAAAATTACAAATAGCATGTGACATATTTGAAAATTTTGAGTGATAATATTTTTCTTTAAAAAAGTTATTCTTATGAAAAGAATTTTGAAAATCTGATTTTGATTTAGTCGGTTTATTAAAGAAATTTTTGTAAGGTTTGAGTTTTTTTTTTTTTTTTGGCATGTATCCCAAACTTACCTTATCAAAAACACATTTTTGACTATCAAGAAGTTTTTCAAGATTTCTTTTTCCATTTGTAAAGTTTTCAATAATATTTTATAAACCAGTTATTTTCTTTTTCAACTCATCATTTTCATCTTTTGAAACTATGTTCTCTTTTCTTAAAACATCAATTTCATTCGTCAAAGAATAATTTTTCTTTTTTCAAGGCGGTATATTTGATACCTAATTTTTTAAGTTCCTCATATACCTCTTCCAAAACATTTTGCAACTCTTCCTAAGAAGGATTTTCAATATTTTTAGAATTTGTTATCTCAAGATCATCTTTAGCTATGAGACAAAGATTTGCAGATTTTTCATTACTTGCGTCGCTGTCTGAGCTACTTGAATCATCATCCCATGTAACTTTTATTACTTTCTGTATTTTTGTTGGAAAACTTTTTGAAAGATTTCCTTGGAGGAGCTTTATTTTTCTTTAAGAATTTTTGAAATCTTCTTATGATCATTGTAATTTCTTCATCTTTGTTATCTTTTTACTTGTCTTCATCGCTTTCACTTTCATGGAGAATAGTTTTGAGTTCCAAGCTCTTCTTTTGCTTTCCCTCTTCTTCTTCTCCTCTTTTCAATGTGTACTCGTGGGTAATAAGTGACCCGATGAGTTTATTTACTTCGAGTTTTTTAAGATCTTTAGATTCAAGAATCGCTGTCACTTTTGATTCCCAACATTTTGGCAGAAAGTTGATAATTTTTCTTATTATCTCCAAGTTAGAATAAACTTTTCCAAGAGCTGTCAAGCTATTTATAATGTTAGTAAAACGAGTATACATAGAGGAGATAGATTCATCATCAATCATTTTAAATATTTCATATTCATGCGTAATAATATAAATTTTTGATTCTTTGACTTGCGAAATTCTTTTATAAGTTATTTCCAAGTTATCCTAAATTTCCTTTGCTGTCCTGCAAGTTATTATTCTGTTAAATTCATTACCATTGAGAGTATTATACAGTAAATTCATAGCCATTACATTTACTGTATAAAGTCTATCATTTTCACGATCAAACTCTTATTCTTCCTTGTTGACCTTTACTCTATCAACAATTTTTGTTAGAATATAAGGTCCATTTACAATATATTTCTAGATTTCTCGACCTTGAGACTGAAAAAATATTCCCATTTTAACTTTCCAGAAAGTATAATTATCTCCACAAAATAGCGGTGGCTGACTATTGGATTGAGTTTCAGCGAATGTAGCTACAATGTTAGCCATATAATCTTAACTCAATAGATAATTAATCTTATAATAGAACTCTTGTTCTGATACCAATTGTTGCCCAGATGACTAACACAAGAGGGGGGTGAATTGGGTTATATTAAAAAATTAATACTTATAAACCAGATATATAATATAAAATATAAACAGAATATGAAACAGCAGGAAATATAAAGAGTAAGGATAAGAAGAAGCAAATTCAGTATTTTAACGAGATTCAGCCCCACTGCCTACGTCCTCGCCTCAAGCTACCCCTTGAGAATCCTAAATTTACTATTCAATCTCCTTCAGGTGGAGATAGAAACCTATTACACCTTTGAGTAATACTGCTCCAAAGAATCTGTGTAGAACACCCTTTACACTTCCAATCACCTCACACTTGGTGATTCAACTATTCCCTATGTAAAACACTTTCTGCACACACAAGGGTTATACGCACCCTCTTACAAATACAAGAGCTGATAGTGGGTAGATTATCAGAGTATACTCCTCAATGAGTGAAATAAGAATAATACAGCACAACCTATAGCTCTTCAAAATGAATAAGGATTAATGCACAAAATTTAGAGAAGAGAGAATGAAGGTTTTGAGAAAATGATGCAAAACTTAGCAATTGATGTGTAAGCTCTTATTGTTATTTTTGCAAAACTCAAGGGAGCTATTTATAGGCAAATGAGTCTTCATATTCAAATTTGAAAATGTTCACATGTCAAATAAGAGCATTATTCACTTTTCAAAAGATTCAAATAAGAACATCTCATTTTTATATTTGTCAAAGACAACTCCATTCATTTTTTAAAGAAATCAAACATAATCTTTTACTTTTCATACATGACAAAATGAGTATGATTTATTTTTCAAACCAAATCATCTTATTTTTGTATATGTCAAAAAAACACACAACTATCTTTCAAGATTTTTAAACAAATCATCTATCTTTTACATTTGTCAAAAAAACACAAAACCACCATTTAAGATTTTTAAACAAATCATCTATATTTTACATTTGTCAAAAAAACACATAACCACCCTTCAATATTTTCAAACAATACATGCACATGTTAAAGATGACAATCAATCATCTTACAAATTCAAATCTTTATGTATATGTAGAAAAATAATAATAATTTTCAAAATTAAATATGTTAATAAAGTTATGCAAATGTAAAAAAGGCAATTTGATACTTTATGAGAAAATATTAATTTTGAGCCTTAATCCAATTTCAAATTTTAAGAGATGTACAAAATTACTCTATGAGTTTCATTTGTAGACTTGTTCTTTTTTTTGCTCATGCTTTATTTCTTGATGTGCTTAGTTCTCTTCATGCGTAGACAACTTGAGCTTGAGTTTTGAATTTATTTATTATCATTAAAATCTATACGTAGATACGAAATTTGAAACCTTGGGTGCTACAGTTTTAATAAAGACGAATTCAAATCTAGGAAAATCGATGATGAATTGGCTATTGAAATTCCATAAGAAGATATTGATGCATCAAAAGTCCTTAATAGTGAACAAGGACATGTCTACAATTCGGTGTTGAAAAAAGTTTTTACAAACAGAACTGCTACATTCTTTGTTGATGGTCCTAGTAGGACAGGGAAAACATTCCTGTACAAGGCACTTCTCGCCTCAGTACGATCAAGAAAATTAGTAGCACTTGCAATTGCGTTATCTGGTGTTACTGCATCTATTCTTCTTAGGGGTCGAACAGCACACTCACGCTTTAAGATTCCACTGGATATTGAACAAAATAGCACGTGTTGTGTTAGTAAACAAAGTGCCTTGACGTGTCAGTAAACAAAGTGCCTTGACAAAGCTACTACGTATAGCAAGGTTAATTATATGGGATGTGGCCCCTAGGTTAAGAAAATAACACATCGAAATATTAGATAAAATGCTCCGAGACATCAATGATTTAGAGTTAACATTTGACGGAAAAGTTATTGTTTTCGGTAGAGATTTTCGACAGCTTTTATCTATGGTTCGTAAAGAAATAAGACAAGAACATGTTAATGCCAGTTTGATATCTTCCTATTTGTGGCTTACATTGATCAAGTTTCGTTTGACTGAAAATATGTGAGCATGATTGGATCCAATTTTTTCAGAGTATGTGTTAGAATTAAGCAACGGAATGCCACCAAACACTGTTGATGAAAACCATAAAAATTTCTGATGGCATGCTTGTTCCCTATGAAGATGATCGTACTTCTTTGGATTATTTAATAGATGTTGTTTTCCATGATATTCATGAATATTCAATAAATATTTCAGCTATGATGAATCGAGCGATATTAACACTAAAAAACAGTTATGTTGATGAAATAAATGCATTACTAATTCATAGGTTTTTTGGTGAGCTTACGCAATATTATATCTTTGATGAAACAATAGATGCATATGAATAGCCAGTTACGGAGGATTTTCTAAATATTCTAATTCCAAATGGACTTCCACCTCGTGATTTTTATTGAAGAAAAATTGTCTCATTATGCTACTTAGAAACATTAATCCTTTAGAAGGACTATGCAACAGAACACGTCTAATTTGTCGGGCTTTTAATCGAAATGTCATTGATGTAAAAATTGCAGTTGGGCAACATGGTGAAAAAAGAGTTTTTATTCCAAGAATTCCATTCTTACCAAGTGTTGATGAAAATAGTGGCTTTCCATTCAAACGAACTCAATTTCCTATCAGACAGACATTAGATTTTGTTAGTATATATTTACCTCATCCTATTTTTTCATATGGTCACTTATATGTGGCTTTATCAAGAATGAAAACTGCATCTACAGTAAGGATTGTAATATGGCCGGTGTCGACTGAACGATATGAAAATAACTGCACAAAAAATATTGTATTTACATAATTATTAAGATTAACATATTTGAATTAATGTTATACAGGTAACTAGGTACAATTATATAGTTTCAATTTAGTGTATATTATAAAATCGTTATATAAATTTTGAATAGGAATCTTTATCTATTGATCTCCAACCTCATCCTAATATTCATGGATGTCAAATTAGCCTGCTCCCGAGAGGAAGGAAACCAGAGAGATGATGATGGCGCAAATCAAGTTTTACGTTTGAGTTATTATTATCTATAGATACTTGTTAATTTAATTTTTTTTAGTTATATTATTTTTGTAAAAAAGCAATCTCACTTAATTAGGCAACGTGCTTTGCATGTTGCTCTCAACCTAATATATATATATATATATATATATATATATATATATATTTGGTTAAAATTTGAAATGACATTTTAAATATTTGTGATTGATGTGTACTGTTAAGTGGTTGTTAAATTTAAAGGAAAAAATTAAAGAAATTTAACTAAAAATGAAAAAATTCGTTAAGTAGTTGTTAGATAGCCTGTTATTATAATAAAAAGATTTGAACTATGTGTTAGAATTACTTCGAATAGTTTATGCTTTTCCTTATTTTGTTGTGAATTAAGGGAAACATGTTGCCCTTGGTGCATGGGGACTAACTAGTTTTGACTTTACCAAAAATTTGAAAATGGATTTAATAATATTAGTAATTTTTTAAAACAATTTTTATATTGTGTATATTCATTCAAAATATAGTAATATAAATTGTATGTAATATTCTAATCTAAGAAGCTTAACTATTCCAATATATTGTACACATTTACAACAATGTATTATGTTGTGAGAGTGCATATCCGTGGAGTTTGGGGTCCGGAAACTATTTCAATATGTTACAACTGCTTGCTTAGAACTTGATGGCCCGATGACATATGACCAACCTTTTCAAATAAAAATTTGTTCCTCTTTATTCTTAGGGCTGCACACCGACCCGACCCAACCTGAAAACAACCACTCCCAACTCGATTAGCTTGTCTTCTGATAATCCGAATAACCGATTAGCTGATTCATCGACTTCTTCTTCTTATGTTTTTTTTTTTTAGATTCTCCAAACCATTCCAAATCACACACATCAAGGAAACAAATCACACAAATCCTCATAAAACAAAAATTCCACAACAACAGTATTATAGATTTTCCACAACAAAAATCACAAAAGTTCAAAACAAGAAAATCCTAAAAACTAGATTTACCTCGGCGTTGACCGCAATTGCTACGACACTAATCTATCAAGTCGCTTCTAGTTTCCACTGTCGTGGGCCATGGCTTCGAGTTTCGTGAAAAATCTATCGATTTGGCTTCATAATGAACTCAACAAAAGTTCAAATATGCCGTCATGGGTTCCATAGGAAATCAACAGTGCAGAGAGAGAGAGAGAGAGAGAGAAGTGAGTCGGGAGGATTGTTGTTGCTAAGGGAGAAGAGAGGGGGGTGAGTGGGTCATGAGTGGGTTAAATTAAAATCAAAATAAATGGGTCGATATAAATCAGAATAACGGATCAGGTCACGAGTAATTTGTATAGCCTTACTTGTACTCGTACTTTCATTTGATCATCAAGCTTGTACTCATAGCATAGCATGCACAGTCTACAATATTAAATTTATTTTATTGGTACTAATTGTAAGAGATAAAACTCACGATTAATCTTAAAGGTGCACATGCCTTTCAATCCAACGACAACAAGAATGTAAATGTCAAATTTCGAACTTAAGACATCTAGTTTATCATGAGAGGGAGAAAGGGAGGAGAATTCCCATCCTTATTCTAAGAGGAGAAAGTCCAACATTTTCAAATGGCTAATCGCAAAACAGTATCTAGATTATCATGACCTTTTGCAATTCGTTGCCTCAATTTTTAAACTTTTGAAAAAATTGATACTTGAACTTAAAAAAAAAATGTTGATTAGATTCCTCAGGAGTTCAAAAAAATTAACGGCGAGATTGGCAAAATATGCCACGTATCAACCTTCAATTAGTTGATGGTTAATATGATGCCAAAAGCCAGCCAATAAAAAAGTTGACATGTAGCCATCCTTCCATTAGGTTTCTTATAGAAAATTGATGAATACACCAATTGCACAAAAACTTTTAAAATTCAGATATCAATTTTGAAAAGATTGAAAACGTGAAAACTCATTTCGCAATTAATCCTAAATAAATAAATAAATAAAAGAACTCAGAAATTGAATACCACTTAAAAGTAAAGTATAAAAATAAAAATGGAGGCATAGTAGCACTTTTTATTTTAAACATTTTCTAAACATATTTAAACATTTAAAAAAATACTAATATACTAATAATCACTTTTTCAATCATTAAGCAAAAATATTTAAAAAAAATTAAATGCATAGATAAAATGAAACGACGTAATAGCATTGCTTAAATCCAAACTTCCTCCCAACAAACTCCAAACCGTGTGAAGCATATGCCTTGATCTGGTCTGATAACTGCTAACGGTAACGATCATCTCTCTCCAAATATTCGTATACAACAGTACTTTTTTTTTGAGCAAGATGAAATATGATATTACTGAAAAGAAAGGGGTACATAAAGTTCAGTATACAACAGTACTTAGTTTCACTAAAAAATATATATATACGACACAAAAAGAGTAAAAGCCCTAAAAGATTTGTACATATTTGCAAACTACTCATGCTAATGTAATGTAGAAATAAAAGCCTCTTAACTTCAAATTCATCTCTCCAAGCTCAAAAGACTGAAAGAGGCTTATCCTGTAATTGGATTCCCTGAAAACTTCCTTACAACTGAATCATCCTCCACAGGCTACTTTGGGGATTGGCCTTGCCTACTTTGATTTCCCTGATCCATAACCAACATATTATAATCAAACAAAGCAAGCATGCAAGTTTTTCAGATTAGCTTGCTACACTAAATACATGGTGCAGAGATTGTGAAACCAAATTGGACTCGAAAGAGAGAACAGAATCCCGGTAAAACCAATGAGCCGACAAGTTATTTTTGCCAACTTCTCTGAATTAGTTTTTCAGACTACCCACAAAGACAGATAGTTTGAGTCAAGCGACATGCGCCAGGCATGTCAAAAGCTACAAAAGAAGTTGGAGCCGTGGGTTTTCTTTTTTTGATGAGATCTGTTTCAATACAAACAGGAAATGGAAAATTTTTATGCTCTTTTTTGAAGAAACAGGGAGAAGTTCACTTCTCCAGTTTGCAGTTATTGACATACCAAATATGCTTGCATGTAACTTCAAAATCTACGCTAAACTTTGTGGTTCTAGTTATGTTCCCCCTGATGATGATCAAACCACAATTACAGAATGTTGTTCACTCACAGCAGGTTTTTGACCAATCAACTTTCTATTTGATGGAAGGCGCATTACAGATGAATAAGCTGCAGCTGCAGCTGCAACCACTCGTGTCCTGCAAATCATTACATATTTCACATTCCTTTATATACCATAACTGACTGCAAATAATAAACCAAGCAAACTCAGATGGAATCCTACCTTTTATGTACATCAATATAAACATCTGTCTCATCTACAATTTCCTCCTGCATTTAGAAAGGGGATTAGAAAGAAAAAAACAAATAAATCCTAACTATGCATAGAAAGGTGCAAACTGAAATAATACGTGCAATTCGTTTTGAAACATATAAATTAAATTGTGACGAAACCACTTGAGAATTTTCACTGGATTTAATTAGAAGATTAGATCGGGTGATGCACCCACAAGGTACTTTTTCTATGGGTCTGGGAAGCTACCAAGCCAAATGTCTGGCACTTTAAAAGAGAATTCAGATCCAAGTAGTGGTGGGAATGGATCTTACTTGTAGAAGTTCTTCAAAAACATCCTCCAGGGTAATGATACCAATTACTTCCCCATCTTCAATATCCTCAGATAAATGGCACAAGTTATTTGCGACAGCAGTTCCATTTGGTTGAACATTGTGTTCGTTTGTGATTGGCTTTGGATGTTTCTCAATGTCAATGATAACTCTCCCCGATTTCTCATCATGGCCAGTTAGCAAGGGAGTAGTCAGTTGAGAATTCCCATTGGCAACTTTGCCTGCCTTGAATTTCTCCCCTTCAGCAGTAGATTGAGGGTTCTTGCTCTTTCCTTTAACCTTCACTACAGCTGCCATATGACTGCTTCCCTTTTGAAACTCATTGAGGATATCATACAAAGGCATATCTGATGGAACCCTGAGACATGAATACATGCGAAATTATATGTTTTGCATACAAAGGTTAAAAAGAGATGCTGAGTAGAAAAGGGCACACCTAGGAATTCTCCGAATGGAGACGGCACTGACTGGGGTCTCTGTTTCTGCTCGGACTGTGAGTAGACTTTTCACCTAAATTTCAAACAAAGAAATATATTTTACGAAAAAAAAGGAAGAACAAACTTCATAATCAGCTGGCTAACAGTAGCAGCAAATCAATTTTTCACATGTTGAAGTGAAAAAAAGAAAGAAAAGGAAACACACTTTGTACCCCTCAAATGTAGTGCCTTTTGGGATGTAGTACCCCAACTATCACTTTAGAAACATTGCATTCTCAAACTACAATTTATAATCAAGATCTGCCCATTGTTTGACTTTAACATTAAGTGTGAAAAGAATGGCACATGTGACTAGCATGTACCTAATTGGATTGAAATGGCGAATGACCTAGTAATCTATTTGTTAGAAAATGGAAACAAAAGCTAAAAGTGAAAACTTAAAAGGGAGATAGAAGGTTGTAGCCTTCCTGGCATTGGGAGGGAGTGAACGCTCCTGTGCCAGCCTGTGGGTGGTTAATGTGACCATGTCGAAGGATGAATCCGACCCTGCAGGGAGGCTGCATCCCTCTCTCTTTTTTCCCCTTCAGATCTCACTTTTTTTTTATAAAACAACGGTGTAAGCTTGATTTTCTAATTTTACCACCAAATAAGGCATGTCCCAGCCATATGGCCATTTTCAATCTTATTTCCATGCCAGAGTTGGATGGAGGCCGTTAGGCAATGGACGATAAGTGATAGTTTGAAGATGACATGCCTCAAAAATGATAGTTTGATGATAACTGTCTCAAAAACGACAGGTTGGGGAGCAAAATATATCTTTAATAATAATAATAATAAGCATTGGTTTGAAACACACCAGTAAGAGACCAATAATGTTTTTCTGATTTCCAGAATAGACAGGGACACGACTATGACCTCGTGCAAGAATTTTCCCAATTGCTTCCCTGCTTGATAGAAGCAGTAAACATCTTTATCAGTTCACTTTGAATTTATACGTAGATTTGGGGGACTTTAATCATTTTATGAGGTCCCTTCTGATATATAAATATACATGTGAAAGTAAATACACAGAACCATCCCCAGAAAACAGGGAACAAAAACAGAATGATACTGGCAGGTGGTCCTAAGAAGTCCATCTTGTTTCCCATTGCATTTTGTTCACAAGGGCAGCAGAGACAAAAATAAGCATCAAGGAATTTGCCTGCAGACTAGGAAAATGTCCTTAGGTCATGCTGCAGTTCCCAATAATTATTCTTGTACATCGTCCATGGCAGTATCCATTGTCATAAATGCTTTCCCATCTTGAGCAACGCTATTAATTTAGAAACCAGATGAACCCTTATTCTTTCAAGAACAAAAGAAGGCATTAATTAATTTTTCATTTGATTCTGCCATGGCGAAACAATAGCCCATAACAAAAAGAAATTCCATTAAGATGTGAATAACTAGAACGTACAAAGATAGAGCTTCTGTCACCACTATACCACAACCAAATTGAAGAGCAAGTTTTGAGAAAAATCAAGCTAAAGCAAAACTGACCAATCCAATTTTGAATTGACATCCAAAGAAAATGTTGATTCAATAGGTGTCATAGCCTCCTCTGCAGTCTGTGTATTAAATTCCATATATTATGATCATATTACAAAACAATGGCAAACCAAATAAACAAAAAAAGGTTATAAAAAATGGACACAAGCCTGAAAATTAGAGTAACACTATAATATTTTGGAGCAAAAGGAGCATCAGAAGAAGTTTTGAAAAAATACCAACAACTAAGCAAGTAAAACTAGGACCACAACAATGAAGGCAGAAACTGTTATGGCTGATGATATAAGAGTAAGGAACCAACATAAAGTATCACCTTTAAGGAAAGGGGATATCCAAGCCAGAGGCCATAATCATTCACTTCAGAAAAATAAGATGGCCGAATATTCAACTTTTACTATGACAAATATGCAAGTACAGAAAACATTTGAAGGCTTTCGAATGATTGCTTGATATCAATAGCTACCTTTCCAGTCAAATCTAGTGCTCCACTGATAATTGTTGTCTCATCATGTGTGAGTTCACCCCCCTTACCAGCCTAAAAATCAAAAACAGCAAGCTAAGATTAAAAAACAGAAAACCCAAGAGAATTGGAATCCTAGGCACATCATTTTTTCAGGCAAGCTGGTTTGATCATGTGTTTTTTCAGTTTAATGAATATCTTTACCAATAAGGGCGGATTAAGTCGTAGCAAATCATGCAGAGTTCAATATGAAACTACCTCCTGGCTGTGGATGGAGACAAGAGCTTTTAACTGAGCTCGTCTAAACAGAGCATCATGATGTCCAAGAACAGCATCCAGAACCTGCAAATGCATTAAATTTTATGCTCAAAATGCAGTGCCTACCTCATAAATATAGAAGTTTAAGTCAATTATTCAACTAGCCAATGTCAACCATCGCCTACTTGCAAAAGTGTGCAAACATTATATAGTGTCCAATCTGCTGGTAAATACTATTCTACTAAGGTACAAAGGTGTCTGAAAGTGCAATGAGTTCGACAGTTTTCTTTTTGGGGAGGGGGGGGGAACAGTCCAACAAGTTGGACTGTAAAACTATATAATCCAACTACGACAATGGAATGTAGTTAATACCCGGTAACCTGAACCTCGAAATTTAACCGTCATTGTGATTTTCCTTTTACAAAAGGGAACAAATTTTGCAAATGAACAGGAAGGAGAAATGAGCAATTATTATGTTTGGAGCTACAGACCCTGTCTAAATAACTTATAAATCTGAGCAGCTTCCATATTGTTAAACATCTTATCCTAACTTCAGAGCATTTTGAAAGTCAAAAGAAGAGAGACATAATGAAGCCCATCTTTGTTACCCTCCACTTGACAAAGTATTAACCATTATAGTTCCTTGACTTCAAGCAGCTCAGAAAAGTGGAAAGATAGAGAAAACCATATCAAGTTCACACTAACCCCTTCCAGTCAATAAAGCAGACATCTACCACAAACCTCCACTTTCTTGTATCCAACATCTACAGTAACATAATAACCAAGTACAAGCTTATGCACAAATGACTAACTATAATTGAGGTAATGAGAACAAAGTTAATGAACTTTGACCAGCCAAGTACAACTTTTTTTTCTGATCAGTAAATGAGTAGTATACGAGCTTTGAGAGCACTTTTGTTGTGTTTTGAAGCTGTCTCGGGGTTGAAAATAAATTTATCAAGGTCTGAAATTGTATTGGTGGGGGCGATGTTCAAAATATTTCAGCTTTGGCTTATTTACTGGGGTGCAGAATTTCTTCTTTACCTTTGAGGTATCTTGGACTTTCCTTGGGGGCATCTTTCAAAGCGGTTAATATTTGGGATGGGGTTATAGAAAAAATTGAAAGGAGGTTGGCTACGTGGAAAAAGATTTATTTGTCTAAGGGGGGAAGAGTAACTCTTATTAAAAGTACTTTGTCAAATCTTCTCACTTATTTCTTTTCTCTTTTTCCCCTTCTGGCTAGTGTTGAAAAGAGAATTGGGACTTTATTTCGAAATTTCTTGTGGGGAGGTATAGAAGAGGAAAAAAAGTTTCATTTGGTTAGTTGGAAGAAAGTTTGTCTACTGGTTGAATATTGGCGGCGGCGGCGCGGGGGGGGGGGGTGGCTTGGGAATTAAAGACTTAGAGAGTTTTTAATAGAGCTCTACTTGGGAAATGGCTTTGGAAAAATGTGATAAATGTGATATATGGTCGTGAGTAGGGAGGTTGGTGTTCTAAAGAATCTAGTGGAGCTTATGAGGTAAGTTTGTGGAAATTCATCAAAAAAATGATATGATTTCTTTTTCAAAAAATTTTAGATTTAAGATGGGTGATGGGAAGAGAATTTTTTTTTTTGGCATGATCTTTGGTGTGGGGATTCCATGTTAAAGATACAATTTCCAGCCTTATTTAGAATTGCAAGGGA
The DNA here is from genome assembly GCA_036559045.1 of Platycarya longipes. Lineage (NCBI taxonomy): Eukaryota > Viridiplantae > Streptophyta > Magnoliopsida > Fagales > Juglandaceae > Platycarya > Platycarya longipes. The sequence continues at coordinate 13,584,080 of CM071796.1, read as the reverse complement.
CCAGAATGCTGCAGTGTCTGATTCTCATAGCTGTGGTAATAATAATCTTGGATGGAATGTTGCTTTCAAGAGGGACGTCAATGATTGGGAAGTGGATGAAGTTCAAACATTGCTGGTCCAACTTTACAGTTCTAAGCTGCGGGTTAATAGAGAGGATAGCATGGTGTCGACTCTTGCTACAAATGGTCAGTTTTCAGTTTCTTCTTGTTATAAAAATTTATCCAGCCAAAGCTTTTGTGCCTTTTCTTGGAAAAATATTTGTAGAGTAAAAGTCCCTTCGAAGGTTGCTTTTTTCTGTTGGGTGGTATCTTGGGGCAAGGTGTTGACAACGGATAACCTTAGAAGGAAAGGGATGTTCATTGTTGATTTATTGGCTATGCCTAAAGAAGTGACGGATTTATTGGCTAGATTCTTGTGGTATGAAGTTTTGAGCTGGACTAGATTTCTGTGGGTTATGCCTAAAGAAGTGAAGGATTTATTGGCTGGGTGGAAATGTTTTAAGAATTGCAAGAATGCAAAAATTGTTTGGAAAATGATTCCTCCTTGTCTTATGTGATGCGTTTGGCTCAAAAGAAATGGAAGATGCTTCGAAGACAAAGAGTGCTCGTTGACTGATCTTAGGGACTTTTTCTTGAGTACTTTGAGATTTTGGGTTAAATCTTTTGTAATGGTTAATGAATTTCAGATTCTGTTTTAGAGTTTTGGGGGGTATTTCTTTTTTTGGTTTGATGGAAGTGGGTATTTCCTTTTGGATATGTCTTGTGTACTAAGGCTTATGCCTATTTCTTTGAAATAAAATCTTTTATTAATTATCAAAAAATAATAAAATAGTATTGATAAAAAGCAAAATGCATAGCCCCAGTATACAGGAAGTATACAAGAGCCCCTAAGTACATTCTAAGAGCTGGGAATTAAAGACAAAAAATCATGTACATTGTTCAGCCAAGTATAACTTTTTGACAAAAAAAATGTGGTAACATCTGAAAGTGAAACATCTTAGAATTTCTCTCCTTATCATGCTTTATATTTTTGGAAGAAGTTGTGTCCAAAGGAGGAAACATCTTATATTTTGCAGCTTTATAACTCGAAAGGGGTCCTATCCTTAAGCAATATGTATTGATTTTTTCTTTTAAATGAGTAACTCGCACACTTCACAGTAGTTGAACCTCAGACCTCATCCACTACACATGAACTGGAAGTGTCATTGACACAAAGACTCTTGGCGTTCTACTGCAAAAATTTCAAAATGGCTTAGGGCACCATAAAAAAAAAAAAAAATGCAGCAAATAGAGGTAGATGGTGTCCTGCCATGTTTACAAGATATTCATTTTACTTGACTTTTTTTGAGCAGGGATCCATAACCCCGTGACATAAAAGTTTCAAGTCAAAAATTTTAAATTCAGTTTTCTACTCTGAATAGTACCTTTCCAATAGGGTAAGCAATCGGATAACAAATGATCATCAGAATACGCACAAGCCACACGAAGTTCGCACCCACAGAGAGTCCATATCTTGAGCAAATTGCTTGTGGTATAACCTGGCCCAAATATATTAAGTAATAAGTAACTCCCGGTTCAGCATATTGTGGTTGCAACTTGAAGCGTTATCAACATAAAAATAAAAATGTACCTCTCCAAAAGCCAGAACAAAAGTCACAGACAGCAAAACAGCAACAAAGGGGTGAAAAATCTTATCAAGGTATAAGGGAAGGGCCTGCAAAGAGCAAAACCAAGTACAGGCACAAATCTGTGAAATGCTATTTGGCATGCAAAATACCCGAAACAGTCAATCATATTGAAATCTGTCCTGGTTCCATATTTATTTTAGGCCCTATTTGGGTACCCAGATGAGATAAAACTATTTCATCTGGCTTTGTACGGAATAGTTTTGGGCACAATATTTCTTCACTGCAATACCATACTTGACGATGGCTGCAAACGTTTATAGACTGGTTGAGGAGAGATTCGAAAGTGTTATGTGAAAGCTCATTATTTGGGCATCCAAATGACAATATTTCATTTTCATTTCATCTATAAATTTTCAAACTCATCTCAAACCTTTCTGACATAAACAGTAACAAAAACTAAAAAGTCATTTCCTTTCTATTTCATCTATAAATTTTTAAAACATAAACAGTAACAAATCCTAAAAAGCACACGTAAGACTTACCTATTCCTCAAATCCCAAAAAGTCTACTATCTCCTCCCATCTCACCATCCAAGCATATGCTTTTTTACAAACTATCTCATCTAAAAAAATCTCAATATTATCCAAAAACATTTCATCTGAACTGCTTAACCAAATAGGGCCTTCATCACACAAAATTCTTTCCATTTTTTTTTACGGGTCATATCTTTTTCCCACCAAGAAGAGCTAAGCTTTAGCAAATTTGTGAAATCACCTCCATCGCGCAAGCATTACATAGAAGCAAAGTAACAAGCAATTGGTGCTGCTTTTGCACCACCGGTAAAATAACGGCTGCACAGATCAGAAAATCAAATACAAAAAAATTAGCAAAACCAAATACTGAACGCCAGCCCAAAAAAACAAAATTCCACCTTCCAAAAACAAGAGATTTTCATGATTATACGAACCGGCTTGTTTCTTCTCGGTTGGAGTGCCACTACGCTGGAGGATCTCGAGCTCCACGAGGCCCAACGACATGAGACCCAACGTGAGGCCCGACATGATCCCGGCAAAAAGGACGAGCAGACACGAGGCCCCAGCATAGACGAACCACCAAGGCGTCCCGAACGGGATGTCCTCCGCCTCGAAAACGATATCGTTTGAGAAGAACATCGTACGAGCAAGGGTTATCGCATTCAGCCACAACATCTTCTGGTTTACAGTTGGGTCGAGGGGGAGTGAGACAACACAAAGATCGGAGAAAGAGAACGAGGTGGCCGTCTTTGTTTTGATGTTCTGGGGGATAAGGCAAAAATCTATACAACCTCTTTTATTTTTACAACCTTCACGTACTATATATATATATATATATTATTTTTATTTTTATCAAGTATTTAATATATATATAATGAATAAAAAAATTAAATTAATTTTAAAAAAACAAATTCAAAATAAAAAAATAAAAAAATAATAATGTATGAAAATTGAAAAGATTGTGTTGCATTTACTCTTGAGTCCTGGGGAGACTGCATACATGCGGTGGAGTTTTCAGTTTAGCGTGGTTAATGAATCCTGTACGTAGGATGTGTCTGGGTATTTTGGATTGACGGTTTGGATTCTGTTGATTTGTTTATTTGTTGGTGTAAAAGTGGGAGTGATGGAGACAGTAAGGAGACAATAATGAGGTATTATGAATATGCGACAATAAAAGTTATCAACTTCCTATATTATATCATATATGTTGTTCGAAGTTTGAACCAAAGGTCCGAGTCGGTCATAATGTGTGCACAATCCTTATGAGGCGGCTTTACAAAGAAAGAGAGTGACCAAATCATTATTTCACAATTTTTATCACTTATGGGTACCATATAAAAGTAAATATTTAAATCCTTTTTAATTAATACTAAAAAAATTATAAATATATTATTACTGACAAATCTTGCGTCAAAACTCCTTTTAATGTAAATTAGATGTAATATATTACATTGAGTTAAGTAAGCGTGTAAACTTGTTTAAGTAAAATTTGTGTATGAAAAATGCTAGTATTTTTACTCTTTTTTATACCTTTTTTTTTTTTATATTTTATGTATTTTAATTTTTTTATTTAATGATTAAAAAAATTAATTACTAATATATTGATATTTTTTTTTATATTTTTTTAAAATATTTTAAAATTATAAAAAATTAAAAATTAAAAAACATTTTTGATCGTGTGGTACGCTACAACAATACGTTGTAACGGTCCGAGTAACATGACCCTTTATGTATAGATTTAATATATATATATATATATATATATATATTATCATTATTGCATACGGTGCTATGAGTGACCTCCATTCTCATGCCATGTAATTGACGCGATTCTAAATTGTATGGAGAATAGGTCATGCTATGGACCTCAAATACACATTCAGATTTTTGTGTTTCTCAAGTACTTTAATTTTTGTTATAGTAAATACTGTACAACTTGTAAAAACTCTCACCATTGATTGACTCAAAACTTCTCACATATCGAGGATGAAGACTCTATTTTGAAAATTGTTGGCAAAAAGAACCTTTGTTAAGGAGCTTAAAGATGGAATAAGTTTCCCGTTTGAAAAAGAGGTTAGATCATATTCTAAAGAGAGTGAGTTTTAGCATGTCAAAAGATGATAATTGATTTATAAATGGAAATGATAAGAAAGTTGGAAACAAGTAGCCCTTAATTTCCTCTAAAGGGTGGGGTTGATACTTCGGGTATCCAAAGTTCTTTCACTTGTCATCCAGTTAAGAGTCTAAGACTATTCACCCAGATTTTAATTGGGTAACCGGATATATCTTATCCGAAATTGGATTTAAAATCTGGTCCAGATACCGGATCGGATTTATTTGAATTTTGACTCGAGCTGGTATCAAGATGAACCCAGTTTTTGGAAGCCCAAAAATTCGGGTTCCAATTGACTCCTTTTTTTAATTTTTAAATTCTATATTTTCGGTATTTTCAAGAAAAAATATACTGAAAAATAAAAAACACTAATTTATTAGAGATTGAATATTTTCCATATTTATAAAAATAAACCAAAATAGAAAACTAAGTTTTATTTTATTTTTAAAGAAAACCTATATTTTATCATTTTTTTAAGAGTCATATTGAAAAGCATATTACTAATGAATTGAACATTGTCCATAATAATAAAAATATCAAAATAGACAACTAAAATTTATGTAAAACATAACTAAAGTTAGAAAACAACTAATACATTTTTAACTAAATGCATGTAAAACAAAAGAAAATTCAATATTCATCACGTAATATATATATATTTTTATATTTAAAAAGCATCTATCTCAATTTGAACAGTAATAAATAGTTATAATTGTTTAACATTCATCTTTCCAAAATTACCCTTAAATTTTACACGGTAACCCTCTTTTATCTCAAAAATACTCTTCTAATACCTGTACAGTAATCCCTCTCCCTCTCCTCCTCGCCGAGCTTCTCTCCCAAAGTCTAACTTTCCCCTCTCCCAGTTGATGTACACACCGCCGATCAGTTCTCCCTCTCCCAATCGATCTGTTCTCCCTCTCCCAATCGATCTTCACACCTCCCAGTCGATCATCTCCCTTTCTCTCTCTCCCTCGCCGATCTTCTCTCCCTCCGCGTCGACCTTGCCGATCTTCTCTCCCTCTTCGTGCCAATCTTCAACCCAAAGTCTCGATCTACACACCACCGATCACTTCTCCCTCTCCCAGTCAATCTTCACCTCACTGATCTCACGAAACCCCATAAAACCCAAACCGACGAAACCCACACAGCTCAACCACGAAAGCCACCGTCGATCTTCCAGAAAATCCAAACCCACCAAACCCATGCAGCTCAGCCACGAAAGCCAATTCCGATCTTCGCGCAGATCTCATGAAAGCCAGAAAATCAAAACCCATGAAACCCACGCAGCTCCGATACAAAAGCCAGAACTGATGCACGATTGAGTAATGCAATGCGTTTTTAGGCATTTGTAGATGACTCTAGTAGATGCCATCAACCTGCAAAACGCACCGTTTTAGGTAGGTCTAATAGAGGATGTGGTGCATTTTAATGTCTATGTCGTTTTGAATAAAAAATAAATATTTGTCTACCATCTACGCATCGTTTTAAATAATATCTCATCTATCTTGTTTCTGACTTTGCACACTAGAGCTCTCATCCTTTAGGTTTCGACTTTGCACACTAGAGCTCTCGTCCTTTAGCAAATATTAATATATTTTTCCAGTCTCTTTAGTTCATTCTCATAATTCATTTCGTTCAGTCTTATTCATTTAGTTTTATTTACTATTTTGTGGTGTGATATTGTCAGTCGGGTATGACGTTGTCAGTGACGTTGTCAGTCGAACAGTCGGGTGTGACGTTGTGGGCTATTGATGGAGGGCAGTGCGAAAGTGTTTCGTTGTTTGCAGTAAGCCTGTGCACCCGAGTTCCGGATTCAAAAATTCGGGTATATTGATCCGGATCCAAATTTCAAATCCGGGTATTTATAACCGAAATCGAATTTTCAATCCGGGCCGGAACCCATATGATTCTAGATCTGGATCCGGATTCTGGTTTTAAACCCGGGGTTTTTTTTTTTAATCTCCTCTTTGAACCTAAAAAAAGAAAAGAAAAGAAAAGAAAAGAAATGTTGCTCTTAATTTGCAAGGGACAAATGCATAGGTCGATCAATGAGTGCAGAAAAATAATAAAAAATATGATAAAAATCAAACATATATTAACTTCAATGAAAATAACAGAAAAATTAAAAGATAAAATATGTAGTTTTTTTTAAACAAAAAACTAAGGAGATTAATGAGTATTTTACATTAAATTTTTAGTTGTGTATAAAATACTAAATTTATCGTGTGTTTACAACTTAATGGTCAATGAAAAAATTTCGACAATTGAGATTAAATTTATAAATTACATATTTATTAAAATTATTTAGATACATAACATATTTTTATTGAAGCTATTGAATAATTTTTTATTTTATTTTATATTCTTTTTATAAATGATATAAAATAATTGAATTACTTTAAATATGATTTTAAATATATTTATTAATATTAAAATATCCAATTTAGAATTATTATAAATCATCTAATTCAACTTGTTGAATCACCCTTCTAACGAATTTCAAACCTGATTCCTTTTTTCGAGCCTTGGCATGATATAGCATTATAGCTTTTTGTTGTTATAATAAGGTCTCGTTGGGATATATAAACGGTTTCATTTTATTTTATCTCATTTTATTTTATTATTATAATTTTTTAGAATATTTTAAAATAATTAGAATAAAAAATTTAACTTTTTTAATTTAATAATAATAATATTAAAAAATAAGATTTTATTTAATTTTTAACTTTTATTTAAAATTATCTCATTTTATTTTACTATTTAAAAATAATCTATGGTCTGTATTTGTAATCCAGGTTTTAAAAGCGGGTTCTGTATTAATCCGGGTACCCGGCTCATATATATTCGGTTTACAATAAAACGGATATCCAGCCCGTATTATATGATCTGGAAACTGGATGGAATCCTGGTATCTGGATACTAATCCGGGCCGAGCAAAACTCGGCCCATATGAACACCCCTAGTTTGTAGTGTGAGAGAGAAAGCTCCTTTGAAGCGATTTGAGAAAGAGTTAGAACAAAGAAAGGCTGGTTGGTATTTTTCTTTTTCCTCAGATTGTTTGTGTGTTTGTGCTTATGTGGTCTTTATTGGTATTTTTCATTTTTCTTTTATCTCTTGTAGATCTTTGAACGTTCTTCATGTTCTCTAAAGTAGAAGTCTTTATTTTGTGAAAAAAAAAAACAAATATAAAAATTATAGCTATTTATTTCTTGGTGATAAATATTCATCTTTGCATTTGTTTAATTCTTATTTTATGCTTTTGTGCTTATGCATTTGTGCTTTGTTGTTTGCAGTGTGAGAGAGAAAGCTCTTTTGCAGTAGTTTGAGAAAGGATTAGAAGAGAGAAAGGTTGGTTAAGGGTACTTCGTTAGTATATTTTATGGTCTTCATTGTCATTGTTTTGTTTTTTCCTCACATCGTTTGTGTGTTTGTGCTTATGTGTCTTCGTTGGTGTGTTTGTACTTATGTGCTTCGTTAAATTTTTTTCTTTCTAGCAACGGGAATTACTTTTCCTCAAGTGCTTCATTTTTATAAACTGTGGTTGAGGGTGCTTTCATGGTATATTTTTTTGTCTTCATTCTCATTGTTTTTTTTGCCTTAGCTCATTTATGTTTTTATGTTTATGTGGTCTTTGCTTATATTTTTCATTTTTTTTTCTACTTCTGTGAGAGAGAAAGATCATTTCTTTATGCATTTTTTCTTGATAAATATTTATCTTTACATTTGTTTAATTCTTATTTTATGCTTTTGTGTTTCTGCATTTGTTTAATTAAAATGTTAAACAATCCTATTCGACTCAAACAAAAATAAATGGTGCTCCAAATTGATGAGTTGTAAGCCCAAACTCAAAACAAGAGAATAACAAGATTGATTAAATATCATTAAATTTTCTTCTTTCTAGCAACGGGAAATGGTTTACCCCTCTAGATCCGAGTATTGGTGATTGTTATCTATGCATTTGATTTGTTTAATTCTTTTATATTTTTGTGCCTATGCATTTATTCTATTTATGCATTTTTTTTTGCTTAAACGTTTGTTTATATCTTTTGGTGAATGGTATGCTTTTGTGTCTATGAATGTGCCCTATGAAGGAATTTAATTCGGTTATAATTGCTTATTAGATAAAAAAAAAAGTTTCAATCACTACCACATTTTACTTATCAATCTGTCTATTACAATCAATTATTACTTATATGTACTAAATTGTCATTAGAAATTAAATAGAATAAAAAATTTAAAATAATAGAATAAAATAAGTTATCAAAAATAAATAAAATAAAGTAAAATTGAAATAAAAAAACTAAAATTAAATAAAATAGTAAAATAAAATAAATAAAATAAGCTAGCAATATAAAATAAAAAATAATTAAAAAACAAAATAGAGCGAAATAAATTACATGAAAACTAAACTAAACTAAAATAAAGTGGTGTAAAAAAAAATTAAAATAATGAAATAAAATAAATCTAAAAAATTGAATTGAAACCTTTGTCCAACAAATGCTAATATTATCAAACAGTGACTACAAATGATCCACTCCAAATATAATTTCATTCAAAATATCCTACTATACTAAGGATGCTAAAATCCATGAGTTTCAAAAACAAATTAAAAGTACAAAAAAGTAAAGAAAATATTTTCAGAATCCCAATATATATAGCTGAAACATTAAAAAAAAATATAAAACTCCACATATGTTTTCTTCACCTATGCTCAATGTTCTGCACTTATACTTAATTTTTTTAATAATTTCTTTGTTATGACATTCAAGTAGTTTTGGTTTAGCCCCTTATATTTCTTTTATAATTCCTTTTTCTGCTGCTAAAATTATATAGTGCATGATACAAATTCTTGCTCGTAGTATAACATTATTGTCTATCAAAAATTGTTTTGATTGGGAAGTCGTCATTCATTATATTATTTAGTGCATTGACACACATCATTTTTTTTTATTCTCCTCTTCTTGTTTGAACACATAATGCAGGAGAAGGAATTTAAAAAAATTTAAATTGGGGCAAGGAATCACAGGATTTGTATGAGAAAATTTCAACATGTGGCTTCTATGTTGAACAAAAGGAATATTGTTTGTCTTATATTGTTCCAATAATTTGTATGAGAGACTACAATCAAATGTTTCAATTTTTTCCCCTGGTTTAAAAAGCAAATAAAGAAGTAAGTAAAATAATAATTCTTCCTTTCAAACTAACTTAATCTCGGGTTATCCTTACTTAGTAACTAAAATATTAATATAAATTAAATAAAAAATTGACAATAAATTATCACAATGTTAATAATTTTTTCTTCTTTTTAAATTTCTATTATGTGATTACTCTTAATTGAGAATTATATTGATAATTATTACTTTGTTTTTTGACAATTGAATATTAATAAAATTTTAATCTTCCAAATTGTAGGTTTGCCTTTGTATTCGTTTTGATCATTTTTTTTTCTTCAATTGTTTATGACCATTCGCATCTCTTACAAATCTTACAAACATATTCTCCTTCTATGTCTATTATCTCAACATGACTATGTAGCTAGAATTTCAATTTTTCTCCTCACAACCTTGATCAGACAACCTATGGCGGCTAGCAATAGCAGATCATCACCATCGACACATTTCTTCAAAATAATAATGCCATCTACTTTGATCGAAAAAAAATTGGCGAGTAATTTATTTATCCACTATGTATTTCTGATTAATTAATTATATAACTGCTATTCTATTTAATTAGTTCTGTTATATTTAAATAAAAATTTCCTAAAATAAGTTCTACTTATATGAGTATAGCCCATGTTATTCCAATTTCTGGCATCTTTTTGTAAAAACATCTATTTACAATGTGATTATGAAATCGATTGCTTATTTCATCTTTGCCCTATAAAATTTGTGAAGTTATTTGGTTCTGAACTTGGAACTACCATTAAACTCACATTTTCTAATGATCATAGTTGGCAAATTGGATTAGAAAAAAATGACAGTAATATATGGTTTTCTGAACGTTGGCATGATTTTGCACAATATTATGCCATAGATATTGGGCACTTTGTAGTGTTTAGATATGGAAAAAACTCCACATTCCTTGTTCTTATATTCGACACGGCTTCTACTGAGATCTAATATCTAGTAGAAGTTAGTACTGATGAAATAACAAGGCTGGTTTATATATCAGACGATGAACAAAAATCAAGCGAAGATAATTTATCAATGTCTAAAACGTCTGAACAACAAAAACTTAAGATTATTAATAGAAAGGAAAGAGTGATTTAAGCTACCAATGCACTAAAACTTACAAACCCTTCATTCGTGCGTTTCTTACGGCTCCATAACATAAAAAAGGTTATATGATGAGTCTAAACTTCTAATCAATTCAAGTTGTTCTTCAAATTTAATTACTTTCCAAAAATATGTTAATGATTTGACATTCTTTTTTATTTTGAAGTATATACCTGCCAAATTTGCTGCAAGTTGTTCTTCAAATTTAGTAACTTCTCTTTTTTCAATTTCAAGTAACTTTCTTGTAGCATCTTTTTTTTTTTAATGTAAACAAATTAGTAATCTCATTCTCTCTTCTTCTGGATACTTCATTTCTTTCTCATATTTTGCATACTCTAATATTTTAGAAAACTTGGATAGTTTAGTATTTTCGGCAGTTTCATAATCTATATGCATCATATCTTATCATAAATATTTGGAATGTTATTTTATTCACCATCATGATAGATATTTGCAATCATGCTTTGTGTTGCTATCAAAATATTACTTAGTAAGATTTGCTAAATAGTTTAACATGTCAATTGATGAGAACGTGTAAGCTGCAATAACATTGCTTTCTCTTTCATGTTTTTGTAACTATATTTTACCTCCCTTCTCTCTCTCTTTGCTTTTACTTATCTGTCTTTTTGGTTTGGTTGATGATATAAAATTATGGTCATCTTTGTATTTGAAATACTTTTCGTTGCTTTTAAAATTCTTTTATACACAGTGATATCAAATTATACACAATGAAATCAAAAATTTGTGAGGTACTTTTTCAAAATTTTGTATACTATATAGTACACAGTGAGGTTATTAATGTTTTGCATTATGTATGTATTCGGTTAAAAAAAAATTGTATATTGTATGACATTGTTTTATTTTCATTTTTATTTTTTAATTTAATTGATTTGATTTGATGGTTTTTTCTTTCCAAGAACTTCAGACTGGTTTATTTTTATGCATATTTTTAGAAAATAAGAAATGAGAAAAAATTAAAAGCATAGAATGTGGCAACATGAATAGAAAATTTATTAGGTCTTGTTTATATACATACAGTTCATCCATTCCAGGCATATCATATGAGGGTTTTCAAATTTGTAAAGCAATTTGTATTGAGTAGTTTGTATTTACACAGTTAATGTATTGAGCAGGTTAATGTATTGATTAGTTTCTATCAAGCAGTTTCTATTAAGAAATTTGTATTGAGCAAGTAATGTACTGATCAGTTTGTAGAACAGTTTATATTGAGCAAGTTAATATATTGATCAGTTTGTAAAGTAATTTGTAAAATAGTGATCAAGTGTATTAAGCAGGTTAATGTATCAAAGAGTGTCAAAAAACAGGGACCAATTTCTATTGAACATGTTAATGCATTGAACTGGTTAATATATTGAGCAGTTTGTAATCATTATCCTGAGTTCATATATTGAGCAATTTAATTAGGATCTCATCCATGCTGCTTGTGATCTCTTAGGACTCTTGCATGCAACCATATTACATAATCGAATAAATCAACAGTTTTAAGTTTTTCTTTTATTCTCATTCACTTTATGTTTTTTTACGCTAAATGTTTATATTTTTTTAATTAATTAATTTTATAGTGATATAGGATAACATGCATCACACGTTGCGTCGATACTAGTATATATATATACATGCAACATAGTGACGAAGTTAGAAATTTGCTTTAGGAGAGTCGAACAAAACTAAAACAATATATATAAAATATTTTTTTTTTCTATTTCTATACATTTTTTTACGGTATAGAACAATTTGATAGTAAGAATAAAAATAAAAATAAAAATAAAATATGTTAATACAATCTACGTATTAAAAAAATATAAAATATGTCAAAAATAATATATCATTGAAATAACATAACACACTCATAAAAATATATTAAATAAAAGAAATACAGAGTGTCTAAGCCGCTTTTCTTCATCAATTTATAGTGCCTTGAAAAATGAATAGAGAGGATAGAAACATATATAAATAGAATTGTAGGCTAAAAATGATCTAATATCCTTTTTTATTTTTATCTATGGTAAGAACGTATCATTATGTTATTAGATTATTTTATTTTATGTGAGATGTAGTTTAGATTAGATTATTTTATTTATTTTATGTTTACGTTAGATTAAAATGATTATGTAGAGAGAGGGCCAAAATAAATTTTTAGAGAGAAGACCAACAAGATAAAATTAAATTATCCTATTGAATCATAAAAACTTAATATATATATATATATATATATATATATAGTTTGCAGATTTTTTTTTTGGGGGGTGGGGGGATGGCATCTGCCACGCCACTGATGCAACACACAAAACAATATACTATTAGTGGTATTTATAAATTACATTACAAAACACAAAATTATAAGAAATGAGTAACAAAATCAGCAGCATGGTCTTCCATTGGTGAGTTAATCTCATGACACCAAATAGTCCGTTGTCAATTCCTGCTGCCAATAAATCAAAAAGCTCATTAACTAGTTTTGCATTATTATATTCAGATAGAATACTAAAAGAGCGTATAAAATGAGTAGAAAAATTGATGGTTAAATGTTTAAAGATTGCAGCGCCTCATAATGGTTTTGAAATTAATGACGATATATACATCAAAATAATGTCAAGAAATGCACCCAAACAGTCCTAGCTAAAGGGCTGTCATAGAAAAGATGCATATCAGATTCAATATATCATGCATCAGATTCAATATATCACCCAAAATAGTCCCTTGTATGCTTACAAATGCATGTGCTAGTCTGAAGTCAGCTTGGAATTTGGAAGGAAAAAAATAAATATTTCTTCAGTTTTGCGAGTGTGCCATTGAAACAGACAATCTTCTTCATTCTTTTATTTAACTCACAATCTAGAGTCCTCCCTGTCAACACAATTTGCATCAAGTGCAGGGAGGCGCTCTGCTAGGGTTTCATTTGCAACTTTTTGGCAGGGCTTTCACGTACACTGCATGGCGGTCGTCGATGGCCAGCCTCCCATGGTAGGTCCTCCTCGATTGTACGCTGACCTTGTTTATGTAGTATTGTCTCAACCACTGCTGGAGATGGTTGTCCCTTTCAGGCAATCGAAATCTATCGATGGTAAATTGTTTTTCTCTTTTTCATCTGAGGAGAGTGTTAAAACGACTAAACCTTTTAGGTTTTCTACGGTGATTAAATTCCTCCAGCAAAGACCATCTTTAGATGCAATTTGTGCCTTCATGATCTGAACCCTTGCGGCTTGTCCAATGTGCCCATTGCCTCTGCCATGCAACATTCTAGAAATGTCTTCATCCGTATATCCAACGAAATCGATTTCTACAAGGCTCTGTCAAGGGAATCATGTGAGGTGGAGGGTGTTCTTTACCAATGTAGGAGGTGTCTTGTTGAGATATAATGAAAACTCCAATGTCGATTTCAAGGGGACAAAGGATATCGAAATATTTGTAAGATTATGATACTGACTGCGAAAGTGAAAAAAATGAAATGTTAGAAAAATCTGTTTGAATTTTTTTAAGGTTAAATAAAAATAAAGGGTTCGTAATACCAACAAGAGAAAAAAAAGGATTTTATGCACTCTAATTATAAAAGAAAGCTAAATGCAAATCTATATTTGAGCCTAACTTGAAATGATGAAGCACTAAGTTCATTCTCACAAATTTAACATATGAATAATCTAGAAAACAAGATAGAAATGTTTGAAGTTTATTAGAATAAAGTGGAAATAGAAATGATTAGATTCTCAAAATAAATTTGTATCTTAGAAGCAAAATATTAACAAAACTAAGTAATGGGTGTCACCCTTCATGGATTGCGTTCTATTTAGATTTCAATTCTTTTTTCCTTCAAATACTAACTCACTCAAGAGGTAGCATTTAGAAAATTTCAACAAATAAATCACAATCTCAAGTTAAAATCAAAAATACCTATTTAGTTATAAAGAAGTTTCAAAATACATATTCTAACAATTGATTCATATTGAAGACTCAAGTATCTATTGTTCTTTCTCGTCAACAATAATCAAGGATTCAAATAATGAATCCTTGTTGTTTCTAATATAGATTACTTTATAACTTCACATGATAAATAAATAAAACTAGAGGAATATCAATCTAAACAAATTACAATTCAATCCGAGTTATACCCAAGTTTTATTACAGTACTATTCACTCATAATAAATGTTGGACTTTTCCAAGAAACATTAACACGAAAAACATTCATTAAAATATCCAAAATGATAAACACTAGAAAATGCGAAAACTTCTGAAAATATAGCCAAAACAAAGAAGAAAAACTAGGAAAAATGTTTAACCCCCACACTCGAAAACTCATTTTCCTTTTATACTTCAATTTCTCTGTCCAAGCCACGGATTTGACCCTCTCCCGGCCATCATGCGTAATGTCTTTCTCGACTTCTTCCATTCTTCTCAAGTGTTCGGTTTCATTCCTTCAGCAATTGGGTCTCTTGTGGACGTGGGCTGTAGTAATAAATGGGCTTAACATGATGGTAAGTCATGGCTGTTTTTATAATTCCTGCCCTACACATTCACGCTAGAGGCTTGGGTCTCTTCACAAAATGGTCACAAGCCACGCAGTCTTCTTAGTAAAGTCACATGTTGAGTTAATTTCTTTATTTCTTATTTCTTCACATATGATGCAGGTGCACGTGTCTCTAATCATGGGGCTCAATTCTGTAAAGTCCGGCTTGGTGCTTCAGAACATGCTCTTTTAATGGCCAGATTTCCTGCAATGAGCCAAAACACAGTTAATCCCCATTATGCGACTAATACTATTATTTTAATACATTAAGTTAATTTAACTCAAGATATTAAGAGTATTAATATAACATAATTGACCATTTATCAATATCAAACTTTGATGAAGATATTGGGCCGTCGAGTGTTCCAGTCTGGGTGATTTTGTCGGGCCTCCTGCCTAACTTCTATCATTCTTCAGTTTTGAAGATGCTCATTGCACCTACAGGGAAGTTTATCCGCCACGATAACCCTACGATTTGTGCTACTAGAATAGAGGGGCACGAGTTTTTCTAGAAATAGATTCTTCAAAGGAACCTATTTCACACTTTTAGATTGGTATTCCTGAGCCACGAAGTAGGAGGTAGGAGATAGTCTTCGAGACTTTGCCGGCTTATTTATCTTTCTGTCGTTGCCAAAGACATAATCATAGGACTTGTAGGCATGGTGGTGATGAAAAAAATAAACCGAAGGGAGGGAAGGTTTGGGTGAAAAAAGCAGGAAAAATTGATGCAGAGGGGGAGAAAGTGGATGGTTCCTAGATGGAACCTGTTTCGCTTAAGACAATGAAAGTTGGGAAGAGCTTGGTGCCTTTTGATGGTGTAGTGGTGGTAGAACATGGTGAGTATAGCAAAGAACCACTTCAGGAGCCCTATCTGATTTGATTGTTGTTACTGGAAAAGGAGTTGATGCTGCTTTAGGTGGTTCGCCGATCGTTGGAAAGCTATGTGGTTCCCCATGGTTTGAGGGTTGTCGAGCAGGTGCAACTGTTGTAGGATTCTAGCGAGAAAGCGAACAATGACGTGGGACATGGGCCAACAGGAATGAGCTTGCCATTGAAGGATACAAGTGCGAGGGCCAGTGTGAGGGCCAACAGGATGCGCAATGTGGTACCCAGGATGAGTCTCCTCGCCATCCAACAGATGAGTCTCCTTGCCCAAATATGCCGCTCCTCACTCAAATCTTTCTCTTCCCATCAGTTTTGTGCTAGTCTACCTTCTCAAAATAGTCTAGTGCTTTTAACCTCACATTTGTCAACTGAGCCTTATCGATCGGCCTTGGATTTGGACTCAGATCCTCCTACATCAGAAGCTTAATTCATATTTAGATTTGTAGGTGACAGAATCAACTCTAAGGAAAGCTTCATCACAACGTACTTCAACACCGACTTCTTTAATTCTAATTGGTTCTTTTTATTTTACATATTCTAGTTTACAAACTGTTTGCACATATATATTTTATTCTCCAAATTTTCCACAACCGAGAGGAGCGTTTATGGGTAATACTTTAACTGTGTGAGGTTTTGGTTATTTTTAAGGACAAGGTTCTTACTTCTTAGCATTGATAAGTTAGTTAGGATTCCCAAATGATTTTTTTTTTGGTCTAGGTATTCTGTATATGCAATATTTTAGGCCAGTTGGATGTCCTTTCGAAAGAAAAATATTTTGGAATTGGTATCATGGAAGTCTAGTTTACGACATTGATTATCAAGAATTAAAAAGGCAAAGGAGGAGCCAAGGTTGACATGGATTCGGATCAGGCCCAATTTTGTCTTGAAATTTCCCCTGGGTTTTTTCATGGAGAACGAGATAAGAGAGTGGGTTAGGGACTAGACAGTTTATGATTATGTGCCTCTATATATTTGAGGATGTTGCAAATTTGAATCAGTAGTTAAGTGAAATGGAGAAGAGGTTGGTGGGTGTTTTATAGAAGGCTTTGATCAACACCAATTGTAGTGAAGTAATTTAGTACTAATGAGTACTAAAGGTTTTCAAATGAGTTCTTGTGAGTGTTTACAAGACGTGGTGGGATATATACAACAATGCTAAGAGAAGCATATAAGAAAATAAGTCAGATTGAATATTGGGATCCCTTACTCGAGATAGAAGATAATTTTGTTAAGAGTTTTAAAGGAGAAAATGTGGGAGAAAATAGATCGAGTAGTTGTGAATGCTAAAGAAAGAAGTTCAGAAGGACAGAAAAATAAATGCTGGCAATGGAGGATAGAAACAATGATAAGACAGGCTCTGAATATGTGAATAATGACTATAGACTTAGAAGTTGTTTGGTCGGGATGAGATGCGATGATTTTAAAAGAAAGTTTAAATAAAATTTAAATAATATTATTTTTTAAAATTTGAAAAAATTGAATTGAAATTTGAAAAAATTAAATTATTTATTATATTTTGTATAAAAATTTATAAAATTTATTATTATAAAATAAAATGGATTGTGAGTGTTTCCAATCCAAACCTTTTCTTAAAAATATTGCACCTGTTTTAAATTTCTCTCAGCCCGGCCCGTGGTCACTAGTACATGCCACTCGGTTTCTCTCGTCTGGGTTATTTATGCAATTGGCCACCTTACTTTTAAAATATTCACGCATCAGCTGCCTCCATTTATGGTGAAGGTTTAAAAGTTCTTCCACTGTTATCGCCCGAATACTTCCTTAAGCAATTCCAGTTTTTTGATCTTCCGCATCCTACGCATGTCAAGTACCGAGGCTTGCTTGACGAGGAAACGCATATCTCCCTGGAAGTCTGGTTAGAACACAATATAACTTTGACTTTTGTTATTAATAAGTTTTACTTCTTTTGGATTGAGAAATTAACCGTTTCAAATTCATCTTATTATTACAATTTTATTAAATTTTTATATAAAATATAATAAACAATTCAATTTTTTAAAAGTCAATTTAACTTTTAAAAATTCTAATTTAATTTTTAAATTCTAAAATAATAATAATATAAAAACATAATATTTTAATAATATTTTATTCAATTTTTAACCTTCATATAAAATTAGCTTATCTTATCTCACTTTTCAAACGGAACCTTTAATTTTAATCGATAACCCTGATCTCATCAACAACCACCCCGTATGTGAATGGAGCGTGCAAGAGCAACCAAGGTAACCATCGGCTTTGGGAAGTTTAGAGCACTAAAATTGGATTGGCTAAATTTTTTTTTTTAAATAAGTACAAATTAGCACATATATAAAATTTTTTTTTGTTCCAATTAGATTAATAGTGGGGAGAAAAAAATTTGAAGAGAATTTGGAATTTATTGTTTATTTCTTTAAAATAAGAATACTCTTATTATTTTATTCTACTTTTTTCTCTTCATTATTGATTTAATTGGATCAAAATTTTTTAATATATTTGTCAATTTATATTTATTTAAAGAAAATTTTTAACCGATCCAACGTCAAAACAAGCTCAATCTGAGGTGGCCGCCGAGATCCATTCAAAGAATCTAATAGTATTTACATCCGCTGTCCCATCAATCATCTTTTCCTATAATTTGATGCTCGCTGATAGTTTTAGTTAAAAATTCTAGATCTCCTACATCTAAATCTCTATTTTAGAGAAAAGGTTTAGGTGATAACAATAATTCTCAAAATATAAGGATCAATCAGTATTCATTCTCTAAATCATCATTTATGAATATTTTATTCTAGTAAATAAAGTAAATTCTTCTTTCAATCATCTGCATTTTCTCTCACATTCATATTTGTCATAGTTTTTAATAATAATTTCAAAAATAATTTAAATAATTATAAAAATATAAAACAATTAATTTTGAAAATATTATCATACCCGCAAAAAATTTAATTTATTTATTTTTTAAAATATTCACTAGAGTAATAGTTCAAAACATAAGAAAAAATATTGAGTAGTTAAGTAATTTGTAAATGGAAGTGAAAGAAAAATGTAATAAAGAAAGAATATAGAAATAATATTTAATAGAATAAAAAATGATAGAGATCAATAAGATGTAGGAGGTTTTTAAAAGATTAGCAAAATTTAAGAAATTTTTTTAAGAAATGTGATTGTTAGCTAAACTAAAGAGAATTTTGAAGGGAATTGGATGGAATTGGATGTACGTCCGTGGCAGTCTTTATGCTACTAATTTTCAAATGTGCAGAGAGATTTGGTTTCAGCGGCCAGCTCCTTCCCTGATCTACCAATTAATTATATGTTGCGTGTTAAAAAATATGGAGTACTACTCATGTTTATATTTAACAACCCCTCCCCAGCCCGCCACACCCCCCCCCCCCCCCCCCCCCCCCCCCCCCCCCCCCTCTTCAAGAAACCATAAATTATATATTTATTTGTATTTTCTTCCTCCGTCATTAAAAGAAAAATGGATTTCTATAGTTAATTAATTACAACAAAAAAATGATTTATGATTAATTTTGATTGTAAATAATTATTTTATTAGAATAAACTGATTATAAATAAATAATTTCCTTAAAATGCGTTAGAATTACTCGTAAATTAAGTACGTACCATACTATTGTGGTGGAAAGAAAATTGATAGTAAAAGAATTCATGATAAAGAGAGCAGCTTGTACTTCACCTAACCAACCTAATATCACACAAAGCATGAAATGAATGGCACTTCGAGTTCTTCAATAAGGCTACCATCAAATAACCCTCATTCTCTTGGTAATCCTTTATTTTACTGATCTCATCCTCTCCCGTACTACAGAAGCCCAAGAAAAACAAAATCAGCTATCCCATAAACGCAAATATAAATGGAAACAATGGCCGCCAGTTGTACGGTACACCAGTTTGATCGAACCATTCGCTCCGCCATTTTTCTGCATGTAAAACTTGATTCATGATGGAGAAACTCAAGAATATTTTTACTATCACATTAGCACTCTTTGCGGCAATAATCATGGTGTTCTTGCCAATGTCGGAGTGCCAAATTATGAGGCAACCACAACCGTTCGTTCCCCGTCCGCTTTGTGCCTCTCAATTTTCGCTCGCTAACTATGCATGCGCATTGGTCCCACCGGGATCGGAACCCGCCCCTCCTTCCCTAAACGCTGGCCTCAACGAGGAGGAGGAGGATGACGACGCGGATGATGACGAAGAAGAAGAGCACCATGGCAATCACAAGCATGAGCACAGACATAGAGGGCACCGGCACAAGGTCCACCTGCCACAAAATATAGACAATTGTTGCCGGTGGATATCCCAGATTGACAGCAGTTGTGTATGTGAGGTGCTGTTTTACCTGCCCGCATTCGCGACCTTCCTAATGAGGCCCCTTCACGATTTCACCGTTGAGATTCCTGACTCTTGCAAAGTTACATACTCGTGTGGGGGTGCAATATTGAAAGCTTGATTAATAATACGGCAGTAGTCATGTTAATTATGGCGCAATTAGCTGCATGCGTGGGTAGTACCGCGTGGTTGGTCCAACACTTAATATAATGTTTGGTGTATGTACGTCCGAGCTGGTTTGATTTGTGGGGATAAGATTATTATATTATACCTAGCTAGTCTTATTACTGCCATGCTAGAATATTGTTACTTAAGCTGGTCTGTTTTTGTCTCTACCATGCATGAATAATCTTGATCTTTTGAAATTAATTGATCATGTACTCCGTACTTGATTAAATTCTCTTCCATATTCTTCCTATACGAGGAATAATGTAACACGCAGACTCAGTCTAGCTCGCTTTCGAAATTTACTTTTTTCTTTGACAGCGGTTTTTATTTATTCGTTCATTTTTTTTGGGGGGGCTTTCCTTCTTAGTCAAGTTCTTTAATATTTTTGGATCAGATGCATTGAATAGACGATTAAGCCCAAGCCGTGGCAAGGACTCGAGAGAGCAGATTTGATCAATTCCTAATTATCCCATGTACTTACGTGGTCTACTCTCACTAAGTTTTCAACAACGGCTTTATAATCTATCACTACTTTGATCAAACAACCTTATATCTCTTCTGATCCCGATTTCCTCTCCATTTAAATTTAACTTCCCCATGGTTTTTCAGTTTTTGCTATATATCTTCCTCTTTTCTTCAAATCATTCGGATCTCTCTCTCTCTCTCTCTCTTTCTCTCTCTCTCATTTCTTCTTGTAGTGCATAGCCCCTTCTCTCATCTCGTGAGAACTTCTTTTCTGGAGCATTGCCGTCGACCACCAACACTGCGTGAGGATCTCGAGATGTTGGTTGCCATCAAGCACCATCATCAGCGCTACTTGATTGATTATAAGGGATGAATTCAAAAAAGAGAAAGAATGCAAGAATTATCTGAAGACTCAAGAACACATTAAGAACTTTATTGAGAAATCACAAAGAACTTCGAGGGTTTGCCAACCTCCAAAACAGTCTGAACTTTCAACTAACAGAATAATTCTTAAGAGTTCGTTAGGACTTCCTTATATAGACAACTAACGTAGTCATATAAGGCCTATCCCAAAACTCACCGATTCGAAACCTTTAATCCCTGACTTATTACAATTGTTCATTGAATACAAAAGCGCACCTTATTACAAACATTCTCTTATTACCAAAATGCAACGTATCACTTAATTAATTAATTCTGGTGCCTTCCCTTCAAGACTTTAGCAGCTTCAACTTTGCACTTAACAATCTCCCCATATAAAGCCTTAACGACAAGGTTGTCGAATGCCCACCCCTTAAGGCCCTTGCCCCCAAGGCCATCTTCTCCACATCAACTAGAGAAAGTTACCCACCAGATGGGAGTAAGTTTGCCTAAACTTCCACAGAGACTCCCATGTACTATCATCAGATTGCACACCAGTCCACTTGGCTAACACTTCAGTAACCACATGATTACTTTGCTGCCTCATCCTTTTGTCTAGAACAACTTCAGGTTTTGGCTGAATTTGACCTTGAGAGTCCACGGGAGGAAGTGTAGGTAATGGCCTGTTGGATTGACCCAATTTTTTCTTTAAACAAGACACATGAAAAATTGGGTGAATTTTTGAACCATGAGGTAATTCCAATTTAGAAGCCATTATTCCCAACTTTTGCACCACTTTAAAAGCACCATAAAATCTTGAAGCCAACTTTAACTTGTGCCTAAGAGATACTAATCTCTGCCTGTAAGGCTGGAGCCTCAAAAACACCCAGTCTTTAAGTTCAAATGTTCTTTCGGGTCACTTTTTATCAGCATATTGCTTCATTCTGCTATGGGACTTCTATAAGTTTTGCTTAAGTAAGGCCATAATCTATTCTCTTGACCTCAAATGTTGATCCACAGCTACATTGGAAGTAGTTTTAGAAACATAGGCAAGCAACTTGGGTGCATGATAGCCATACAATGCCTCAAAAGGTGTTAATCCATTTGAGGAGTGACATATAGTGTTATAACACCACTCAACTAAGGGAAGCCACAGACACCATTCTTTAGTCTTGTCACTGGTATGGCATCGAAGATAAGACTCCAACATTTGTTTAAAGCTTCAGCTGGGCCATCAAATTGCGTATGATAGGCCGAACTAAAGTTTAAACTAGTGTTCTGGAACTTAAACAAATCCTTCCAAAACAAACTTGTGAAAATTTGGTCTCTATCAGAAACTATAGTTCTTGGCATTCCATAAAGTTTGAATACACCAGAGAAGAAGGTCTTAGCTACCTTACTTGTTGTGTATGGGTGAGGCAATGAGAAGAAATGACCAAATCTGGTCAATCTATCCACCATTGTGAAGAGAACACTTGAACCTTTTGAAAGAGGAAGACCATCAATAAAATTCATGGATATATCAAGCGAAGGAGACTGTGGAATAGGCAAACTTTGCAGCAATCCTGGAGAGGGCAGTGTCTCATGCTTGCTGACTTGACATACTTGGCATTCCCTCAACAATTTCTTGATGTCTTTCCTCATTCCTTCCCAATAGAAGTCTTGTTTAGCTCTATGCAATGTTTTGTGATAGCCTTTGCAGCAATCCTGGAGAGGGCAGTGTCTCATGCTTGCTGACTTGACATACTTGGCATTCCCTCAACAATTTCTTGATGTCTTTCCTCATTCCTTCTCAATAGAAGTCTTGTTTAGCTCTATGCAATGTTTTGTGATAGCCTACATGACCTGCTTGAGGACTATCACGAATGAATTGCAAAATTTTCACCTTAAAATGTAAGTCAAGCACCACAACTAACCTGCCTTTTCTGAGCAATATCCCATTCAACAAAGAATAATGTTTGACAGCCTCCTCTCCTTGCCATAACTTGTTATAAACCTTATGAAGTTTTTGTGAAAACACATAACTTTGTTTCAGCTCATCAATTCAGAGGGTTGTTGGAAAATAAATTACAGCTAAAGTAGCAAAATCCTCTTCCAATTTTCTAGAGAGATCATCTTGTAACCTTGTTGTCTTTGCCCTTTTTGTAATCGACTGTGAAATTGTAATCGAAAAGCTTGGAAAAGCCATTTTTGCTGAGATTCAGTGCCAATCTTTTGTTCCAAGAGAAAGGGTTTCTTGGTCAATTTTGATTTTAAAAGACTGACCTAAAAGGTAAGAGCATTCACATTGGTTCATGCATATGCTTATGAAAACTCAACTTTGTTGGAGATCCACTTTGTCATTCAAGCAAAACTTCTACACTGATTTATGCATATTTGAGGCAAAATAATAATAAAAATTATTATTTTTGATTTATAAAAAAATTTACAATTATCATCTACTTTGTATCATCAACTTAATACAAATTTTATGTATCAAAATAATCTAAATATAAATTTTACACAGTTAAATTTAATGAGTCGGAGAGAGAGAAAAAACTAGTAAAATAATGTTTGAAGAGTGAATTGTAGCTCTTCAAACTTAGATAGTCACTACTCGTAAGTTTCCAAATAATTGGATATGTATACTGTAATGTGGAGTATTTTAAGCCCATATTATGCATATATGGATTTGCATATGCATATGCATAGATCAATACTAATGCTATAAGATCTCCATTTAGTCACAACAGACACTAAGGCTAAAAAGAAAAATGCTAGGGATCCCTACTTTGGGATCTCTATTATGGTTCCCGATTGCATTTTTTTTTTAGTTTTTTTTACATGATTTTTATATAAGTGTTTTTAAATAATGTTGTGATTTTTTTGTACTTTGAAAAAATATTTTAAGGTGTTAAAAAAATCATGTAAAAAAATATATAAATCATGTAAAAAAAAAACTAAAAAAAAAGTGCAATAGGGAATCATAGTAGGGATCCTTAGCATTTCTCAGCTAAAAATTTATTTTCATAAGTTGATAATAAATAACAAAAGTTTCTCTTTTATTGCTTTGCTGTAAAAAGCAATAGGGTGTCCTTCCGGCATCAAAATAGCCCCCAACCCCACACCTGAAACATCACATTTAATGGTGAAAACTTTTGAGAAATCAGGTTGATTGAGAATAGAAGGCTGGTTGACAACATGCTTCAATTCCAGAAATGATCTGGTTGCCTCATCAGTCCACATAAAAGACCCTTTCTTCAATAATTGAGTCAATGGTGCTGCTATGTTGCCATAATGCCTAATGAATTTTTTTATAATAGCCAATTAGGCCTAGAAAATCTCTGAAGGACTACAAATCTGTTGGACTAGACCATTGATCCATGGCAGCAGTTTAGTTGGGTCAACTATAACTCCAGCTTCATAAATTATATGGCCAAGGTAGTCAATCTATTTCACCCCAAATTTGCACTTAGACATCTTAGCAAATAATTAATTGTTGTTCAACACTTCTAATATAGATCTTAGATTCTTTAAATGGTCCTCAATTCTACTCCTATACACCAAAATATCATCGAAGAAGACCAAGACAAATCTTTTAAGAAATAGTTTGAACACTTGGTTATAAGGCCTTGGAATGTTGCTAGTGCATTGGCAAGGCCAAATGACATTACCAAAAATTCATAATGACCCTCATGAGTCCCAATGCTATCTTTTCCACATCCTTTCCCTCATTCTAATATGGTGATAACCATATCTTAGGTCTAACTTTGAAAACAACTTAGCTCCAAACAATTCATCTACAAGCTCATCTATAATGGGATTGGAAATTTGTCATTGATAGTGGCTTGATTTAAGGCTCTATAACCGACACAAATTTTCCAAGAGCCATCTAATTTCTTAACCAACAAGATAGGAGAAGAGAATGAACTTTGGTTGCGCCTAGCAACCTCTGAATTCAACAAATCTTGTATTATTTTCTCTATTTCAATTTTTTTTGATAGTGAGGGTATCTATAGGGCCTCACTGAGATAGGAGGAGTGCCCTCTAGGCTCATAAAAAAGAAAGTGAAAATCAGCCAACACTTTAGTCACTTGCTTATTGGGACTGTTATCATCTTGTCTCTGATCTACTGGCATTATTTGCAAAAATCAGCATTGTTTCCTTATCAAAGATGACTTTAAACATTTCATAGCTGACTGAACCATGACCTGATCAGATCCCAAGCCTTGTAGAATAATCTTATTCGAATTCCAGTCAAACCCCATAGTCATTACAGTGAAATCCCAATTAATAGGTTCCAGTATTTTCAACCATTGAATACCTAAAACTATATCACACCCTCCCAATGTAAGAACATTGAAGGGAACTATAAATTCGGATCCTTGTACGGTTATTAACTCTTCACAACTACCCAAGCTTAGAAGTTTATCACCATTAGCAACTTTAACCTGCAAACAGGAATCACTTTAAAATCTCAATTTGGTAGATTGTACCATAGAAGGATCTAAGAAATTGTGGGTACTTACTTCTCGAGTCTACCAAAATCCCCACTGCATAGGAACCCACTCTGCCCAACAATATCTTAGAACTATTATTCAAGCAACCAGAAATTGCATGAATTGGGATTACTAAGTTTTCTTGTTGACTCTCATCACTATCCTCTTGTAAGAGTTTTTAAACTTCTGGGGTTTTGCAAACGTGTTGTGGGTATGCTTCTCATCACAAGAGAATCATAAGCCTTTCCTTCTTTTCTCCTTTATGTTTGCAGAAGGTACTCTTTTCACTGAAGTCATAGGTTTCTAAATTTTTCTATTGTCCATAGAAGATTCAAAAGTCTCCTTATTACTAACAAAATTCTCCAAGATTTCTTGGAGGACACAAGAAGTTCTTCTTGGATCTTAGCTAGCCCAAAGGCTGCATTGAGATTCACAGGGTTGAACATTTTGACAGGGAGACAAATATCATCTCTTAACCCAACTCTAGAAAAAACTTAGTTTGCGCTTATCAGGTAAGTCGTTCAACCTATTTGACAAGACTTCAAACTGTGCCTTATATGTAGCCACTGTTGAGGTTTGTTTAAGTCGAGTTAAAGCCTCCATTGGGTCATCATAAACAGATGGCCCAAATCTGACTTGAAGAGTTTTTACAAAAGTATCCCAATTACAGAATAACCTGCTCTCCTAAGCATCTTGATACCAAGTCAAAGCCTCAGCTTCCATGTAATAAGTGGCAATTAACAACTCCTGATTATCAAGATTTTGATGAAAATCAAAGTATTGGTTGGCTTTAAGGACCCAACCTGCAGGGTTTGTCCCATTAAAACGGGGAAATTCAAATCTTATCCCACAAGGAACAAAAGACTTGTCTTCCCCTTGCCCATTTCTTGAAACTTGGGAATTATCCTTAGAATGATTCACATTCTGATCACCCACAAAACCTTTTAAAATGCTAGAAAACAATTCCAACCTTTGCATGATGCCATGGATTGCTTGATTATGATCATCAAGCTGTTTCTAAACTTCTTCTTGATTGTGTCGATTCCCTTCTTGCTGTTGCAATTTCAAGGCTGCACCTCGAGTACCTTTTACCATCGCCAAAATGAATGATGGTCGGCTTTGGATATCAACTTGTAAGGGATGAAATCAGAGAAGAGAAAGGATGCAAGAATTATCTGAAGACTCAAGAACACCTTGAGAACTTTATTGAGAAATCATAGAGAACTTCAAGGGCTTTCCAACCTCCAAAACAGTCTGAACTTCCAACTAATAGAATAATTCTTAGAGTTCGTTAGGACTTCCTTATATAAACAATTGACACAATCATATAAGGCCTATCCCAAAACTCACCATTTCGAAACCCTTAATCCCTAACTTATTACAATTGTTCATTGAATACAAGAATGCACTGTATTACAAACATTATATTCTTATCAAAATGCAATGTATCACTTGATAAATTAATTTTTTTGCCTTCCCTTTGAGACTTTAGTAGCGTCAACTCTGCACATAACATTGATCGATGATGAGCGAGCCTTACGACCTTTCCTTAGCCTATCGCATGGAAACTCCAATTTTTCTTGGGAGATCAAGTCCCTGTGTAACCTTCCTCTGCTCATCACTGTCGCCCAACCACTACACGTCCTTTAGTCACCACAGTCGTGATGCGAACCACCATAATTGCACCACGAGCATGAAGACAACCAACGAATGATTTTTGCGACCACATGCCACTGCCAAGTCATATCCTTGCCACCAACATTCAAACGTGAACCAGCACACTCAACCCCAACCCATGCACGGTAGCACCACCCTCATGGAATGGCTAAATTGTGAATTTCAAAGCCCCACCATGCGCCTCAGATTTACACCAATAGTGCCACAAGAAATGGTGTGTCATGCTGTCGTAGGACCACTACAAGCCATCGTCAGAAGCAACAGAATCGACCAATTTCAAGTCATTCCTTGGGAGACACACACATGGACGAAGGGGACATAGTTGATGTCCTTTATTTCGTGCACCCAAAAAAGAGTAGTGTTGGGTGTTTATTCACTCAAGTCGTGTGCCCATCATGACAAATCACCATCTCTCCACCTCAGAACCATCATGAAGAAAGCTTGCAAGGATTTGGGTTCAACCCTGTGCCTCAAGCGATCACTAAAACAATGATGTTCTCTCTCAGGTATATCACTCTCTCTTGCCTCCAACGTCAACTCTCTCTGTTGAGGCTAACATTTTCTCATATTCTCTCCTTTTCTCAGTGTCGTGCTACCGTGCTGACCACCCTTGACCTCCACCCTCATTGTCTCGTCGCACCCCTCACTTTCTCTTGGTGAGTATGCCTCTCATGCATGTGTTTCATAGTTTTGCTCCAAGAATTCTTTGTTTATTTTGTCTCACTTTTCTTCTTGTTTCTAGTTTTACTTCACGTGTTATTTTCCAAAACGCTCTTATTTATTAGACTAATTCTCATGTTAATCTTGTTTTAAGTGGGATTTGTTTGAAGTTAGAATATATTTATGATTCAAATTAAGTTACTAAGTATTTTTACAATTACTTTAAATGATAAATAATAAGATATTGATTTTATTCTAAATGCTTTAAAAATCAATTTAAGTATATTTTATTAAATGAGATTTCTGGTGTTTACATTATTTGAAATTTATATAATTTTTATAGCGTAATTTGTCAGTATAGTTTGACATTTATATTTTACAATCTGTTGGTAGATTTTAAATGGATTGTTTTGCATGTGGGGTTAATGTTTAAAATTGGGTTTGTTACTTCTAACAGAAATTGTGTTGGTAATTTTTAAATGTGCTTTATTTGATTGTATCATGAAGTTAATATATAATTTTAATTTGATTGTGTCTTCGCTATCTTTAAAATTTTACTTGATTTTACTCGGATAAATAAGTTAGTCCATTATCTTGATTTCACACGAAATATTTAAAGACTTTAATTATATCACTTAGTATTAAATTTTAAAATTTGATTTTGGTAGTAAATTGTAAGTATTTAACCTTTTATTTTAAACATTTTAAGATTGTTATATGAAAGAAACCTTGCATTGTTTAAATTAGATATGATTAGTAGTTTGCAATGATTTTGAGTATAAGTGTTATTAAAGATATTTTTTAGGGTTTGAGAATTTTATGTTTTTGAGGAAATAAAAGAGGTGATTTTAGCATCTTAGGCTTAAGTATCGATATACATGTTCGACTAAAAATTTACAAAAATGATATGATTATGTTAGAGGTGACGAGTAATTTTTGTTGGGCACTATTGAGAAAAATTCCTGAAAGGGTAAAAAGTCCAAATAAGCTTGGTTTTTATGCTAAATTTTACAGAAAAGAAAATAGACTAAGGTTGGTTTATAAAATCTGCATGATATGCTTTTAAATAAAAATGTAAAAACAATTATAGTATATGTGTTTTGCATCCACTGATGAAAATACTTGTGAAAAAGATTGCAAAATGTGACATGTCTCTGAAATGTGCGAAAGAGCGAATGTGAAAATTAAGATTTTATATATGTGATATGAAATGTTTTGGATTTGTTGTTGATCATTTGGAAATGATATGAATGTGTTCGACATGTGGTTTGATATGATATGGATATGAAAAACCTTTGGCATAATTATCTGTTTTTATTCTGATTCTGAATATGATTATGATATGCTAATACTGATTCACATGATATAGTTGATACCAGTATGATATGATAGGAGTGCAACTACTTTGAAAACATAGTGATCATTTATATGTTCTATTCTGTGTGCACATACAGAGTTTTGAGAATAAATAAGGAAAAATTTCATAATATGATATTGTTTGATTTGACCACTGAGGATAGTAGAACCCTACTAAGGAGGATTAAACATGGTATATGATATGGTATAGTTCGATTGATATGATAAGATGAGAATATTTAGTTATGTTATGCCAAAGCGTTTTTGAATATGCAAGGTGTGTTGTGAGACTCCAGTTTTTGCATATTTTACGTATTGTTTTTATTTGTATTATTGATTGTATTGTTTTCTTTTATTATTATTTCTAGTGGTTTATTTTACTGATTATTATTTGGGTTTTAAACATTTTATTTATTATTATTTTAATTTTTTGTGTTTCCTTTATTTCAATGAGCATTTTACTTTATTGGGCGTTCTCGGATTGGTTCTTTTATTTTAACTTATTAAATTATTGAGTCTTATTATTTTATTCTATTTCATATTGTGGTACTTTAATTTAATTTATTGAATCTTTTTCCTCTATTCTATATTTGAGTTTAGGCTTTTGCGTAGTGTATTTATTTGGATTATTATTTGGTTGTTTTACTTCACTTTGTTTAAAAATATTAATTGTTCTTAGTTTATTTTATTGGGTAGTATTTTGGGTTTTTAATTATTTTGTTTTACTATGTTATGCTTTTTATTTTAGTGTGTGGGTTTTTATTTATTTTTGGATTGGGCTTTGTGTGTGTGTTTAAGTGGGTTTTGTTTGCATGTGGGAATTTTATTTCTAGTCTAGCCCGTTTCATGCAGTGGTCCAGCCCGGGTGCATCAAAGCCCCATCCCCTTTTCTCTTTCCTCTACAAAAAATTTGGGCTGCAGCAAACAGGTGCTGCAGCCTGCACTCACATTAATTTATTTTATTTTTTATTTTTAAAAATGATGTGAGTGTGTACTGTTGGGCTACAACAAACAGGGGCTGCAGCCCAGCAATGCTCTTTCCTCTAAGCCATGCGTTTTGATAAGGGAGCCCTAAATTCTTCTTCCTTTCTTCTTCCCAACGATGCAGTTCTCTTCTTCCTGTTGCAGAGGACTGCGTGCCACCTCACAGCCATGCGTCATTGCCGGACCCCACCTCTGATCATCGGTAAGCTTTGTCCCTTTTCATCGATCTCATTTCCTCCACCTATTCTTTTCTTCCCGCACGCCCACCACCTCAACTCTGTTATGTGGTGTCTCCATCTTGGTCTGCCGTTGAAGCCACCTTGTGTGCATCGCAGCTCGTCTGTGAGCTTGTCGCCCTCTGCTCTCCGACTCCCTCGCACTGCCACCTTATGCCCTTGCATGGCAGCTCATCCTCTTCCACCGTGCTCTCTCTCTCTCTCTCTCTCTCTCTCTCTCTCTCTCTCTCTCGTGCATGCATTGTGTTGTCTCTGTACGCCATCGTTTCAGCGAACTCTCCCTGGTTGGTTGCTAACCAAGGCCTCCATCTTGGTGAGAAGCTACCGTTTCTTATTGTAGTGAATCGCGTTTGTCTCCTCGCGTGGCTGTTGTTGCTGTCGTGTTTGGCGTCGCCTCGATGAGCCAAAGCTGACTCATGTCTTTTATTTAATTTTTTGCTGGATTTTTACTACTTTAGTAATGGTTTCGTGTTCATTTGAGTCACGGCATGCACACCTGTCTAATCGCAGAACATTATGGATCAGCGTGTATTTGATTTCCAGGATATTTACTTATGCGCGTTGTAAGTAATTTTCTGACACAACTTTAGGAGTTAAAATAATATTTATGTATTTATATTTTTATTGCTTGGTTGGTTGGATTGGGCTTCGGGCCAAGTGAAGTGTTGGTTGATATTAATAATAAAATGGGAGTAGGTTGGTTGGGTCTGAGGCCAAGAAATGAAGGATGAGATCACCCCGTAGTTTGGTTGGTTTGTAAAACTGTTTGTGAACTTGCTTGTGAAACCTTATTTGCGAAACTGTGTTTGTGGAAACTATGTTGGTGAGACTGTTCATGGAACTGTGGTTGTGAAATTGTGTTTATGCTTGATTTGATGTTGCGTATTTATTTGTTGAGTGAAGTATCATGTCATCCAATACCTGTCTCTTATGCATATGCACATTTATTTAACTACTTTAATTAATTAATTGTGATGTGATTTACTATATTGTATGAATTGGATTTTGGAGTGACTTGTGCTAGCTTTGCCATGTGAGTGCGTGTGTTACGTCCCCAATTCAGGATTGGGGTGATGTGTCCCCTAGGTTGTCTTTGGGCAACAATGGAATCGGACGAGACGGTGACGCTCTCGTGCTAACTTTGTAGCCCCTTTGCTGGCGGGATTAGATGATACCTAGTCATGGTATACGCTAGGTGTGGAGCTGGGCATTACTCGTTACGAAGTCACATGCATGGTCGTTATCCGTGGTGTGATGAAGGGAGCCAGGATACGCAGATGGTCCTCTGGAAAGACCATGGTGCATGCATAATAAATTGATTGTATGGTTTGTGTGGATTATGACTCCAAGTCGAGATGATGCATTATCTCGGTGGAGCTCCTCTAGTCACTTGGAAGCGTGATAAACTGATGTGACATCCTCTAGGCTATCGCCAGGTGATAGTTGGGTCTATCAAGATGGTAACACTCTTGATCTAACTTGTGGCCCCTTTGCTGGTGGAGGTTAGTAGATACCTAGTCACGGTACGTACTGGACGCAGAGTTAGATATTGCTCATTATGAAGTCGCACGTATAATCGTCACCTGTGATGTGACGAAGGGAGCTAGGATGTATGGATGGTCCCGAGAGGAGATCATGGTATACACTTATGTTTAGTTTGGAATGTTGGCTGAAAATAGGGTTTTTGGTGTGTGTAAGTAAACGTGTCCTTTTCAGAAAAATGGAGCAAATTTGTTATTGCATGTTTATTATGTGTATTGTAGAATGCGTTGGTTGCATAAATGTATTTTAAACTCTTGGTAGTGTTTGGTTGCTTATTTGTTGAGATGTCATAATCTCATGTGGTGTTTCTACCTGCAGTTCCGTTTAATAGAACCGTAGATTTGTTGCAGAGGTCGAATTTGAGCGTTTGACTGGCTCTACCTGAGAAATGAAGATTTGGAATGTTGTAGTTATGAGTTGAGGGTTTGTCTTCACTTTATTTATTAGTTGGGTAATTGTAATAATTTTGTAAAGAGTATTTGATTGAGTTATAGATTCCAAATTTTCTGGTACTAGTTTTATTATCCTTTTAATTTCTATTACAATATTTTGTTGCATACATTGCATGTTTACACATACTTGCACAGATCGATGGGATGTGTGATCCATGTGGTCATCATCTGGGTGTCTTGACTTCTCCCAATTCACACATGGGGGTTAGGGGTACCACATTTTTGGAATATGAATAGTGGTTGTCTTACTATGAAAAGTTTGAAATGCCGCTCTATTTTTCCTGATAATATGTTTTGAGATTTGCAAATAAAATGTTTATGTCTCTTGCATATGAAAGTTTATGAAAAAGTTCATGTTGTACATACTAGTATATGTTATCTGCTTACTAAGTTGTTGATAACTGACCCCTTATTTCCACATCTTTTTTTAGATAAAGTGAATGTATCACTTTAGGGGAATAGTATTGAGATTCTTGAAAGGTTATTATTTTGTCGTTTGACCAATTGTATTAAGTCTTGGATTGTTGCTTTTACTGTGTTATTAGAGATGATTTTGAGAAAAAAGGAGCTAACTTTCCAAACTTTTGGGAACGGGGTGTTACAAATAATGCATGACTAGCGGTGTTCATGCCTAATTTGAGAATAATGGCTGCACACAAGCTCATGCATGACTTAATGAGTGCTTGGCTAAGGCTAATTTAAAATCCCTATATAATAATATAAGGCCTTTTTACCTTACAAGTGTAAACAAGATGAATAATACTATATGTAAGTTTAATCAAATCTGGGACTGAGCACCGGCAATGTCAGAGGCGGAGTGCCCTACCTCCGACTTTGACCCCGCCGTTGTTAGAGGTTGAATTCGACCTCCAACCTCCAACTATGATTCGTATAACCCTTGATCCGACTCTGGCCCCGAGTTTTCGAACCGGAGTCGGATTTGAGCTTTTTTTTAAGGCCATTTGAAATTTCAATTTGAAGAGTTGAATTTTCACTAATCCGTTTGTCTTAGAAAAATATATATATTTTTTTCAGATTTCAATTTTACTAAAACATAACCAAAATTGAAAAAATAAATCATTATACAAATTAATGTTATTATATATTAGCATGATATGTTATTATATATTAATGTAGTATTACATGTTATTACTGTAAGACCCAAAAAAGGGTGCAGCATGTTTTTTTTTTCTCTTTTCCTTTCTCTTCCCCCAAGACTATGACCTATCCCTTCCTAATTCTTGTGTAGACCCCCCTAGCCTCTACCGCAACCCAGTACTTTGTCTACTCTCCCTATCTCTTGCAACGGCCCTATCGATGACGTGGAAGTTCAAGGGGATAATTCTCAAGGTGTAGTTAGTGCTTAAATTGAACATAAGGTTAAGGATGTTGTCTATACAACAATAGTGGATACTGGAGAAAAGGCTTCTCAAGGGAAAACTATGATAATTGAGTCCTTAGACATGAATGGCAAAGAACTGCCCATTAATTCGGTGCAGTTTCAGAGTTTTATGCAAACTTTCGTGCACTCTTCTAATAAGAATAGTGGTGTTTAGGAAACTTTTGTGCAGCCTTATGAAAAATATGTATCTGTATTCGATGGCAAGGGTGCATTACCTCACATTAGGAGAGAGAAGGACAGACTGTTTGATTATGATATTCCTACAAAGGAGGTGAAAAAAGGTATGACTTTAAGAAACTCTACAAAGGCTCCTAGCAGACCTTCCAAGAGTGATTTATGATTGATAAATATTATTAAGAATTGTCGAGGTCTTGGCACCTTGAAAGCAAGGCTTAAAGCTTTGCTTTTTTTGTTTAAACCAAAGTTGTTGATTGTGGCAGAACATTTTTGGGATGATAGCAGTATGGTTCAGTGGCAAAATATGTTGCGTTTTGATGATTCCTTTTCTAATGGAGGATCAATGGAAAGTTATGGATCTTTTGGCAGGCAGATTGAAGATTGATATTTTGGGTTTCTCGAATCAACATGTTACTATGTTATTATAGTTTATGCGAAGTGCAAGTACATAGACCAAGACAATTTTGGTCTGATCTTGTTCTGTTTGGTGCGTTAACAATGCCATGGTCTATTCTTGGTGACTTTAATATTATTTTTAATGATGGAGAGCAAAGAGGAGTTAATCCAAGATTGCCTTGTGCAAGGGAGGATTTTTGCAGTTTTATTCATGATATAGGTCTTATTGATATTCCTTTCTTTGGGAATAAATTCTCTTGGTGTAACGGGCATAGTGGATTGGCTAGAAGCCGGGCTAGATTGGATAGGGTATTGTGCACTTCCAGGTTTCTTGATCTTTATCCTTTAGTATCTCTTAAATATTTGCCTAGAAGATCTTTGGATCATGCGCCAATGCTTCTGACTTTGGTGGAAGCAAGCATGAGGTATGGACATGGCTCTTTTAAATTCTAGCAAATGTGGACTTTGCATGAAGGGTTTTTGGAGGTAGTAAATAAAACTTGGAAGGAAGAGGTAGCCGGAACAGGTTTATGGAAGTTGGCCACCAAACTCAAAAAGCTGAAAGTGATTCTCCGACAATGGAATAAAGATGTGTTTGGGTGGATGGGTTCTCATATCCGATGACTGGAAATGGCAATTGAGGAAGGGGAAGCGAAGCTACAAGAAGGTTATTATGAAGATGTTGAAGTTGATGTTTTAGCCTTTAAAGTGGAACTTGATTCTTGGGTAAAGAGAGAAGAAACTTGCTTAGCACAACGAATTAAAAATACTTGGGTGAAGCATGGTGAAATTAGTCCCTCTTTTTTCACAGCTTTGCAATCTAAGAAGAAAAATTTTATTATTTCCATGTAGCTTTCTGACGGGAGAGTTTTATCCGCCCTGGAGGCTATTCATGAAGAAGTGGTCCTTTATTTTACGAATTTCTTAAAAGGCCGCCCAGTGTCTCAACTTCCTGATTTGGCTGATCTTATTTAGCCAAAGGTAGAAGAGGAGGATAACATTAATATTTGTCGATATCCGTCTGAATTGGATATTAAAGAGGTATTATTTTCTATTCTTGTTGATAACAGCCCAAGACTAGATCATTTTGGATCAGGGTTCTTTCGGCATTGCTGATCTATTATCAAACTTGATCTTATGGAGGCCATCCGGGAATTCTTTCTTGGCAACCCTTTACCCAGATACTACTCCTCTTCATTCATTATGCTTATTTTGAAGGTATTGAATTCGACCTCTTTTGATAAATTTAGGCCTATTAGCCTTTGCTCTGTGTTTTATAAGATTTTCTCAAAATTGATTTTTGGAAGATTGAATTATGTTCTAAGATGGTTGATGTTTGAGGAATAAGGTGCTTTTCTTCCGGGACACAGTTTTTTTGAAAATCATAAATTTAGGCCTATTAGCCTTTGCTCTGTGGTTTAAAAGATTTGCTCAAAATTGATTGTTGGAAGATTGAATTCTTTTCAGAGATGGTTGATGTTTGAGGAACAAGTTGCTTTTCTTTCGAAACTCAATATTCTTGATAATATTAGTATCACTCAAGAGTTGGTGCATGGTACTAATTCACCCATTAGAGGTGGCAATTTGATGATGAAAATTGATATGGCTAAAGTATATGATACTATTGATTGGATTTTTCTCTTTCATGTTCTGAGTGCTTTTGGCTTCTCTCTTGAGGTTTGTTGGATTATTAAGCTAAGTGTAGTTAGTTCATGACATTTTGTTGTTATGAATGGTACTGCCAAAGGTTTTTTTTAAAGACGACAGAGGACTTTGACAGGGGATCCTTTCTCCTCTTATTTGTTTATTCTGGTGGAAGAAGTTTTTTCTCGTCTTTTGCACAATAAATTTCAATCTAATCAGATTGGTTATTTTAAGCAATCTCGCAATGGGCCTTCTATCTCTCATTTACTCTATGTAGATAATATGGTGATTTTTGCAAATCGAGGGAAAAAAAATCTGAGTATGGTTAAAAAGACCTTGGATGATTATTCTATGTGGTCGGGTCAGATTGTTAATGCCCAAAAATCTTCTATTTTCTTCTCATAAAAAATTTCACTTTAGAGGCTAAGAGAAATTTTGAGGCTTACAAGATTCACGGCTGGGGAATTTCCAGTGAAGTATCTCGGGGTGCCAATAATTTTCGGCCGTATGAAATCTATGTACTTCGAAGACTTGTTGATAAAAATCCTGAAAAAGATAAAGGGATGGAAAATGTGTTTTTTGTCAAATGGCACTAAGTTGATCCTTATTCGGCATGTTCTTTCTAGTTTACCAGTGCACCTGTTATCGGTGCTTCATGTTCCTTCTCAGATTTATTTAAATATCAACAGGACTTTTAGCTCTTTCTTATGGGGTTCTATTGATGGAAAGTTGAAAAAGAAGTGGATACGTTGGGAGTTTATGTGCAAGCCTATGGATGAAGGAGTTGGCATTCAGAATCTCTTGAATGTTCAAAAATCATTGCATTTTAAATTTGCATGGAAGTTCCTTAATGAAAGTTCTTTATGGTGGGACTTCTTTAAAGCAACATATATGTAAAGGAATGGCATATCTCGCTTATTGATCCTCTAAAAGGTTCCAGGTTTTGGAAAAATAACACTAGTGCAATTCCTTTTGTGATTAGTCGATCCAAATGGCTTGTTATGAAATGGAATTTATCCTTTTGGCAAGACATCCTTTTGGCAAGACAAGTGTTTGGATTCTAGTTCTCTTTGTAATGAAGTCCCTATATATGATTTTCTTTTACTAAAAATTAAGGAATGCATGATTGAGAATAGTTAGGATGTGGACAAGTTGATATAGCTGGTGGATCTGAATCAAGCTAAGAATATTATGTCACCGATAAGAGGCACAAAAAGTGGCGCAGACTTGTTGATTGGGTTGGGTAATGTAGAGGGGAAATTCTCTATGTCAAATGCTTGAGATCTCATTCGAGTTTCAGCACCAAAGAGACAATGGTCGAATTGGATTTGGCATAATGCTTTGCCAAAAAAAAATTTCAGTCATCATGTGGAAGGCCCTAACTCATTCTTTGAGTGTAGACGCTTGCATTTGTCGTCCTGGTATTCCTATTGTTTCTAAATGCGAGTGTTGTCAAATAAGTTGCATAGAGGACTTGAACCATGTGTTGTACAATGGTCAAGTCGCAACCAGACTTTGGAAAACTTATTCGAATTTACTGGGAGTGTTGTATGTTGCTGGACAGTGGTGGACAAGCACTATTGAAACTTGGTTTTGAAGAACAAAAAAAATCCTCCACCATAGGCAATTTTATTAGTTTGTTTCCTACTATTTTAACATGGAATTTATGGAAGTGGCAATGTTTAGCACACATGGAAGGAAAAAGGGATGGGTTTGATGTGCTGTGGAGATATATTTGTTATTGGATTAGTTGGGCAGGCCTTCGGTTGAAAGGCTCTAATAATTTAAATAAGCGAGATGAAGCCATTCTTAAAGAGTCGAAGTTGCCAATTCAACTTAAGAAGAACAAAAGAACTATAGTGGTTTCTTGGGACAAGCCTTCAGAAGGATGGCAGAAGATGAACGTTGATGGTTATAGTTGCAACAATTTGCGCGAGTTTGGGATTAAAGGTTTGTTACAGAATCAAAAGGGGGAATTAATTTTTGCATTCTCTGAATATTTTGGAATAGGCTCTAATAATAAGGCAGAATTAATGAGTGTACTAATTGGTTTGCTCTGGTGCAAACAATTGGGTATGGTGAATATAGTTCTTGAAATGGATTCTTCTCTAAGTGTTTCAAGGCTGGAAAATGGAACTTGTAGTGCATGGTATTTAGAAGATTATTGGGAGGAAATTTTGAGCCTTATTGTTAATATGAATATCAGATTTAATCATGTTTATAGGGAAGGAAATTCAGCGGCAAATTAGCTTGCCAAACATGGTAGCTATAATAATTCCCAGAATTTTAACTCTTCTAATATCCCGATTTTGCTCAAAGAGATTATTCACCTTGATCGTAGTGGCTTACCTTCTTTGCGTGATGTGAGATGACCTGCTTTCGGCAATGTCTTTGGTTTGGTCATTCTTTGTATAGTCTTATGCAATAATTCTTGGTAATAAGGTTGTCGATGCTATAGGCTCGTTAGACGTTTATTTGGGTTGTTTTGGTCTGTTGGTTATATCATTTTTACACTTGGGTTAGGATATTTGTTGATGTTCTTATTTTTTGTATCCCCTAAGTGTTTAGTTGTAACCAAGATTTTCCTCCGGCATAAGTAAGGGTTTATTAATAAATTCGGAATAGGGGTATGTACTGAACACGGAACCCTAACTCTTTCCTTAAAAATAAATAATAAATAAATAAATAAATAATCTGGGGTCAATGACTTGACCCCCACCCATTTCCCACAAGGGTAAGTCACTTAAAACAATTTTGAAACAGTCCGATAAACAAATTTTAATACTATAACTAAAAGTCACAGTGTGGATATTTGCACTGCGTTTTGCTGGTCTGGACTAACTACAAGAGGTTTCCACTATCTCTTTTCCATGATCCTTGATTAGCAGCAGTGGAAATATAGATAGATGGAAAATATGAGATTCGTCGAATCTTCAGAGGAAGACGATTAGGGACTATAGCTCATGCGCCACTCCAAGAGTCTGTAGGTCGATTAGATATGAAGAATATGAGGTTTTTGGCCCCAGAAGTGCTGTGTGTGGTGACAACAAGACCTTCTTTAAGTGGTGGCATGTGAATCTCATCCACGCTTTGAAAAACGTGTGACTCAAGCATCGTTCTGTTCAAAAATATTCTTTGACCGTCTGAATGATAGGCAATTGAGGAATCCTAAAAGAAGCAGATCAACATTTCTCCTTTCTATAGATGGAAAACAAAGGAAAAGATCGAAAAAAGGGACTATACAAGAATATGTAGACTACCCAGATGAAAGGAGGGAGAGAGGAGCAAAGCTCCATCCCCATCTTGGCGGGGAAGGTGAGATCTTTGGATGGATTTTGGCATAAGACGATATTTTTGGAGGGAAATAAAGAGAGAAAAATGGGCTACTTTGACTTTGACTTTGATTTACATGCAAATGATTTGATATTTTTGATATTATTATTATTAATATTATTATAAATATTTACAAGGGTATCAAATAATATTATTTATGTAGGAATAATTTTTTGGACACATGCAATTCTTAATTTTCAGAGTACTAAAACGAAAGGAACTTTTCGCTACGATGTCTTTTGCCGCAATAAGTAGCAAAAATTGCTGTAAATAACTAATACTGGCAAAAATTTTTAGCTAGACGTTTGTAGATAATAAAATCCCAATTTAAAATTTATTTCGGCAAAAGTCTAATTTGTCAGAATATGTCTACTTATTGTGGCAACTCCATCTGTTGCTAATAAGAGAAAAAATTGTCAAAAGTATGTCTATTAGATTATTGAGCAGCACACAATAAACTTAATTGTCACAAGTTATGTTGCCACAAAATATTTTTTGCATCAAGAAATTCTGTCAATATTTCTCTTCTGCTACAAATAATAATCGCCGCAAAAAAAGATTTGTGACAAAACTGATTGTCGATAATAGCTTTTCTCTTCAAATAGTTATCGTTGCAATTTATTACACTAGCATGATCGTCTCTTGAAAATAAATTTATTTGCAACATTAGGTTGTCGCCATAACGTTATTCTAGTAGAAAAAATGAATTTTGATGCAAAAAAGTTTTTGTGACAAGAAGTTTTGTCAATACTTTCTTTTATCTACAAACAGTTTCGCCAAAAATAATTTATTCTTTGTAAAAAAAATATTTGTGGCCACAATATATTGCCCCAAATAAAAAAAAAAACAGTTATATACTACAAAATCAATGAATTGACAATGAGTTCAAAAATAGAAAGTAATTTTATAATATAAGCCTAAAAACATAAATATGAAAGTAATGGAGGTCCAAATTCTACAAAATATCATATAACAATCTCAAATAAACATGTACAACCTGTCCTACCAATTTCACCTACTCAAATGTTATCAAAACAACTTTGGTTCATACAAACATAAACTCATGTTGCATGGCAAAACATAACCTCCAAAATTCAGATTAAGTAGAGAAGCAATTATTAAATCAAGACATTCTTAACTAAAGAAACTTCAAATTATTTTGATCATCAGAAAGAAACTGCAAACTAAGGAGGGAGGAGAGGAAAAAATAGTAGCTAATACAAATATGTTGCCAATAAGCCCGAGATTCTGGTCATATTATTGTCATAATTGCCATAATAGCATAACGGTGCATTTAGTAAATTTAACTTCCACCCATAAAAAAGAAAGGAATTGCAACCTTGAGCATTATATATAGTAATATTAAAAGAATTTAACTTCCACCCATCAACAAGAATTTAATTTGAATAAGAACATTTATTAGTAATATAAATAGTACCATAATAATTGAAGCATGTGAAGCTAAAGCAACATCAAGAATGCCACAACCTTATGATTAATAAAACTTGCCATGATGGAGACCTGTTTTTATGTATTTTATAGACATAAACATTCCATCTTTCAAAGGAAAAGAATGACATAGTGCATACTTGCACAGCATGCATGAAAATGAATATGCAAGGCAAAATAAAGATTCCAACATATTCAACAGAAAAAACCTCCACAACCCATAGTCAACCAAAAAAGCCCACCATTGCAATTCAAGTACATGCACACAAAAGCACTAACGACCAATTTGTGCTGAACTATAGTTCAACAGTGAAAAAAAAAAAAAAAACACAGAACTGGGTTACATTAATTAAATATAAAGACAAAGGTCATCAAGAATTGATCAATTTCTTAGCTTGCAAAATCAAAAGCTACATCATAGGATCTATACCTCATTTTTGTAGCTTTACAATCCGCTTCTGCTAATGCAGCGATTGATGCCATCGCGTGCCTAACATGTAATTCAAAAAAATTGAGAGGAAAAGTAAACACACGATCACAATGAACACGTAAGGTTTTTATTTTTTAAAATGCCAATGAGTGCGTCTCAAATTCATTTATTTTTCCTAAAGTTATGTGAAAGTTATCTTAAACATGTTTTGACTATAAGCAATTAACAAATGTGCATGCCGGTTATTTCATCAAGTCTAAATTCCTAAAGGTGATAAAACTTCAACTTTACATTTATAAAAATGTTCAAATTTGTAGTACACAGCTCAATTGCCCAATCACTTCTTTGGCTTATGAGTATTTCTCAACTAATTATAATTGTCATTTTCATCTAATACAACTCCAATGTGTCTATACATAAAACATCAACACATCCTTAGAATGTCATCACAACCCTGAGGTGACTTTTTAAGTTAAAGAATTCATTATGTTATTGAGGAAATACAATAAAAGAGGCAACAAGTAGGGTGAATTGGAGCCTACTGCCACAGGACATCCCCCATAAGCATCCAGTCACCATCTTTATCTTCGTAAATAAGAACATATTCTGAGCCATGAAGCAGATCCTTCTGTTTGCTCTCACTCAGCACCTCTCTGCCCAGAGCACCATGGATCCATATTGACCTGACATCACATCACACAACAACAGTGTGTCAATACAAACCACAATGTGTAGCTCTAAAGTGAAAAAAAGATATGCTCCGTGAGTTTAAACTTTGGAATGACTCAACAATGGTAAAATAACATCTTCTCAATGGCAGAAGAGAGTTCCTTGTATGCAGAGTAGTTTTTCAAGTCCACTTTCCTCAAATGAGGAGCACCATCCATGCTAACCTTGATAAACATAGCACCAGGTATTGATTTTACATCTACTTTTTCAGTGTTCTTGGAAACATAAGCTAGTGAATTCTGCCTAAATGACCTTATGGGTGGCCAACCCACAACCTATGCCTTGCCACACAAAAATATTAGAGAAATTCTAATGGTTAAGCTCAAATACCTTTCCATCAATAGATCCATTTAACCTCTTTTCACAGAAACTCTCATTTCAAGACATTACATATTTTCATGGAACATATAGGATTCAAGTTATAGAAACCTTCTAGGATGGGAAGCCAGAAATGACATATATCATATAGATACATCATGATTTTTCAGAAAATCTCTAATTATTCTTTTTTGGGACAATCTTTTCCAGATTACAACAAAGGAAAAAAAGCTAAATGTCCCACTTCCCCATTGTATATTTTGTGTAGCTAAATTTCGAATTTCATGGGCTAATTATGTACACAAAGTCACTTATAAAAATATATTTATATTTGCACAATATGTCACTTATCAAAAAAATAAATGTTTGCATAAAGTCACAAAGTATATTGTATAGCCAAAGATAGAAAATCAACCACACTTGCTTCATAATCATGATATAAGTACGAGTCAATATAAATGTGAGGTAAACACATTATCGAGCAACAGAACCCGTGCCAAGGACTGCAGTATAATGCCTGCCACCACTCCCACTTCTCCTCTTCTGGAGGAACCATGGCACCAAGGACCTGCACACAATACGAGGGGAAAATGTGAATAAAGGAATAAAACGACCGGCAACGCTCAACTTGAAATTTCCATATCAAATTGCTCAGACCTGATCTCTATGGCACTGGTTAATACTCTTGCAATTCCAGAAGGAGAGAGTAAACCTAGGCAAAACAATTACTACACTACCTCTACCACCTATAGTAGCAGAAACGGAGGAACAAAACACAAATCATCTATTTTACAATGAAATCTAAAGCATACCAAGAAGCATATAAGAGTCCAAAACGTACGAGACCCAATTGAACCAGCCGACATAAACAACCCAGCTGCGAGAAATTAAGAATAAGATTCAAAAATAAGAAAATAAAAGAAAATGAATTATTCAACATAGGATCTCATGTGTAAATAGAAAGGGGATTGAGAAATGGGAAAAGAGAAAGGGGATTGAAAAAAAATTGACAGTGAGAACCAAGAAGAACACTCTTGATGAACCAAGGACACAAATTTTTCTCCTAGATTTCCGTTGGTTTGCCCTACAGAAGCCCATCTCTAGTACCTCCCCCCCAAAAAAATCTGAAATCACTACAATCGATGATAATAAGCAGGACCTCAATCCCTAGACTTTTTAGCTTAATATACACGGGAGATTAAGCA
The DNA here is from genome assembly GCA_036559045.1 of Platycarya longipes. Taxonomy (NCBI): domain Eukaryota; kingdom Viridiplantae; phylum Streptophyta; class Magnoliopsida; order Fagales; family Juglandaceae; genus Platycarya; species Platycarya longipes. The sequence continues at coordinate 13,540,313 of CM071796.1, read as the reverse complement.
AAAAACTCGCTGGTGGGGATCTTAGTGGGAAAGTCGATAAGAAAAATCAGTGGGGAAAATCTAGTGCTTCATAAGAACCTTAGGTACAGTAAATCTAGTCTTCCAACAAAACACAACTCAGAGAAATCTTTGATGCATCACAAAGACACTTACTGAAAGGCCGGAAGTGACAGAGAGAGACGGCAACTCATATGGTCACAAGATCCTGTACAAAAATCTTAATCAAAAGATGTAGCATGAAAATGAACAAAGCATAACAGGAGGCTTTAGTCAAATGGCAACATACTTAAACTAATTCTAAAATCTTGATTAAAATATTGACCTCATGAATCATATTTTTAATGTAATAAAAAACAACATAAAGCAAGAAATCCCAGACTTCAATTGATTTTCAACTCAGTTTAAGCAGCTAAAATAGATACCATAAACTAAGCAATATATTCATGAGACCCAAATATAACAAACCTTCTAAATAATGTCCAAATGATGCATAGGATTTGAATCTAGTGGACGAAAAAAAAAGTATTCTACCAAAAAAGGATTCAAGTAATAACCAGACTTGAAATGAGAGAGAGAGAGAGAGAGAGAGAGAGAGAGAGAGAGAGAGTGAGTGAGTGAGTGAGTGAGTGTGTCTCATCCTAAAACTCGTGCATGTCATAGCAAAGGGAGGTAGAAGCAGTAAAACTATGAGAAATGGGGCTAGATTGGGATCCTTTCCACAAAGTGTGTTAAAACTTAAAACTTAAGGCTTACTATCGGATTATTTATATGGGAGACACTTTACTCACTTGATTAGCCAATGGAACTCTTCCTCTTTGTCTGAACAACCAAAATCAGAAGTCCACACATGGCCTAGAAAGCAAGTTTGATTCATTAGATGATTTAAAAAATGCTAACTTGTTGAGTCCATCAATTTAAACTAACTTATGGTGAACTTATGGAATCGCAGCATGTCCCAGCAATGAGCCAAAGCACAACCAAAAAGATCAAGTCTCTAAAAAAAAAAAAACACTCAAAATGACTATCATGAGAGACGACCAAGAATACAACAGAGCAAATGCACCATCTGATGCAACAATACCTGATTTATGCTAGTCCTAGGTATAACCAGCGGATATAAGGTACGTGCCAACATAAATGAAGTCATCAAAGCAATTCTACTTCTTTGCAGGGGAGCCTGATTTATGCCATTGTATAAGGAATCAAAGTTTGGCAAGACAGGTGGTAGACAATCTGAGAATTAAGGATGGAGTTTGTTTGGATTTCTTTTATGTAAGGTTGTAAAGTCTCGACATAGGATGTATGCAATGAATTACAATGAATAGAAACATAGATTTTCTTTCTTACTTTTTGTCAAACACATCACATACATAGCAAAATTCTCATGTAAACATACTCACATATTTTTTTTTTACACACACAGCCGCATGCCTTCCCCCAATTCTTCTGAAATCTCTTTTTCCTAGCAAATGACAGGCAGAATCGATCCAAAAGAACCCAAGAACAATCTATGAGAAGCAAGAAACTGACACCTCGAAATTAACTTTTTTTCTTTTACAGCTCATAACCAACAACAACAAAAAATAGAGCATGAGAATGAGGTTTCAGATTCAAAAGCAAGCAAACTATAACTAAGAAAACAAAAAAGAAAAACCAAAAAACGATCCAGCCAAGAGACCATACCCATGGCAAGCCACAACAAAGGCAACTTGAATCCATTCTCATGAGATACTGATGTTGTGGGTCAAGGGTATGTGTAACAGGGAGAGATCCCAGACCTAGAATAGGAAGTACTAGAGTATTATTTTAGTGATTATCAAGATGAATAGGATGTTTAGATCCAATTCATCTGCCAGTTCCAGGTCTAGTTTACCGCCTGATATTATCAATGAGGAAGATTATGCTTTTGAAGAAACAGATTCACTTGATATCGATCGATGACGTACGCCAAAGATTGATACTGCTTCTCTTTATAATACTTATTGGTTTGAATATACTTTCAAAACTAAGTTCAATGTGAAAACAGTTGAACAAACATTTGCTATTTCAAAATCTCAAGAAAAATGTTGTTTGTTTCAAACGAAAACGATTCAGGCCTTTATTGAAAAAGGTTATAAATTCATGCATATTGCTTCAGTTCAAGTTGCTGTTAAACCTTTAATTAGAAAAGGTATAAATGCATCCTTGACAAAACTCAGCTTTAAAGATTATTTGGTTCACTCAATTACATTTCATATTTTTACAAAGATATGAGAAAACAATGTCGTCCTCTCTTTGAGAGACTTCGTCTCAATCCTCCTTCGTGGACAGGTGTTCACACTAAGTTGATTAAATAAATCAAGGCATATGTCAAAACTCTTCCATGCCTTGGTATTCCCACTTCCAATTCTTTCAAAATAGTTGAAACAGATGTCTCTAACATAGGTTATGGTAGCCTTCTGAAACAAATTGTTTCACCAGGTTCTTCTGAACAAATTGTTCGATTCCATTCTGGAACCTGGAATCATGCACAGCTTAATTATAGTATTATAAAAAAAGAAATACTATCCATAGTATTATGCATTTCAAAATTTCAAAGTGATTTACTTAATTAAAAATTTTTATTACGCATTGATTGCAAAAATGCTAAATATGTATTAGAAACAGATGTTCAGAATATTGCATCCAAACATATTTTTGCACAATGGCAAGCTATTTTAAGTTTTTTTTATTTTGATATTGAATACATTAAAGGATCTGATAATTCTATTCCTGACTTTCTTATCCGTGAATTCCTGCATAAAAATGAGCAGAAAAAAGGATAAGAAGCCAAATCTCCCACCTCCTCCTAGGCCAACTACTCTCATAAGGCCATCCCATTTACCTGCTTCAAGTTCCCTTGAAATAGCCAACAAGTTCACTCCACTGGGAAGTATTCCTAGACTTATTTCACCTAGTTCTTTTACTTCAACCCTGGCCATGCCTTATGACTCGTATGCTACTCCCGTAGCAACGGCCAGGCCCAAGCCCACAAATGTTTTCCTTCCTGCCTCTAAGGTAGAATATTTCAAAAAACCTTATTTTCAAAATCTGTTTTACATTAAGCCTAACAGAACAATGTATACAAATCATTTCCAAATTGCTTCAAACTACTTTCCTCCTGGTTTCCACTGGTTTCCTGAAAATCCAGTAAAAGATTTAAAGTTTTACCTTGCAATCCTGGCTCATACAGGATCCATTTCCATTAAACCAATTCATTGCAAGATTGATGCTTCAAAAATTATATTTCATAACTGTTATCTTCTGTCAGTCATGACTGAAGAAGAATGGGAAACTCAGCCTTATACCCCCAAAACGATTCCCAATTCAGAAATTCAATATAATTACAATGATTATATTAAAGCTTAGCATAAGTTTCTTCTGTTTCAAACCCAAGATCTTTCTCACTCTTGGTTCTTCAACTTTGATAAAAAGTGCAAACACACTTTCCCTTTCTGGTTCAAAAGATGGTGGCATCAATATGGCCCAATTCCTGAAATATTTCCAGATAATCTTAAACAGACTCTCAACCATTTCAATATTTCAAATACCCCTAACATGAACCATCATAATTTAAAATTTCATTTCCTAGTTCACCTTTGTAAAAGATATAAGATTCTCTGGATTTGCAAATGGACTTATGAAAAGGAATGTGATATAATGGTTTGTCATTTCTTTGTCAAATGGTGGGATAGATATCCTCACACAGATGATATTATTTCACATGTTTCAAGAGATTTTCCTCCGAAAGCACCAAATTTAAAAAGTTTGGAAGAATTCCCCTCACCTGCTTCAACTACTTCAACTGCTTTAATCACTTATCCCAACCTTCAGGAAAGTGAAATCTCAAAAGATTCAACTAAAAATTCATCTTCATCTTCAAAGAAGAAGAATTCAAAAAAAAAAAGATTCAAAAGATTCAGATAGTTCTTCATCTTCTAAATCCAAGAAGAAATCTCTCCTTCAAGGATTAAAAAGAAAGAATTAATTCAATTGTTGGAAAAATCTATCCAGATTGAAGCCAACAAAAATAGTTCAACTGAAGAATCAGAAGAATCAGAAGATGATTTTGATCCCTACAGCAATATCTTTGGACATGATTCACCAGATTACCTCCCAAGACTAGAAGATGATTGATCAAGTCACTGTTTCACTATTGGATTCTACTTCCGACCAACTTTCAGTGTTGAAAGACGACTACTATGCTTTCACTGTTTCACCAACTGTTGGCACAAAAAGTCAAAACTACTTTCGGTGCAGAAAGACAGCTGTTTTACTTTTACTGTTTAACTCATGATTCACTCACTATGCTCACTGTAAAGCATGTGATTTTCGTTGTAAAAGGCAACTCCTTCATCTATAAAAGGAGACCTCGTTTCATTTGGAGAGGCAGAGCGAATTCTACCATTCTCCTTCTGAACTTATCTTGTAACTGGTTTTCCTTGTAATCTTGTGAGTATTCAGTTTCAATAACATGAAGAATATTTCGATTCAAACTTTTATCCAGTTTTATTTATATTAACTACTTTATTTTTGCATTATCATGCATTTGGCCGACTCTGCCGCCTCATATCTGTTTCATATTTCATCTTCCAGTTATCTGGTCCTCTAGTTATCTAGTCCTTGTTTCAATCTTTCTGTATATCTACTTCCATGTTTCTTTGATCCAGTTATCTGGTCATTGTTTTAATCTTTTAGATTCAATCTGTACATCTACTTCCGCGTTTCTTGGGTATAATAACCAACATCCAAACAACCTCTTTTGGTGGACAATGATCAAAGAGGAAAAGGAAGAAGAGCGCGGCTTACCGGCGTGAAGAGAAAATACTAAACAACACTACAAGTCTTTGGCTCGATGGAGAGACAAGGGAAAAAGAGCATTGCTAGGGAGCAGCCACACTCAGAGCACTCATTCTCACATGTAATATTTACTGTTCATGTGAGGGTGAGTGCTTTGAGTGTGGTTGCTTTCAATCATTTTTTAAGGAAAAAAAAAATCTAGGGTTCAAAATTAGCACAACCCGAGAGTTAAAGAAGATTAGGGTTCATCTTGATTACAAAAATAAAAGAGAGAATGAAAGATGATGGAAGAATGAGGCTTACTAGAGTGAAGACCAATTGACGGCAGCGAGAAACTGAGACTCATAAAAATGCAGAAGCACAAGGGACGAACCAAAAGAAATTTCGAGAGGAAAAGGGAAAATTTGTGGGGGTGACTTCGGTCAAATGAGGTGAATTTTTATATGGAAAACAAACCCAAATAGAGAGAGAGAGAGAGAGAGAGAGATTTATATGGAAGATCTGTGGGTACCTACCAAGAAATTGCAAAAATGGAGAAATAGAGAGGGAGAAAGGGGTTGGGAAGAGAGAAGCTAAATGGGAGAAATGGGACAGGGATGCTGTCGTGCGTAGCCAAAGGCAATTTCGAAATATGCATGTTAAAAAAAAATATCACTATTGACTACTGTAGACATCGATAGAGGCTTTTAACGATATATTGTGAACCACAATTTGTTATAATAACTCCATTTGGCTGCCGCAAATACTACTGTTGAGTTAAGATCATATGGCTAACATTGTAGCTACTTTCGTTGAAGGTCAATCTAGTAGTCGACCTCCGCTATTTTGTGGAGATAATTATACTTTCTGGAAAGCACTCAAACAAGCTCCTAGAGCTTGGTATGAGAGGCTTAGTGGTTTCTTGATTAAAAAAAGGTTTTTCAAGAGGAAAGATCGATATAACTCTTTTTATCAAATATGAATATGATGATATTCTTCTAGTTCAAATTTATGTTGATGATATAATATTTGGTGCTACTAATGAAAATATGTACCAAGATTTTCCTAAGAGCATGCAGGAAGAATTTGAAATGAGCATGATGAGAGAACTTAATTTCTTTCTTGGATTACAAATCAAGTAAGTAAAAAGTGGAACATTTATTAATCAGTCAAAATATATCAAAGAGTTACTCAAAAAATTTGAGATGGAAGGTGCGAAGGTAATTAGAACACCAATGAATCCAACCACCAAACTTGATAAAGATGAAAGCGGTAAGCCAGTTGACTCAAAGGTATATCGAGGTATGATTGATAGTTTATTATATTTGACAGCTAGTAGACCTGATATTATCTTCAGTGTATATTTATGTGCACGTTTTCAATCATCTCCAAAGCAATCTCATTTGATTGCAGTTAAGCGTATTTTTAGATATCTTGCCGGTACCATTGACTTAGGGTTATGGTATCCTAAGCATACTTCTTTCGATTTTATTAGTTATTCAGATGCAGATTATGCTAGTTGCAAAGTTGATCGAAAAAGTACTAGTGGAACATATCATTTTTTAGGTCATGCACTTGTTTCATGGTTTACTAAAAAATAAAATTCTGTTACATTAAATTTTAGTGGAACATATCATTTTGAGGATTTTAAACTTATGTACAATCATATTCCTATTAAATGTGATAATACTAGTGCCATAAATCTTTCAAAGAATCCAATACAACATTCTAGGGCCAAGCATATTGAAATTAGATATCATTATCTTAGAAATCATGTGTAGAAGGGCGATATTGTATTAGAATTCACTCGCACACATGATCAATTGGCAGACATTTTCACAAAACCCCTACCAGAAGATAGACTATGCATGATTAGAAGAGAAATAGGAATGATGCATGCCATGAATATCTGCTAGATATTTTTATTCCATTATCTCAAATGACCTACAGAAACTTGAGACGTTTAGCCTCATCATTCAAATGCATTTGCTCTTCACAGATCATCATGTCATCCTTATCTAAAGGATTAGGCAATCGAAATGAAGAGGCAAGTAAGGATTTTAAATCCTTATTCTGTTGCTTTAAGTCTACTATTTTTCTGTTAGACTCTTGAACAAGTCGTTGAAGAACATTGATCTTCTCATTAGGCTTTTCTATCTCGCGGGTTTTGGACTGCAACCGAGCGGAAAAAGCAACAATAGACTGCAATCGAGACTCACAAGCTCGTAAATGGCATCATGATCTTATTTATTAGCCAAATCAGTGTTTTGTTGCTTCATGGCGCCTACAACAGATGCAGAAATAGTTTGAAGTGAAGAATACCTCATATCTTGATCACGAGAAGTACTGAAAGAAAATTGATGAGCCATTGAAATTTTGTAAAGTGAAAATGAAGATGAACTACAGAAATGAGAAGAAGATTTGATGTGGATTAGATAAAACTAAGTCGATCAACCTCATTTGCTCTCGCTAGTAATCTTCGAGACATGGTCGTAACAGAGGCAGCATATTGAGCACTGAGAGTTCTTGATGCTGCAACAACCTCAGAATCAGTTCTACCAGAAAAATGCATCTCTGCTTCTATCATGGTGTTGACAACTTCAGAAGATAAAATGACTGGTTGAGATGGTTCCTGATTCAAATCCGGAAGATTATTAAATGAAATTTTATCTGTCATTCTATCGTTTTGGATTAACAAATACTTGATCAATGAGCAATGTGAGATTTGTTTTAGCATTCGGTAGGTGAAAATGATCATTTAAACAGAAACCGAAAACTTTCAAATCTCTACGTATCTTATTTGTCAACAACATCAAGCGGATTTAAATCTCATTCCGCACCGAATTGCTAGAGCTAGACCTCCAACCTTTGCAGGTTTTGTCGGACACGCATGGCTCCGCACCGAATTACCAGAGCTAGACCTCCAACCTTTGTAGGTTTTGTCGGACACGCGTGGCTCTGCACTGAATTCTCTATAGTCTCTATTAACACACCGTTCTATTTGTCTATTGGTTATTGTAGGAAGATATCTTGTTGAGCTAATTGTGATTCCTTTTTAATGATGCCAAAAGGGGGAGAAGTTTTAGACGTAAATATTTAGATGTTTAACTCTGTTATATATGCTGGAATTATGTTTATCTATTGCTTGAAAAACAAATGCATATTCTCAGGGGGAGCTTAAGCATTACTGCAAGTCTCAAAATTCTACTAAGTATTTGCCATCATCAAAAAGGGGGAGATTGTTGAATCCAAGGTTTCAAATTTCGTATCTACGTGTAGATTTTGATGATAACAAATAAATTCAAGTCTCAATCTCAAATTATTTACGCAATGGAGCAAAGCGCACATCAAGCATAAAAGAATAAGTTTACAAATGAAACTCATAGATTATTTTTGTACATCTCTTAATAAAATTCAAAATTAGATTAAGGTTCCAAATTACTATTTTTTCTCATAAAACATCAAATTACTTTTTCTACATATGCAAGACATCTTTAAATGTCTTAATTTTGAAAATTATGTTTTTCACATATGCATAATATCATCAAACAATATAATTTCAAAAATTATATATTTTTTTTATAAAAATTTGAATTTGTATGATGATTGATTATCATAATTGACATGTGCATATTTTGTTTGAAAGTCTTGAAGGGTGGTTGTGTATTTTTTTGACAAATGCAAAAGGTAAATGATTTTGTTTGAAAATCTTAAAGGGTGGTTATGTGTTTTTTTGACATATGCAAAAAGAAGATGATTTGGTTTGAAAAATAAATCATGCTCATTTTGTCATGTATGAAAAGCAAAAGATTAGGTTTGATTTCTTTAAAAAATGAATAGAGTTGTCTTTGACAAATGCAAAAAAGAAATATTTTTATTTGAATTTTTTGAAAAGTGAATAGTGCTTTTATTTGACATGTGAATCTTTTCAAATTTAAAATTGAAAACTCATTTGCCTATAAATAGCTCACTTGAGTTTTGCAAAAATCACCACAAGAGCTTACACATCTATTGCTAAGTTTTGCATCATTCTTTCAAAGCTCTCATTCCCTCTTTTTTAAAATTTTGAGCCTTAATTCTTATTATTTTTTAGAGAAATATAGGTTGCGCTGTATTGTTTCTATCTCACTCATTGAGGAGTCTACTTTGATAGTCTACCTACTATCAACTCTTGTATCAGTAAGAGGATGCGTATAATCCTTGTGTGTGTAGAAGGTGTTCTAAACAGGAAATAGTTGAATCATCAAGTGTGAGGTGATTGGAAGTGTAGAGAGTGTTCTACACGGATTCTTTAGAGCGATGCTGCTCAAAGGTGTAATAGGTTTCTATCTCCACCTAAAGGAGATTGAATAGTGAATTTGGGATCCTCAAGGGGTAGCTTGAAGTGAGGACGTAGGCAGTGGGGCTGAATCTCGTAAAAATACTGAGTTTGCTTTTTCTTACCCTACTCTTTACATTTCTTACTGCTTTATATTCTGTTTATATTTTATATTGTATATTTGATTTATAAGTGTTAATTTTTATAATATAACTTAATTCACCCCCGCTCTTGTATTAATCATCTGGACAACAACTACATATATGTCAAGACTATTTATGGCGGAAGAATTTTGTCGAAAATAGACATATATTTTGACAATTTCATCTCCTATATCTAAAAATCTCAACATTGTAGAAAAAAAAGGGGTTATTATGACCATATTATTTTTGTCAAAGAAATAATGGTGGCAAATGTCACATTTTGTTGTAGTGCGTATCGAATTTATATATGCCCCAATAGAATTTATATATGTCCAAGAGCGATCTTGAACTGATCTTGACTTGCACTATAAGACGTGCTTAATTAAATAACAAGATTCGGCTTCACTGTATCATGATAGGCTTTATCACAACGATTATGAAATACATATATATACATCAGTTCCTTCTTTTTATCCATGCAGTACTATAAACCAGTCCAATCTAAACTAGTAGTTAGTGGTTAAACTCGGGAAATATATATATATATATATATATATATATATATATATATATATATATATATATTCTTCATCCTATTCCTACCTGTCAAAAGATAAAATATAAATTTGGACCAGATGACGTCAGCCTAGACTCTCAATGAGAGAACTATACTCAAAACTCCCACTCCCTGTATCGAAAAAATACTTCCTATTCTGACTGTTATAATTATATGCCAAAACATAGCCCCAACTTGGTTTCCATACTCCGTAGAATATTTACAAACTCCATGCTAGTGATATTATAAAAAAATTGATTATCTATAATTAGTTATTTCTTGTCAAATAATTATTTTTTATTAAAATGAGTATGTTTTCGTAACAAATAATCATTTTTATCATAAATAATCTGTTATAAATACTTATTTTTTTTTTATAGTATGATAAAAATAAATAGTGTTCACGTCCACTCATTATTGATATATTATCGATGTTTTGACATTTTAATAACTATAAAGAGTCTATTAATAAATAATATGTTTCGTCGAACTCTATATAAACTATACGAAAAACGAGATCAAATACACAATTTATAAATTTTCATTTGGCATGATGCCCATATAGTTTGAGATATTTATTTTTATTATATCCCTCTAATTGGGTATTCTCTTTTCAAACTTTTCAATCATTTTTAAGCCAAAATAGAAGTTCCCTTTAGCTTTATATTTCTTGTGGATCCAATGAGAATATCATGGCCGTACGCCCATCCCTATGGGGTAGTATCATCTTGTGATAGGAATAATTGGGCTTGACAAAATCACAATGACTTCGGTGGCCACATGCAAATATTGCATTGATATTCGTAACAAAAAAAAAAAAAATTCTCTCTTTAAACCCCAATACTTCGGAATATATATATATATATATATATTGTATTCCATTATTATCTTGAAACTTCAATAACATGTTAAAATGGTGAAGTGGGCATATGATCATTATCATATAATATCACTTGATCAAGCATTTCTCATTATAAACAAATGAATTTCGATAAATATAAAAATTAAAAAAGTAAATTAATTTCAAGTCTTGTTTGGATTGTCAGATGAAATAGGATAATATAAGAAATATGTGAATAACAATGAAATAATATGTGAATATTAATAAAATCATTTGAGTTAAAAAATTTATTGGATTTTGAGAAAAAAAGATTAAAAAAAATGAATAAAATTATTATAAAATTAAAATATTGTTCTAATATAATTTTTATTTTGAGATTAGAGTAATACTAGAGATAAATATTAGGAATAAATGCCTGATAAATATCAACTAATATAACATGATAAATAAAACGCACGATTGTCATTTTCTTTAGTTTCGAATCTATTTTTTTTATTCTTCAACTCAAATATATTGTGCAACACACAACAGACATCAAATACCACAAATTATCAATAAATATTCGTCCAGAATTTATCTTTAATATTTGTTCTTAATATTTTTGTGGAGATTAAGAAAATTGAACTATTTTCGTATTTTATATAAAAATTAAAAAAATTATAATGATTAATAATAACTGGATAAATAAAATATTAAAAAAATTAAAAAGTATTTATATTTAAATAATATCTAAAGTATTAAAATAAGATAAGATAGGATTATCCTCTTTGTCTAAATAAACTTAGATTCGAATTCCTTTTAAATTATAAAAATATAATTAAGTAAGAATATTGTATCAAACTCCAATCGTAATGATTTAAAAATCTTTAGATAATGATTGCCCTCGTGGGTTGTTTTGGCGATAAAAGGACGGACTGCAGAAATATGGTCGGCGCACTCGTAAATAGGTTATTCAAATGAGGGGAGTTTTGGGGTTATTCAAATCGTACGGAGTCAACGCATGCTCTAGGTGGACGCAGAGGGTTGTACGAAAGATGCGCAGGCAATGCGGCCAACGCGCATGCATCTAATCTCATTTTTAAAAGAAATCTATTTATGTAAAATTCTATACCAGCTTTATTATTTATTAGAGCATTAATAATAGAATTGCTAATTTTTAAAAAAAATATATATAAATTTACGTACTTTTAAAAATAATTTCATTATATTTAATTAATAATAAAAAAAATCAAGAAAAATAAACAAATAATAACCCTCCAGACTTAGAAGGTTATTATTCATAAATAAAAAAAATTATTTTTATTTTCTTTTCTCTATTATTAATCAAATATAATAAAAAAATTTAAAAAGTATGTAAACTTATACTTTTGAAAAGAAAATTTTAGTCAAAATTATTGTTAGTGCTCTTATTTTTATATATTATATATTTTATTTATTTATTTATTTTCTTCATTTGATTCTTCATAACTTAATTGATTTGTTTTATTTATCATTTATATATCATATATTTCATAAAAATAATAAAAAAAAATTATGTGTAAAATGTGAGGTAAGAATGATTAATAGAATCTTTTTAATCTTATACACTATAATATTATCTCATTTTTATTTTATTATATAAAATATGATATACTTCTTATTTTTAAATAATTAAATATTATTTAATAAAATTAAATATTTCACATCTTATCTAATAAGATAAAACCGAATTAAAGGTGTGGTATAATATTATTTTTTATTTATTTAGTTTTGTTAATTATTATTGCAAGTTGGTACGATCAGGGGAAAGCCTGCCGGGAGGGTGATGTGAAAGCCATGGCGCATTCATGATCGGTGATCCTTTATTCCCAAGTATGAATGGATGGATGACCGATGGATGGATCCCATTTGATATTGGAATTACCACGCGTCATTACTTTTGTGGTTTGGATGTGTGGTCGAGCTTTTACCTTGTCAGCTGCTTTCACGTCTGTTATTTTGTTTTACGCCAAGATGAGATAACATCATGTTTTCAGATCGATTTAAATCTCTTTTAGATTTAGAAGTGACTCATTTTAATTTATTTTTATTTTATTATTATATTTTTATAATTTTTTTTTATATAAAATATAAATTTATATATATATTTTTCAAATCCTAATATACATTTTTCAAATTCTAATATATATTTTTCAAATCCCAATATACCTTTTCTAAATTTTAAAATAATAATAATATTAAAAAATAAACTAAACTCATCTCGACTCATCTCATTTCCGAATCCAAACGGAGCCTTAGACTGGAGAAAAATATTGAGTTGAATTGAATTGAGTTAAATTGAATAAAATATTATTTTTTAATTTTATAAATATTTTAAGATTTGAAAAAATTAAATTATTTATTATATTTTATATAAAAATTTAGAAAAATATATGAAAATTAAAAAAAATTATAAGAATAAGATAATATAAATTGAGATAAATTTAAATTCCAAATAAGGCCTTAGTCTATTCAATTTACAATTATCAGAAATCATATGGATTTATCTACATCTTTTCATTTGAATACAGAACCAATTCAATCTATTTATGCAAATCGCGATTCCAATCCACTCAAACTGATTTTCATGGACACAAAGTTGTTTAATTATTTTCTTGATTATGTTGTTGAAATGGTTTTTTATTAGTAAAAGTATGAGAAAATTGAATAAAAAATAATTTTATCATTGTTATGTTTGATAAGAATGGGAGAGAAGTCTAAGGATAAAATCTAACAATTCTTTATTTTGTTTGGTTGGTGAGAAAATATTAAGAGAGAAATCCAATTTGTGAATTTGCACAAATAGTACTATGTACCCTTCCTATGTTTGAATTGCATATAAGATGCTAACAAGACGATGCTTATGCTCATTAGTTCTTTCCATCAATATTTTTATTCAACTATATTCTTGATGGGGATCAAGTTCAAATTATGATTCGAATTCATCTCCAAGCACTTCTCAATCAGTAAAGATGCTATTATGGTCACTCACTTCTCAACATGCAAAGAGTTCTGACCTCTAATATATAGCCTATTCTTTACATTTTCTAAAAAGCAACTTATAACGAGAAACGAATTTACAAAATCCCATTTATTAAAAAAAAGTTTGCAACATTTTAATAAAATGTTCAAATCACATGATTAATTATTTTACTAAAAGATTATAGTTTAATAATACAATTTTTATATCATTAAAATCTTATTATAAAGAGTAAGAATTTTTTAATTTTATCAAGCAATATTGTAGGATCTTATACATAACTTATGCTTATCCTTAATATATGGATATTACCATTATAAAGTTGTTCTATGATAAACAATCACTATACTTTATAATCTTTGTCCGGCCAATTAGAATAACACGTATGGTGGGATTAGAACTTAGAAGTCATGTTTGGATGTAATGGGGCGCAGATGATTCAAGAATGATGTAGATTATCGAGTGACATATTATGATGTGATTTGAGACCTTTGGATGTGATTTTAAACACTTGGATGCATGAACAATGACGTGGATCACTATGGAGTGACATATATTTAGGTAATTTCTTTAATTTGAGACTAATTATTAACTTCAAATGATAGAGGAAAAATCATCATAGTTTTTTTAATTTTGTATCGTATGTAGGATCAAAATATGTCGTATCAATCAGTTATCCAGTACAAAAACAAAACTGTTGTTTCGTATCGATAGATATTTCAGTTGTATTGACTAATATTTTGGCCGTACCAAATTTTATTATTTTATTATTTTTTTAATTTATTTTTATTATTTTACCTCAATCTAAATTAGACTATTTACATATCTATAATGGTGAATATGAAAATTTATTTATATATTGACTATTATTTTAAAATATAATTTATATATGTATTTATATATATAATTTATTTATATATAGACTATTTCAAAACGGTATATGAAATAATACGAATATCGAAATATTTTATTCCAATACCTTGACCGATACACCAACAGATATGGTATTAATCAAAACATTGTAAACAGTACAAAAACTTGCAAACAAAAAATAGATTCATATTTCAATTTCCTTGGTTGAAATTACAAGCTCGGTATGATCTTCAAACTCTTTTATTTCTCACCTCAATTTTTTGCAGCTCAATTGCAAGATGGTAATTTATTCGCAAAAATAAAGAAAAAAAACCGCATAATTATAGCTCTTGAGACCAAGACCTCCTGTAATCTTCAGACGTAAAACACTTTGATCTACAATTCAACAAATATAGACACGACGGCCGACATGTAAACTCCACTACATTAATGCCGGAATCCACTTTGTTCATGATTGGCACGGCACTTAATGTTAGTATAAAGTCCACAAATTGTGTCTTTTTATATTGGAATCTCTCTTTGAATTGTAGAAAGTATTTGAGTAAAAAATTTATATAGTATTATCTCAACTTTGATCGATCTCTAGTAAATTGCAGTTGCAATGGCAGGTTCTACGCTCCTCGTAACCTTAATCCCTGCTATATTTGCAGGGATCATCGAGGTGGCGGGGGCGGCGGCAAAATTGTAAAGAAACTGACCCACAATCACTGCACTTGGACCTGCAACAAGCTGATCCCAAGCCTCTACTGCTTCTCTGCCCTGCTTTTGAAACACTTCGGTGGCATCAAGCCTGTGCATATTCCAACCTTTGATGTTTCTAAGCCGTTGAATTTTCCCCAATTGCCGACATGCTAATCTGCATGTGTTTTCCTTCATTTGACTTACTGCTTCTTGGAGTAACATCCCACGTTGTTTTGCGTCTAAAAATGGTTCATTTCTAAGATATTGATCAAATTCTGGTACCCCAATTGCTCGTCTAATCCCCCTTGAGTAATCAGCATTGGGATCAAACATTTTTCTCAACTCATCCACCATACCATTTTCAAGCATTTGATCAACTCTTTTTGAAACAAATGAGTGGAGCACAGGCATTGACACATCCACCCAAAGGAAGCAACATTCATACTTTGATCGGAACATGTAGTCGTCGTCGTCGACTAAGGCCTCGATGTAGGAATTCGAGCCACCGACGATGATCGGGAGCCGGCCCCGTCCCAAACTCGACTCAATGGCAAGTGATGCCTTGTTACAGAAGTTTGTGACACAGAAATCTGTGTTGGGATTTAGTATCCCTAGCAAATGGTGTGGCACCCCACGTTGCTCTTCCTCGGTTACTTTGTTTGTGACTATGTCAAGTCCCTCGTACACTTGCATTTTGTCGGAGTTGATGATTTCTGCCGGAAAATGGGAGGCGAGATTGATTGAAAGTCTTGATTTGCCGGTTCCGGTTGCCCCCATTACAATGATTACCTTTTCTCTGTGTCTCCGGGGATTGAAGACATCCATTTTCAGCCTACCGGATGGGAAATTATCTAATAGTACTGTTTGTGTTAATTGCTTGCACATGACCATGGACAACCCCATGATGAAGATTGAAGAACCTAATGAAAGAAATTCGAAAAAAAAAAAAACGACATTAAAATTTTTAATGTATAAGAAATAGAAATAAGAAAAAGAGTTGAATGAATTTAATTAGTTAAAAAACCTCACCTTTCTAGACTTATATATCAATGACAACAAGGAGATCAAAGATGGATATATAAGAGAATGTCTTAAACTTGAAGAAAATTGTCTAAGCTCGTAGAAGCTGGAAGTTGAACTATGGGGACAAAGCCTAAGGGGATGAGATCAAATTTATAGATGGCTCCAAGTGGATCATCAAGTGGGTCTCTTTCTTTGAACTTGGAATTAATCATTGTCAACATCTGGAAGAAGAGAGAGAGAAAAAGTGGTCTCAACAGTATAGAAAAGGAAAATGCTAAATTCACACTCTAATAATCTCTCGCTCAATGTTTTCGATAGGGTGTCTTAATTCTTTATATTTTTACTTAATGATTAAGACAGTATTTTTTAATTAAAAAATATTAAAAAAAATTTAAAAAAAAAAGTAAAAAGATTGACAAATACACTAGATGGGATCTTAGTCAGGATCTCCCAGTTGTGACTCTAGAACTATCCTATAAAAAGGCTTAACCCATCAATTGTTTGTCTCAATTAGAGATTCTTTCGATTTTTTTAATAATTAGGAAGTATTTTTTAATAAATTTATAAAAAAAAATTTAAATGTTCAAAGTGATTTAAAAATACTTGAAAGGAACACACAAAATAAAAAAAAAAAAAATTTACACTTATTGGTGGAACTTATCATGAGGAGACAGCCACCTCTCAATGGCCGCCCTCGCAGTTCTCCAACAAGAGTATTCCCTTCAAAATTTTCTTCTCTCTCCCCACAGCCTTCTCTTTCTCTTTGTTTTTTTCCCCCCCATTTTCTTTGTCATAGTTTAATGATTTTTGTTGGCATATGTACGTATTCTTATTTTTTGTGGGAATGTATGGACTGTCCAGTAACATGGAAGGGCATATATATTATAATGTCTTCAAGAAAGCAATGGGCAGAAAAAGTTCTTTGTTTAGTGGTTTCATGTTTCAATATGTAGCAAATTGCATAAGAATATGTGTTTCTTTCTCTTGATCATGTCCATTTGGCTTCAAAATTTTGTCTTTCATCCATCAAATTTGTTGGCATCTTGACTTATCTTATTCCACGCATGCTATTGCACAGGATAAGATAATTAACAGTTGCGTTTAAATTATATGCCACCCATTTTCTTTCTTAATCATATCCCTTTGTATATTATAAAAAGAGTGTCTCTATAGCCATATATGGAGGATCTCGATAGTGTATTTTTATTTTTCTGTTTTTTTATGTATTTTTTTAATATTTAAAAAAATTATAATATTATTAAAAAATATATTCTTAATCGCTAAGTGAAATAAAAAAAATTCATTGTTGGGATTTCCCGTTGGAATTCCTATGTGTGGATTTAGCATTTCTGTTATAAAATTAATTGTATATATACACTGAAAAATTATTAATTTTATTTATAATATGATCAGTGCAGAGTTTTCTAAATAAAAAAAAAAATAGATTTTTCTTTGTTTTATTGAAAATCTGCCATGATTTATTAGACCATCAAGGACAGTCAAATCATAATGCTTGTTTTTTATTTAATTTCTTAATTTTATTTTATGGAATTGTAAGGTCAGCACTAGTCAGCACTGCTTCAACCTTAAAAGGCCACAATAATTTTCCATGATTGTAAATTAATCCACACGCTCAAGATTCCGATAACTAAAGTCGACTATAGTGTTGCACTCAGCACTCGGCACTCAGCATTGCTAAATCAAGAAAAGCAACAAATTGCAATTTTTTTTTAACAAATATCCGATTCGCTCGTAAGTGGGGTTTGAAAAAATCATATTTTTGGCCTAGTTTTTGCATCTATTCTGACATATAATGATCAGTATCTTTAGTGGCATTTTCAGAGAGGTAATACTACGTACAATCTAAAAAATTAAATTTTTTTATAAATTAAATAATAAAAAAATCTTTATTTTAAAATAAAATTTATTATAATACCCTTATTTACAAATCAAAAATTTTAAAAATTTTATTTTATTTATTCATAAAATTAGAACATTTTAATAAAAACTGTAATACAGTTCACCAAATATGGACTATAAGAAAATTTATTCTTTTCGAAGCCCAAATAGGATCATGTGGTTGAAATAATATAAGATTAAAAAAAAGAATTGAAAAGTTTGTGGAGAAAGAAAAAGAAAAAGAATATTCTCTTAGTTTTACTAGAAATGCAATTAAAAACTAATTATATTAATTTACACTCCAATTTGACTAGAAAGAAATCAAAGTTGTTGTGGTTGGAAAAATCCACTTTGGGAGATTTATTATATTAGCCTCAAGGGTTTAAACCACGTTTTTATTAAATTTGTCCTTGAGGTAAAAAAAAAAAATGCAATAATAAATATACGATACTTTTAAGGTTGTCTCTTACCAAATTTTATTGTTATTTTTTTTAAAAAATCAAATCATAGCTTGCAGTTTTATTCATAAGACTCAATGGAATATTCATTACACGCTTCCTTACTCATAATTGCATTAAGAATTTGACTAGGACCTTTCTTATTTATAGGGTTATGTTATGAGACTTTTAATCTATATTTTAAAGAGCAAAAGCAAAAAAACAATTGGCTAGTAAACCAGAGTAACAAAAGATGTATAGAAGTATCATTACCCTTTAAGTTATTTATCAATTATAATTAGTTGTTAGCCTAGAGGAAGAAGCTTTGGGCAGGTGTCTTCTATAAGGAGAGTTTAATGGAAACTATCCGTTGCTGCCACGTAATGAGTTCAAAATTTTTTGCCTTAGGACACGATGTTGAAGACAATAGGCTAAATACTCTCATCTCTCTCTCCTGAAATGGCGAGCTCCGATAACGGAATCCATTTTCGGGGACTCTCCAATCACTCGATCCATCTCAATTTGAGAGAAGATTATGCTTCCAGACTAGGCTCTTATTTTCCTAAATTACCTTCAGTCCGACTCCATTATTTACTAAAGAGGACCTTGACAGTATTTATTTATCGGTCGAATCGTCGCAACGACAGTTGAGGAAGCTGTTAGTGGCCGTGGAATGTGGTGGGGATAGAGGTAACGAAATCGTACGGTGCCTACGCCAACCACATGGCTTCACAGTGTCTTGCCTTGAAATTGAGCGGCCTTGTCCCACCACTAGGGCCCTCACACAGGTGGGACTCACTTGCGTCCAAAGCCATGATCAATCAGGACAACCCCACGCCTTTATAAATTAGTTTATTTGTTGGACCTTTTTTTTTGGAACTATTTTATTTCGGTGAGCAAAATAAATTTATTTAGATTTTGGAGTTGGCTGGAAATGCCGCAAGAGACAATTAAAATAACATGATTATCCCAAGGCATGTACTTCTGGCCATGAGAAATGATGAAGAGCTCGAGAAGCTTCACGCTAGTGTGGCCATTGCCCAAGGAGGTGTCCTTCCCAACATCAACGAGCTTGAGGTTTTCCTTTTAATGAGAGGGAGAACAAAGGGGGTAGGGGGTTGGGAGGGGTTGGAGATCCCCTGTTATGCGACTTTAATTTTCATTTTTGAATTTCCTTCGTGGCAACTCATTATTTGTCTCAATTATTTAAACTTTGTATGTGACACTTGCTTAAAGATATTCTTTAGCCTATAAAAATCTCAAAAAGAAAATGCAAGGAATTTTTAGATGCTTCCTATAATATATTATATATAAAAAAGGGTCCTGAAGACTCAAAGTAGAACTCTGACCAATGGGTAATAAATTGTTTTTTTCTCAAACATTAAAAAATATTTGTTATATTTTTTTTTTTAAAAAAATAATGAATTAGGGTCTTGTTAATTGGTTTTTGCAAATAAGATGAGATGAGACGAGTTGAGTCGAAATTAAAGTTAAAAATTAAATAAAATATTTTTAAAATATTTTTTATTTTAAGATTTTAAAAAAATTGAATTATTTATTTTAATTTATATAAAAATTCAAAAAATTATAATGATTAGATAAAAAAAAATTATATATTTAAACAAATAATGTATTATGGTTTTTTCTTAAAAATTAATGAGATGAGATGAAAAAAGTTGAGTTAAGATTAAATTTAAAAATTAAATAAAATATTATTAAAATACTAATTTTATTTTATATAAAATTTTTAAAAGAATTATAATGATTAGATAAAATGAAATATATTCAGTTGAAAGACTGAGACCTAAATATTTAAAAAAAATTAAAAAAAAGCTCAATAAAAATGGGTAGGCCACTGATCCATCAAAAAGCTCTTCAATTAAATGACTAGATCTATAAATAAAAAGAGAAATCTTTTTCTCACAAATGAGATTCTCTATTAAGAATTTCAATTATGAGAGTTTGAATTTTTTTTTTTGAATTTTTTTTAATATAATGATTATTAATATGTGTTTTTATTAATGTTGTGATTTTTTTTTAACTTTTTAAAAATGTTTAAAAGTGATAAAAAAAAAAAAAGATATAAAAAGATAAAAGAAAAAAAAAACAATTAGGCGGATCCGTCGATCGTGAGTGTAGTATCACTCAAAAGAAATTTTAATAAAAAAAAATGAAAATTCAATCAGAGTCACCATCAATTATATACAAACACGTGTAATGAGGAATAATTATCTCGTAGAAAAAGAAGAGTTTGGTTTACTTTTTAGAATGTCAAATCAATCAGTTTTTCATTGTCAATATAAGCTTATTATATTATATATATATATATATATATATATCTGTATATATAACTAATGATTGGTGCCTAGGATGATAAGAATTGAATTGGGGATCTGTTGAAAGTCACGCGCCAACGGAATTCCCTTTCATAATGCAATGCACTCACAATTCAATAATCGCGGTGATCAGAAAGGGCTTTCAGACTTTCAGTCCCATCAATCCTAGCATATAAAACAAACAGTATGTTTATTTTATCAAAAAAATACAAAAGTAAAATAATATACAATCATACATTTAATAATTTTTATATAATAGATAATTATTTCAACCAGGACAATATTTTATAAAATTAAAATTTTAAATTGACGTAATTTAGTATAATATATTAATTTTTAAAATTATAATATTTATTATTAAATGAGTTTATTAAATAATATAAAAATATGTTAATTTGTGAATTTTTTTTTAATTTTTTAATATTTTTTTTGACAAGATTCAAAAATTACGTGATTGAAAAAAAAAACCAACTAACTTCCCAATCATTTGAATGGATGGCCAGCTGATGTTGAGAGAGTAAGTTGGCAATCACGAAAAGATTTGTTGAGTTGAGAATGTGACATTGGGAATCATAAAAAAAAAAATGCACTCATAAAAGGCTTTGAATTATTGGGGGTATTGAGTGAGTGATGACATTGAATTCTATATACCAAATAAGCCAAATTGTAGGTTCAATGCTTATATCATAGATCAAGCATGATTTTGGCATAGTTCCAAAACTAATGACATCCTCATCATTAACTTAAAGACCAATAGCCACTTAAGAATAAATATTTAGTTTTATAAAAGCATGTCAATATATAAATTTTTTTTCTCTGAAAATTAGCATATTATAGATAAGATGAACAATTACAAGGATATAAATTTAGTGAAGTAGGAGTCTCTAACAATCATTTCAATATAAGAAAGACACAACACACACCAAAAGTAAAAAATGGTTTCAGAGTCATAAGTGTGACTCCCACCTATCCCAATGTAGGGATATCGCCTAAAGTGATTCTGAATTAGTTTGATAAACAAACTATTTTACTATGACAAAAAGTCGCAACGAGAATAGATGCGCTGCATTCTAATGCATCGGTCTATCTGAAGGGGATTCTCCCTTCCACATCGTCTTAATCCCTAGTTAAGGAAAGCTAAAACATGGGGAGGAGCCAAAAACTGTGCCAGATCGCCGGTTGAGGACCCTCGACAGCGATGGCATGTGCAAAACATGCGCCACTAGGGGGGACGAAAGGACGGCGAGATTCGGAGGATCTGAGGCAGCTGATGCTGCCGATGGGGCGCGTGGCTTCCAAAACTACTCCATGAAGCCAGAATATGCGAGCAACCCGCACAGCCGAAGCTACGTGTGCAATAGACGTGCCATTGAAAACGCGAAGTTCCACCTCTGAACTTGAGCATCTGTGGCTGTAGAGTCTAGGAAGCCGGCGCGTGTAGGTCAGAGAAAGTCAAAAAATAGGAGATTAGCGAGATCTAGCTTGTATAATGAAAAACACAAAACAAAGCGGAAAACGCCAAAAATCTGTGGAGAGACTAAACACTAGAAAGGAAAAGGGAAAGGGAAGAGGTGGTTGGAGCCTAAACTCTAGCCCACCCCCACTTAAAAAGATGCCAAAAATTACTGGAAAACTGTCGAGAATTGCTTTGCAGAGAGAGACTAATAGGAGATGTTTTATGGTAGAAGTTATAATTGCATGTCAATATTAATTGATAATAATATTCTTATTTCATAAAATCTAATCTTGGGCTTTAATTTTAACACATTATCTACACTTGTAATGTAGGTACAATGAAAAGACCAAAATAGTCCACTCGAGAAAAAAAATAAACTCTGAAAGGCAAGTCTCCTTCCCCTTCCTTCCTTCTTCCCCTTCCCATGACCTTATTTTTCTTTTTATATGACATATATTCAAGATGACAATTAAGATTATGACTTTGGAATTAAGTTGCATAGTTTTTGACAAGACAGACCATTGGGAGTGGAGTGGGTCAATTTGTTGTTGAGGATTGCACGCTGACCCATGTATGGACTTTTTTGAAAGGCAAGCAATTGGGTTGAAGCTAGTGAGATTGGGGTCAACTTCAGTGCGATTGTCTTTATATATGTTTAAGATCATATTCTCACAATTAATGGAGAAGCTCACTGATATTAAGTGCCACCCTATGGGTTGGCCACTTGTGGCATTTATTTTTTCTTTTCATATGTTTAAAATTTTTGTTTTGTTTTGTACGATTTTCGGCTGAAAATGTGAGATTGAAAGTATTGGACAATATCTCAATTGCTAAAGCCTCCCTCCCCCTGGGTTGGGCCTAATTGAGACATTAAAGTCCATCCCAACTTGAGTTACGTCCCTTCAATGTGTCCAAGAATCATTAATAGTCGGCCCACAATCTATACAAGACTCACCATCAACACCCTTTTACAAGAACACATTGCATTTAAGGATCGTGTTCGTCAAACGAACAAGAATAATGAACAACATGATCCTTGCCTCTGACGGAGTGCCCAAAAAGTGATTGCTCTACCTGTCTAGTGTCAAAGTATAATCTAAGAGGCCACGACACATTAAAAAGGTTTGACCCATGTGCTTGAGACAATGACCCTTGACATAGGATATGGGTTCTCCCATCGATCTCTAGTATAAAAGCCAGAGACATCAGGTTACAATGCACACTCCCTAATTCTTGGAAGAAAATATACTAAGGAGAAAATACTAACTTTATCATTGGTGGTTCCCCGAAACAACCCCAAGCCTACCATTTCCTCTGCATTGCAGGTGATTGAACCTAGTACTCGATATGTGAAATATGTCATCAAGAGTGGCATTGTTTGTGGGATCTTCATAGATGTAGTGTGTCCTTCGTATGCCGGCTACAACACATTCACAAAAAACATGCGAATATGAAGCTACATTGACAAACATGGAGAGACAGTTTGCAGAGATGGAAGAACGCATGAGGAATGGTAGAAGAAGTGGAGAATCTTCGTTGGAAAAATGAAGCCTTGAGAAGGAAAACCACTAAGCTACAAGATGAGGCGTGGCTAAGTCAGAACAAATAGGAAGAATCCTAAAGAAAATACAGAGTCGACAATGATTAGGAAGAGAGGAAAAGATGCATCACAAGCTGCATAGCCTCATAGACATACGAAGAGATGGAAAAAAGGATGGGGGCATCGTCATTGGTAGACCAGCTCCACAATATCATATATTTTCCATACAGTATAGAAGTGACGGCTTCATCATTGCCACCAATGTTTAGGGTCCCCCAAATGGACATGTACGATGGGTCCAAAGACCCTCTCGAGCACCTGGAAAATTTCAAAACTCATATGACCCTGCATGAGTTCCTCGAGGAGATCGCCTATAGAGCCTTCCTACCCATAAAAAAAAGTTGCGAGGGGATGGTACAGGTTTTTGGCATCTAGATGCATTGACAGCTTCGAAGAACTAGCCCACCTATTTCTCACACAATTCGTGGAAAGCAGAAGGAGGAAATGCCCAGCTGCCTACCTTCTAACTGTCAAGTAAAAGAAGGATAAAGCCTAAAAACATACCTAGCCAGGTTCAACAAAGAGCATATAATGATAGAGGACCAGAACCAAAAGATCATACTGGCAACACTACTGGGACGCATATGGTATCAAAATTCATTCATGGCAGAGCTGGCGAGGAAAA
This sequence comes from Platycarya longipes, assembly GCA_036559045.1. NCBI lineage: Eukaryota > Viridiplantae > Streptophyta > Magnoliopsida > Fagales > Juglandaceae > Platycarya > Platycarya longipes. The sequence continues at coordinate 13,515,730 of CM071796.1, read as the reverse complement.
CTCCCACCACAAACGGTGTCCATGGACTAGGTAGATGGATTCATCAACACTGAAAACACACTTCAGAACTTGATTGCCTCATGCAAATTCAAGTTTTAACAAGTTGATAGAATTCCAACTCATGAGAACTAAACAAGGCCCTATAAAGGCATAAAAAGGGACAAAAGATTTTTTTAGGGGGGGGGGGAGACAAAATTGCCCCCTTAAGTGGCCTAGGTTCCCGGCATGCACGAGTCAGTCTCACTATGTAAGAAGGAGACAAACCAAGTACCAAGGAAACTGACAACTATAAAAGAAGAGGTCGTCACTACTACACCTATCACCAGATCAACACTCACAATACCGATGAGTGCAACACCCTCAAAAGAAGAAGAGAAGAGCCAGAGCACCTCATTACTTAATGTCATGCTGACCAAAGAAGCAAAGCAAAACAGAGTTGGGGAAGACTTGAGATGCCGAGAAGGAGTGAAAGCCCCAAGAGATAGTGGGTGGGTTAAGAGCTTATATGGAACCCCGGCGCCCCGACCCCCGATTGTTGAAACAACCCCCTGAGTGAGATCTGAATCATCGTTGGGGGATTCACTACAATAGTCCCAACTTTTTCATCAAGAAAGAGCATGCTAGGAGTGCATGAGTGAAGAGGTATACATGGCCAACCACCGCCCGTCCAAGCAAAGAATAAACACCAACACACCAATCATTTCCTTTGGAGAAGATGATGAAAAGGGAATCCTTTACTCCCCATGACGACGCCATGGTAGTTACTATGTTTGTTGACAACTTCATAACAAAGAGGATCCTCATTGATAACAACAACGTTAGGACCCATATCGTTGAAGAGGTTTTTAATAAATACAATTTAGCCAATGCGAACCATCATCTTGTCAGTCTTAGTTGGCAAGGTACCTCGCACGGCAACAACAACGGCCGATTTCCTAGTGGTGAAGGCTCTTTTGTCATACTGCTATACTGGGGCGACCAACTCTCAACAGTCTAAAGGCGGTGACTTCAATTTACCATCTGAGAAATTCCTGAAGACTACTAGAGTGGTAGAAGTCCAAGGAGAACAAGTGTTAACATGAGAGTGCTATGTGCAAGAGCTAAAATCGAGCGTAGGAAAAGTCTGCACCATTGAAGGCTCGAGTAGCAGCACCAAGCCACCACCCACCCGAGATTTCACTACTAAAGAAGAAGAAGTTAGGTACCAGCAGGCTCTTAGAAGAGTTGAGGCAAATGAGCCGTTGGAGTTAGCTTCCCCAAACTCTATTCGCTTTGAAAATATAGTTAGAACCGGCAACCAAATGGGGCCCGACTAAAGGTGGGCCATGAAGTAGCTTCTGATTGAGCATGAAGATGTATTCTCCTAAGGTTACCAGGAACTTTTGGGATTGATCATGTCATAATCAAGAACCTCCTCTGTGTAAACTTTGAAGCCAGGAAGTTTAGACAGAAATGCCAGAGCTACAGTGCCGAGAAGTGCACTGCCATCGAGGAAGAAGTTAACCGTCTCATAGTGGCCGAGTTTATCCAAGAAGCACACTACCCAGACTGGTTGTTCAACGTCATGTTGGTGAAGAAGTTCAACATTTAGAGAATGTGCGTCGACTTCATCAACTAGGACAATGCATGCCCAAATGACACCTTCCCACTACCCCTGATCGACTTAATAGTAGACTCCACTGTAGGCCATCGCATGCTAAGTTTCATGAACACTTACATAAGGTATAATAATATTTGGATGAACCAAGATGATGAGGAGAATACGTTATTCATTATGGACATAAGGTTGTATTCTTGCACGGCTGTGCCTTTTGGCCTCAAGAATGCGAGAGCTACCTACCAGAGTTTGGTTAACCGAATGTTCATGGAAGAAATAAGGCATAATATCGAGGTCTATGTGGATGACTTGTTCGTCAATAGTAGAGCCCCTAAATAGCACTTATTCAACTTAAGAGAGGCCTTCATGGTCCTACTGAGTTACCAAATGAAGCTCCATCCAACTAAGCACGCTTTTGGTGTCGGAGCTAGAAATTTTTCGAGTTTCTTGGTTTCAAAGCAAGGAATAGGACAAATACAGAAAATGTGGAGGCCATCCTGAACATGGCCCCAACTTGGAATAGAAACGAAGTATAGAGATTTTCCATGTGAGTGGTAGCCCTCAACTGGTTCGTTTCTCATTCAACAGACAAATGCATGTCATTCTTCAAGATGTTATGGAAGGCTCAAACCTAGGAAAACGATTGCAACTGGGCATTTGAGGATCTCAAGAAGTATCTCACTAGCCCCCCCTTCTCAACAAGTTGAACCAGGAGAAGACCTGAGCCTCTATCTAGCGGTCTCTCCACATAGGGCCTCTGTTGCCTTTAGGGTGTAAGTTGACTGGTTCAGAGCGGATAGACTGACCGAACTAGCCATTTTTGGACCGGACAAGACTTGGTTAAGGTCCAATTGATTTTGGTCCAAAAAAATTGGGACCGAATTAATTCGGTCTGCTCTCATTCCATGGATTTTCCCCCACTGGACCAGATCGGACCAAATAAAATAAGTAAAAAAATTATTTATATAAATAATTATATAAATTTAATTATTAATATATGACAATATTACATAAGTATTATATTATATCATTTAATATATAACTATAATATATAGTATTAGTATATATTAATATATTAACATATTATAAGAGTTGTAGTTTAAATTATAGTATATATATAAATTTATAATAGTATTAAAATAGTTAACTTAATACGTTACTATATTAATATTAAATCACTATAACTTATTAACTATTTAGAGTGTTAGAAATTAGACCAATTTATCATTGACATATAGTATACTAGTGTTATTAGTTATAGTATTAGTACTAAGTCTATAACTATATATATTTAGATCAACGTATTATTATAATTTATATTCTTTAATTTATATTTTTTCAAGAATAAGTTTTTTTTAATATTTTTTTAGCTTAAATCTGTGATAAAAATGTGAAATGGGCTGAACATAATTGAAATTGGGCTAAAAAATATATTTGACTATTGGGCAGGGTTTGGGACTGATTGGCTCAATTCAGGGCTTGGTCCAGATCGAATGAACCGACCAAGACCAGACCAAACCAAATGGGACTAGACCGGACTGGTCTTATAATGAATTCGGTTCAATCCAGGGTGGAAAAAATGATGGGCTAAAAAAATTCGGTCTATTACCCCACTAGATCAGACCGGACCGAACCATGTACACCGCTAGTTGCATTAGTATAGGACTTGAAGGGTTCCTAGAAACTAGCGTACTATACTAGCTGAGCCTTCCAAGAAGCAGAGGTGAGATATTCCTAAACGGACCAATTAGTCCTTGCCCTCACAATGACAATAAGGCGGCTGAGGCCATACTTCCAAGCCCACCCAATAAGGGTCTTGACAGAAGCCCCCAGAAGTTCTTACCTTGGCCAGATGTCTCGATTTGACTAATGAACTGGGGATAAAGTTGAGTGAGATTGATATCGTGAGCCTCCCAGAGCCGTTGTAAGGGACAAGTATTAGCATACTTTGTAACAGAATTCATCGACTTTCTAGAAGGGATCCAAGATGCACCTTCGATAAAGTTCTAACAAGTCTTCGTTGATGGCTCTTACTGCCAGGTTGGCAGGGGAATGGAGTGCATATTTTTATAGAGACTAGAGAAGAACAAAACTATGCAATCAGGCTGGCGTTCAAGACCACCAACATATGTTGCAGGTGACTGAACCCAGTACCGGATATGGGAAACACGTCATCAACACATATGTTGGATACTTCTCACTTGGAGAACTTTTGTGTCAATAGATATATGACAATAAGCATATGCTTGCTTCTTAATTCAGACTATGCAACATATGTGTTGATGACGTGTTTCCCATATCGGGAATGAAACAAAAACTTTAATAAAGAGAGACAATTTTAAGAATCTTATCTTTGTCTCTCACACATTGAGACTATGTTTGGATGTTGATGTGATTTTAGATAATTTAAATCAATATGTGAATAGCAGTGTTTTGTGGATTTCATTGAGATATGTTTGAATGTATGAAATAGGTTAAAATATGTGTTTGAATGTATGAAGTAGGGTAAGATTTGTTTAACTTTTTATGAGAAGTTAAGAAGTAGTGGGTCCCATCAATGATAGGTGTAAAACAAATTGAGATAATTTTGACACCCAAACATAGCTTCAGTCTTAGCCATTGCTAAACCTACCAATCATGTTAGGGGTGGGGGGAATGGCTCCTTGCTTCCCTTTTACATTAAGAATAATGCTAATTAGCCACATTATTTTGCCTCTTGAAAGTTACCACTAGTATATTTGAAATTTTGTTTTTTGGTTAAAAATGTTACCACTAGTGTATTTGTGTATTGCTTTCTTTAACAATTAAAAAATAAATAAACACATAAAAAATCAATTTGAACTAATGGTAATTTTAAGGGGACAAAATGATGGGGTTGGAACCTCCTTTATAATCAATTTTTGTTACTGCTCTTGTTCATTTTCTATTAGAGCTTCTAGGTCAAATCTATAGCATTCCATTATCTCATGTGATTGCCCAAAAGCTCTTTCAACTGTAATACGTTTATTGAGTGATAAAGTGATAAGGGTAGGTGGTGAATAAATCTCACATTTCTTGAAAAAGAGAAATTCTCATTGTTTTAAGGTTCCAATAGAGTTCCCATTATAATATTGACTAGTCATTTTAGAATATAGGTAATATGATTTGGGTCTTCCAATAGGAAGTTACAAATAGTATCAAAGTCTATCCTAACAAAAAAACATAAGACTTAAGTTGGGAATATATGTGGGGGAGATTGTAATAGTTCATTTTAAATGGTAGAGTGATAAAGGTAGGTAGTGTATGAGACACACATTGGTTGGGAATGAGAATTTTTTACTCTTTATAATATTCCAAAGGGGCTCCAATAGTATTATTAACTAGTTCTTTTAGAGTATACGCCCATTTGAAACTTGAGCCTCCCTTTAGGCATTACAAATTGTTTCAGACCCCATCACAAATAGAAATTTAGGACTTGAGCCATGTCACCTAAGACAGATTGGATTGATGAGGGCATAAAAAATTGCAGAGGGAAATTGTGGTACTCCATATTGATGAATAAGTGATAAGGGTATAGGTAGTGTATGTGATCGCATATTATTTGTGAACGAGAAATTAGTACTTTTTATAATGTTCCAATAAGGTTTCAATTGTTACTACAATACATTTGAGCTTTAGTGACGGTTTGGAATTTGTGACGGTCTCTAAACCATCACCAAAACTCATATTCTGTGATGGTTTTTTGGAGCTGTCACTAAAGAGAACTGGTGGATTTTATTTCGTTCGAACTTAGACGATTTTTTGTTCGAACTTAGACGATTTTTAGTTCGAATGTTGAGTACACGTTTGAATGATAAGATTAAGTATGTTCGAACGTGAATTTTCCTGGTGCCAACATATGAACTATATTACAAAACATTCAAACGTTTAGATTAAATTTTAAAAAAAAAACTTTTACACCTTATTTTGACAACATTACTATTTTAATACATTAAAATTTTTTTTTCTCTGCTTAATAATGTAGGATTTCATTATTGGTGTATTGATAATATTATTTTAAAATGATTAAAATATGAATAAAAAATATGTAAAGAAATTAAAATAAGATTCTACTTGAGTGGAGCTCTATTAATATTATACAAATTTTGTATTCTATTTAATTATACAATAATTTAATTTGTGAAAGATATGAAGTGCAGTGATTTAAAATTAAATTTAGATAAGCTAATTTTAAAAAAATTTGAGAATTAAAAAAAATAAGATATACATTATATGAGTAGTTGGTCTAGTACATAAATTAAAAATAAAATACAAAAATGATTTTAAAAAAACATATAAAATAGTGGACTACATGCAATTTTTGACCGATGTGAACTCATCAGTCAAAGTCTCGACCTTAACACGCAAGGTCTTTATATTAGTTGACAACTGGTCTAAATGCTCATCCACATGCACAATGAGCGTAGTGATCACCGTTGTCTGTGTAGCAAACTGTCGATCAATGTGTGCCTATAGCTCCCAAAACATCGACGAGACCCAAGCAGGTGGCACATCCCCATCCATAGTCTATCTCGTCTAAGGCTGTCAACTGGTGCTGGAAATGTCAGTGGGATCAGTCTGGACAGTCTGACGCTAGGGAGGTGGTACTAAGTTTGCTACAGGAGGAAGAATGCGCCTCCTCTGCCCCCCACTCTGGTTGTATGTGCTAATGTCGATGGGGTTGATCTATGGTCACAGTCTCAGAGACCCGTGGTTGTGATGAGCTCGTATGGGAGATTGTTCATCGAGACAATGCACGCCTTGTAACGGATCCTCTCAAAGATCACCCATGGCAGGTCGAACGGGTCTTCACGCGCCAACCTAATCAGAAATCCAGCACGTGTCCAACTGAATGTCGCTGTATGTGCCAGAGGATCCACATTTGCTGCAACAATAAGATGCAGCATACGGAAGAAATCAAGGAATACACTCTGGTAGAATGTGTCTGATATCTCATGCGCCTTCCAATATCTACCCGTGAGGATGTAGAAATTCTCATCCTGCTGTGGACCCTCCTACTCGAATCCAGCATTGTCGCCTGTCACATTGTCATCGATGTGATGACTGCCTGTAGAGAGAACTGGGCTAGTCTGGGACTCCTCCATGCCAGCTTCAACATCTAGTGGTAGAGTCAGTGCAGCTGCTGGCTGTGGCGGCTGACACTGGATCTATAGTAGGTTGGCAATGACATCCGTCGAGACTGTGATTTGCACCCCATGGATCTCAATGACGTAGGAGTCGGCGTCATGCAACAACGTGGACATTGCCGCGTAGACTTCATGGGCCATTCTGGTGTACACAATCCCCTTCAATGTGCAGATCGGCATCCAACCCCTGTCCACGAAGACCGACCTGAGGCTCCTTTACTGCCAATATAACGAGTCGAACTTGTTAATCAGTATCTCTCGCTCTGGTGTAGCCGGGCGGGTCTCGACATGGTATGCCTCCCGTAAGGCTCATTCTCGAGCCCTCTTTCTTGTGGTCTGAGGCTGCTGAGCCATTATATATATTTGCATAAATATGATAAAAATTAGTAGAAATAAAAATAATAAATTAAGGAACAATCTTAAGTTATGTCCAAAAAATGCAATTTTTTAAAGTGATCTGCGTATACTGTCAAACTTTACTAACGTCACGTTCGAACGTGAATTTGTTTTCCAACATTGCAAACACACACGTTCAAATGTACCATGGCGTTCGAACGTGAACGTATAAGTTTGCAAATGTTGCAAACCATAATGTCTAAACGTAAAATGGTTATGTTCAAACATGATTGCTTGTATTCCAACGTTAAAGCAGTTACGTTCCAATGTTGGGAACACTACGTTAAAATGTAACTATTGGTATTTCAACATTGCTATTGTCACATTCCAACGTATGGAATGTACATTGGAACATAATTGTTGGCCTTCTAACGTATGAAAAGTAACGTTCAAAATGAAGTACACACTTTAGGAATTTTTCTACGAAATCCTTTTGGTCAATGGAGACTCGTGGTGGCCGAAAAATCAACTTGAAATTCCAACTACCACATTTCCTTCAAACTTAAAAAAACTATTGTAGTTCATTAAGAAATACATGAAAATAGTGGGATTAGAGTTTCCTACCTTTTGGTGAGGTTGTGGTGGCTTCGGAGATGGTTACGGCGGTGTGAGTGGCGGAGAGAAATTGAGAGAAAATGAGATTTTTTCGTGAAATTACCGACTGACGTCGAGATTACTGTATATATAGATATAACGTTCGAACGTTATGTGTAAATCATCCTATACATTCGAATGTACTAATATATAGTTCAAATTTAAGTTGATTACTGGGCAACACTAAGTATTCACTACATTCAAACGTTCCATATGAACGTTCTAACATTGAATAAGAACGTTCAAATGTTAAAATGTCACATTCGAATGTAGTTTTGAATTTTTAAATTAAAATTGAAATTACCTTATAATATATTATAACACAATTAGATATATTATATTATATTATATACTCTAAAACATTACTAAAATTCTGTTGTGCCAATACTATATAATACTATGATATTAATTATTATATAATGTATTATATAGTATTACATTAGTCTACTATCTATAATGATATAGCACTTAGTATTGTATGGTATTACTATAATAGATAAAATATATAAAGTAATGTTTAAATATGATTAGTTAGTACTATATAATACTATGTTGTTTAGTATTAGATTATGTTGTCTATATTGTTACAACACTAAGTAACACACATATAGGCAACACTGTATAATACTTAACACCATAATAATATATAGTATTGACTATATAATTACTATGGTATATAAAACTTCCAAATCTATAATATTATATTACTATCGTTAAATATAGTAATATAGTTCTTTTTTTATATTTACTATAATTTTATTAAATATCTTTAATATATTTTGTTTAATAAATATAGCAATCTAGGGATTTAATCATAAAAAAAAGTAAAAATAAAAAATAAAAACGTTCGAACATCATCTAATTACATTCTAACGTTCGAAAAAAAGTGTGAAAATTTTCTCGCACTTTCTAGAATATTCGAACATAACTTTATGACGTTCAAATATTTGTGATCAATTTAGAAATTTTTGTAGCATTTTAATAAACGTTTGAATGCAAATTCTTGACGTTCGGATGTCAAAAGGGAACATTCAAACATTTCTACGGAATTTAAATACGTTCAAACGTTAGGATTATAAGGTTCGAACATTTTTAAAAATTCAGACAGATTTAAATATAGGCATGGGATGAAACCAGAACTCTCATTTCTAGCTTCATCCCATGCGTGTGTGTGTGTGTGTCTGTGAGAGTGAGAGAGTGAGAGAGAGAGAGAGAGAGAGAGAGAGAGAGAGAGCGCAAGAGAGAGGGAGGGAGAGACAACACTAAAGGGGGTGTTTGAGCATCTATTTATTCTCAAAGGTAACTTCACAAGTAATTTTTATAGAGATTTTTTATCATGCTTTTGATTTTTGTATGAATTTAATAGCTCATTGTGTATTTTTGTAGAATTTGGTGGTGTGAAAGTTGAAGTTCAAAGAAGGTATTTGAGCACTTGTGAAGAAAGTTTATTACTTTTACTAGGTATATTTCCTATTTGCTTATTGTATATTATTGGATAATTATTTGAATGTGTTTTATAGTTTTTTTAATGTGGGTATATTTTTGTGTTAATTTTTTCAAGCATATATATATATATATATATATATAGTGAAAATTTGTGCCTCTTTTCCAATTACAAGCATGTATTTTTATTGGGTATATTATATTTCTGCTAATATTTTAGTTTGTTTAATTTTAGAAGCATGTATTCTTGGATGTGTTAAGTGTTTTTTGGTGTTTTTTCTATGTTGGGATTTAAACATATTGGGTTTTTGTATTATTTTAGTAATAGAAATTTGCAAAACTATTGGATGATTATTTGAATTTAAAATATGATTTTTTTTTTAATGTGGGTATATTTTTTGTGTGAATTTTTCCAAACATATATATAGTGAAAATTTATGCATCTTTTTCAATTGCAAACATATATATTTGTTGGGTATATTATATCTGTGTCAATATTTTAGTTTGTTTAATTTTAGAAACTTGTATTCTTGAATGTGTTAAGTATTTTAGAATTGATAATTTGTTGGATGTGTTAAGTATTTTTTTGTGTTTTTTTCATGTTGGTATATAAGCATATTGGGTTTTTTGTCTAAGAAAAAAATCTCAAACCCGAAATCCCAAACCCTAAACCTTAAATCTTAAACCTTAAATTCTATATACTTAACCGCAAACCGCAAATCCTAAATTTTGAATCCTAAACTCTAAATCTTGAACCCTAAACTTCAAATCTCAAATCCTAAATCGTAAACCCTAATCCCAAATCCTAAACCTTAAACCCCAAACCCAAACTCCACACTCAAATCCCAAACTTTAAATCCCAAATCCCAACTCTTATTCTATAGTTTATATAATAATTAGAAATTAGGAAATGAATAATAAATAGCATATTTTTTGACATTACATATATGAATAACCTTAAACCCATTTAAGAATCAGTGTACACTTAGGTGTTCACTGATTCCTGAATTGTCCAATGTGACGTCCCCAATTTACGTCTGAGATTTAACATAAACTAGAGAGTCAGACAAGTAACACAAGGCTACCTACCCTTCGTACATATAATCAATAACATGCATGCACCTAAACTTACTAGCAAAATATAGTGGGAAGTGCAACGGAATATGATTAAATTCCGAAATATGTAAAGGAAAACTAACTTTACACAGTGATCACATGGTAAACTTTAAACATACCCATAGATTAATATTTACAATACCATTAAGTATTAAGTCATACAGAAACTATATATCCCGAAATAAATATATTTAAGTCTTCTTTCCTCCAACATGTGGTCAAAAATTGAAGAGGCATGCTATCAAAATGCGGTTCATCAAGAGGAGAGTATTCGGTGGGCCCCTCAGGGTTCACTGGAATCTTTCTATGAGTCTGGGTCTCCTGATCTGTCATATCTACCTGCAACAAGATCTATTGTACCAAAAGAACGATAGATAAAATCAAAGAATGAGATTTCAAGAAATCACAGTAAGTACATTATTAACGTAACTTAAACCAAAATAGTAAATACACATAACACGTAAATGCACATAATTTGATCATGAGACATACTGTTCATGACTTATAAACAACTTATACATAACTCATAAACTAGTCAGGCACCTCCTTATAAAACCTGCATTTTTTAGGAAGAATACTTAGTTCCTATACATATAGATCTTAGTAGTAATCTCAATGGCAGATTGCATCGCCTTCACCATCAGATTTCTTAAATTCGCGATGGCAGATCGAATCGCATTCACTGTCGTATATCTTAAATTCACGATGGCAGATCGAATCACCTTCACTGCTGTATTTCTTAACATGACGACAGATCGAATCGCCTTCACCGTCATGACGAAACTTATCATATTATGGCGGGAGTCACGTTTTACCTTCACCACCAGTAATACTAGTCGTATGGCAGTTATGTATCGCCTTTGTCGTTACGACACTATTTTTTATCGTTTTAACGGTAGTTATATATCACATTCGCCGTCAACACATTGGTCATACGAAAATTACGTATCGTCTTTCCCGTCATGACACGACCTCTTATTATTTGATTGTAGTTATGTATCGCTTTCACCGTCGATATGTCAATCATAAGGGAGTTACGTATCACCTTCCCTATTATGACGTGACTTTATAAATTTCATATTCTTAGTTGTTCATTTCTTATTCTTAAAAAAACTTTAGTAATCTTATTTCTTGAAAACATAGTAACTCAAGGCATAAAATCTTATGACATAACTTAAACGCGCATGAACCATTAGACCTTTCATACCGGATATATGAATCAATGAGCCATACGACATACCAATATATCTTAATCATATATTGCAATATCTAAAGATTTCCTCCAAGTAGTGCAATATCTTCCTATAGTGTGACTTATTTCAATAAACTATTCTCACAATAAGTATGATATTCATTCAATAAATTAGTTTATTTTATACTACCTCAAATACATAAGAAATTGCTAAAATCATGTTAAAGATACACTTACAATTTTCTCCAAGCAATTCCACTTGTGAGGTAGTTTTGTCTTGGAAAATTCTTTGGAAAAACTCCAAAAGGTTTTAAAATTTGTTTGGTAAGGTGGTGAGTATTTGAAGAAGTGGAGAGGGTTTTTCTATCTCTTTGGCCGTGAGCTTCACTTAGGGAGAAGGAAGAAACTCCTATCATCTTGGTCAACCCATATATATAAAAGGAGTATGAAATATTTCTAAAATTACACATGTTCCTATTGTCGTGTACCACTTGCCCCTTTAGGTTTAGGATCATCATTCATCTTATTTTAGGCTTCATTAGCAAGCAAACCCTCAATGGTTGATCTTGTGACACATAAGATAGGATATAAAAAATGTTAGATATTTATATCATTGTCTAGTGAGACAACAAATCTAAGATAAAACCAAAATAAGTGTTTGGCACTCCCATTTCCCTCAAGATGAATCCGAAAACTTCTCCAAACTGAACTTCTTAAGATACCATGTGTCTCAACACATGTCAAGTCATTAGATTAATCACAATTTCTAAATCAAAAGACAAAAGAAAATCAAAACACTTGGGATATGTTGAGTTGTGCCACATACTCCCTCCTTAGGTTTTAGTATCATCATCACCCCATTCCTTTAGGCTTGGTGATCAAGCAAGAGATCAAAGGCTATTCTTAAGCTAAGAAGGCCACTTGCCCCTACACATGTCATGGTATCACATGTGGTAGAAGGATATTTTCAAGGGGTAGGTCACAAAGTCGATTATCCAAGTCAAAGTCGATGCTCTTCTACGCTCAACTTGATTCTATCAATTTCAATCCCAATTTCTTCCTCTATAGGGTCTGTATTGATTAAAACTCAAAATATAAAAGTTGTAGATATTTGTCTTATGATTCTATAGCATCTTGAATAATCTCATTTTGTGTTCAAACGAGAGAGTTATACTCGGAATACCAAAATATGATGAAACTGTCTAGAATCTGTCCAATCCGATTTCCTCATATGGAATATTCTTTCCTTATACCACTTGCGTTCTTCTTACTCGAATTTTCTATACAATATTTCTTTAAGTTCACAAAGACCACATCCTCCCATCATGCCAAGTGTCTCCTTTTTTATTTGAAATGAACCAAATTTCCTTTCTGAACCTACCATAACTGATTTCACCAAAAGGACTTCCAAATGATTTTTTCCTTTCTCCATTCATCCAATTATCAATTGCCATCTATAAGTTTTAATCCTAAGAACCTTTCTAGATGAAAATCCTAATCTTCCTAAGTTCCCAACCATAGCTTTTATGTTGACATGTCACTGTATGAATCAAGTAAAAGCCACTTATCTTATTTAAATGTTATTTTCCTTTAACCGAATCTCTCTAAAGGATTTCGTGGTTTCTATTTACTTTTTAACACTAAAGAAAATCAAAATATGCAATAATAATAATAAAAAAATATATTTCCAAGAAGTTTCAACAATAAGCTAAATAAGCTAAATTTTCAAGCAAATATAGCTATTCTAATATAGAAGAAATCAGGTTGTCACATCCTTCCCCCCCTTAAAAAGATTTCGTTTTTGAAATCACCAAGGCATTATTTTAAAACAAGTTATACAGGAGGAAATAAGGAAAGAACAATCGAATTCATACGATAAACACTTTTTACATACACAATCAAACAAAGCATAGATTATTATAACTAGTTTTTAAATAAATAAGGGTAATTAGCCCTCATCACATCCTCACATTCCTAAGTAGCCCCTTGGAAAGTGGGATTATTCCATAGCACTTTTGCTAATGAAATCGTGCGGTTGCGTATCGTTTGTTCTTCTTCTTCTTCTTCTATATATATATATATATATATATATATATATTTCAATCTGAGTTGGCCATTCTTCATAAGTTAAGTTCAGACGTAAATCCATACTACTTGAATCCATAATCACCATTAGTCCATCACTTAGACTCTTCTTTAAAGAAGATACGTGGAAAACATTGTAAATTCCTTGCAAATTGCCTGGTAAAGCTAAACGATATGCCACCGATTCAACTTTTTCTACAATTTCATACTGTCCTATGTATCGAGGATTTAACTGTCCTTCCGAATCGTGCAACTCCCTTTATAGGCGAAATCTTGAGATACACTCAATCTCCTACCATGAAATCCAATGTTCTTCTATGCTTATATGTCTACTCTGGGCTGTCTTCATTTTTTTCCCGAATCATTTCATCTTGCTTTCTAATTTCTTGTAAATATTCGGGTCCCAAAACTATACTCTCACCCACTACATCCCAATATGGGTGATCTGCATCCGAATCGTGCAACTCCCTTTATAGGCGAAATCTTGAGATACACCCAATCTCCTACCATGAAATCCAATGATCTTCTATGCTTATCTGTCTACTCTGGGCCGTCTTCATTTTTTTCTCGAATCATTTCATCTTGCTTTCTAATTTCTTGTAAATATTCGGGTCCCAAAACTATACTCTCACCCACTACATCCCAATACGGGTGATCTGCATTTTCTTCCATATAAAACTTCATGGGGCGCCATTTGAATTGTGGCCCGGAAGCTATTACTGTAGGCAAACTCAATTAGTGGAAAAGGGCTTGCCCAATTGTCACCAAAATCTACCACAAAAGCTCGTAACATGTCTTCCAAAATTTGAATAGTTCTCTTTGTTTCCCGTTTGTTTGTGGATGATAGGCACAACTAAAGTTTAAATTAGTGCCTAATATCCTTTGTAAACTTTGCCAGAAACAAGATGTAAATCTATGATCTCGGTCTGACACAATCGTCTTGGGTACTCAATGTAAACGGACTATCTCCTTGACATAAGTTCGTGCCAACTTTTACATTGAGTCTGTGTTGAATATAGGTAATAAGTGAGCACTCTTTGTCAACAGATCAATTATAACCCAAATTGAATTCTTTCTTGCTAATGTTCTTGGTAATCTTACTACAAAATTCATAAATATATCCTCCCATTTCCACTCAGGGAGTGATAAGAGTTGTAATTTGCCGGCTGATCTTTGAAGTTCTACTTTTACTAGTTGACATATGGAACATTTAGTTACAAAGACTGCAACATCCTTCTTGATTCCTTCGCACCAAAATTTTTCTCTATATAAGTAATGTCTCCATATTTTCACTGCGCTGTTAATTCCAAATTATGAGTAGGATAGTTCTGCTCAAGATTTTTAAGTTGTCGGGACGCGGATGCAACTATTCATTCTTCTTACATCAATACGCATCCCAAATCCATTTTTGATGCATCACCATATACCACATACGGCTTATGGGGTTCTAGCAAAGCCAATATTGATACCGAAGTTAATCTTTTCTTACGCTCCTGAAGACTCTTTTCACATTGGTTATTCCAAATATATTTAATGTTCTTTCACATTAATGTTGTCAAGAATGCTGGAAGTTTAGAAAATTCTTTCACAAATCTCCTATAATATCCTGCCTGACCTGAGAAACTACGTGCTTCATGAGCATTTGTAGGCCTCTGCCATTCCGTCATGTCGTCTATTTCGGTCAGGTCCACAAAAACTTCTTCACTTGAAATCACGTGACTCAAAAATTTGACTTCTTGTAACCAAAATTCACACTTACTAAGTTTAACGTAGAGTTAGTGTTTCTGAAAAATTGCTAATACAGTTCTTAAATGTTTCCATGTTCCTTTTCACTCCGGGAATAAATTAAAATGTCATCAATAAAAACCACTACAAATTCATCCATAATGACTTAAGGAAATTCTTTCACTATAAGGATTCCCTTAACGTTTTTAACTCCTTCCAGCAAATTTAGCATTACTGCCAAAAATATCCTCGCTCCTTCTTTTATGCATTTTTCTATTCGTTTTTCCGTCACACTTGAGGAAACAAAATTAACTTCTTCCTATATGTAATAAAATCTCTCTTTTGATGGCACATCAAAGACTATTTCCTTCTTATGACAATCGATTTTAGCATAATGCTTTAAGAGCTAATCCATACACAAAATTAGATCAAATTCTATTAAATGGAATACTATCAAGTTAGCGACCAACTGCAAACCCGCAACCTTTATAAGGCAATTCTTCACCACTCGGTGATATCCAACTATTTTACCATTAGGCATTACTACTAGTACTTTCTGAATCAAAGATTATACATTTAATCCACACTTCTAAACACAGCTATAAAAAATAAAAGATTTCATTGCTCCAGAATCAAACAAAGCATGTACTATATTTTGCCCCCAATTCAATCTTACCTATGAAAAATTATCTTATCATTACCTCCAAATTCTTAAAATAAATGAACATCAATCAAGGGGGTTCAGAAAATTTACCAGGAATAACTCTAACCTCAATAGCCTCATTGACTTCCACGTCCATATCACTTGATGTAATAGCATATACCTTAGCCTTCACAGGGGCCTTTGCTTTAGTTCCAGATGCAGTCACTCCTCTAGAAGTGTTTTGTGGACAGCCTTGAGCCATATGGTCTCTTTGCCCACATTTAAAACACGCTCCAGTAGCTAATCGGCATTTGTCACTATATCTTCGCCCACAACTTCTGCACGGTGGAAATAGCACAAGTGCTCCTAGACTAATCATCTTTCCTTTTCCTTTATTTGCAGGGCGGAAATTTCTTTTTTTCCCCATATTTCTTCCTAATGAATAAGGAAATCCTCTTTTATGAAGTGTTTGGCCTTGCATAACTAAGTTCCTTTGTTCTATTTCAGCAATAGTCGCCACATTCACCAAGTCTTTAAATTTCTTGATTCGTAAACAAGCTATTTGATTACAGATTCTTGATTGTAATCCTAATTGAAACTTCTGCGCCTGCAACTTTTCAGTGGCAATCAGATGAGGGATGAATCTTCCCAATTCTATAAATTGCACCGCATATTGTTCTACACTTATATCTCCTTGTACTAATGTAGTGAATTCCAATACTTTCTGCTGCTTTATTGTCTCTAGAAAGAAACGGTCATCAAATTCCTTCTTGAATCTTTCCCATGGTATCACCACAATCTCTCCTAATTCTTGCTTCAATAATTTTCTTTTCGTATCCCACCATAATCCAATTTCTCCTTGAAGTAAATGCCCTGCGTATTGAACTTTCTAAATCTCCATACATCCACTAATCTCGAAAGTACGCTCCAAATCGACCATCCATTTATCAGTTTTCAAAGCTCATTCCTTTCCCATAAAAGGCGGATAACGATAAACTAAGAATCTTTCAAATGGGCATCCTTACGTTTCATTTCTAACTTCGTTAGAACGTTGATTCTGACTTTGTTCTATTTGAGTCCTTACTACTTCTGTCATTTGGCGGATAGATTCCGCAATCGCTTGTCCTACTTCCAGTGGGCGATTTTCTACATTTTGCTCTCCACTACTTAAAGGGTTAATACTATGCCTACCTTTAGCCATTTTATCCCCCTAAAACACACCAAACCTACCATAAGTCACTTTTACCTTAGCAACTCCAAATTCTAAAATCCAAGACATCTATACTTCTTCCACATAAAATTCACCTTAACGCCAAAAATTTTAAACCTATTTTAGTACTATGTGATATTTTTCCTAGGACAATATGGATTTACCCATTGTCCTAGGATATCACTCTGTAACGTTTCCAATTTATGTCTGGGATTTAACATAAACTGAAGAGTCAGGACAAGTAACATAAGGCTACATACCCTTCGTACAAATAATCAATAACATGCATGCACCTAAACTTACTAGCAAAATGCAGTGGGAAGTGCAACGGAATATGGTTAAACTCCGAAATATGCAAAGGAAAACTAACTTTGCACAACAATCACATAGTAAACCTTAAACATACCCATAGATTAATATTTACAATAACATCAAGTATCAAGTCATACATAAACTAGATATCCTGAAATACATATATTTAAGTCTTCTTTCCTCCAAAATGCGGTTCATCAAGAGGAGAGTAATCTGTGGGCCTTTCAGGGTTCACCGGAATCTCTTGATGAGTCTGAATTTCCTGATTTGTCATATCTACCTACAATAAGGTCTATAGTTCCAAAAAGAACAATAGATAAAATCAAAGACTGAGATTTCAAGAAATCTCAGTAAGTGCATTATTAACATTAACTTAAACCAAAATAGTAAATTCACAGAACACGAAAATGCACATAATCTTATCATGACACTTATTGTTATTGACTTATACACAACTTATACATAACTTAGAGTACTGGCATTGGATTGACTAAATTTTTTTTTCAAATAAGTACAAATTTATTTGAAGAGAACTTTGAATTTACTATTCACTTCTTTAAAATAAGAGTACTTTTATTTTCTTTTTCTACTTTTTTCTACCCACTATTGATCTAATTGGACAAAAGTTTTTTGATATGTGTGCAAATTTGTACTTATTTAAAAAAAATTTAGTCAATCCAATACCAATGCTCTTATAAATTAGTCAGGCACCTCCTTATAAAACCTACATTTTTCAGGAAGAAGACTTAGTTCCTTTTCATATATATCTTAGCAGTAATCTCAACGGCAAATCATGTCGCTTTCACCATCGAATTTCTTAAATTCATGACGGCAAATCGAATTGTCTTCACCATCATATTTCTTAAATTCACTACAGTAGATCGAATCGCCCTCACCGTCACGACGGAACTTATCATATTATGGCGGCAGTCACGTTTTGCCTTCACCACCAGTCATACTAGTCGTACGGCAGTTACGTATTGCCTTCGCCGTTATGACACTACTTCTTATCGTTTGACAGTAGTTACATATCGCCTTCGTCGTCAACACATTGGTCATATGAGAGTTACGTATCGACTTCTCCGTCATGACACGACCTTTTATTATTTGACTGTAGTTACGTATCGCCTTCACCATCGATACATCAGTCATAAGGAAGTTACGTATCGTCTTCCCCATTATGACGTGACTTTATAAATTTCATATTCTTAGTTGTTCTTTTCTTATTCTTAGAAAAACTTTAGTAATCTTATTTCTTGAAAACTCACCTTACATTCTCATTTCAATTTCTTATCTACCTTTTCTTAAAATCAACTTATTTTTCCCTTAACAATTCATCGAAATTCCATACATAGGCTAAACAAGCCATAGTCGAGCCACACCTTTTTCTCTAAACTTATTTTTCTTCAATTCCTCCTTATCAACACATAGGAATTTCAAGAATTTAAACAACCTTAACCTTAACATATGCATAGGGACGAATACCCTTGTATAACACTATCCAAATTTCCCTTCAATTCCTTGGAATTATATTACTTTATTATGATTATACCTTGAAATTTAGAGCTAAGGAAAAATAGCCCTAACCAAAATTCAATAACCAACCATTTAAGCTTTAACTTCATATCTTATTCAAATCAATCTTTTTGATTCCTCCCAAGATTTGATAGCTAAAATCTTTTAGATGAATTTCTTCCTTCTTTTCACACATCCTTATACACATATTATGATGTCAAGATACTTGTAAAAACATATCCGATTTTTATCCTAAGTCTAAGTTGGTGCTAAAGCTCAAGTTGGTTTCACTTAGATTCTTTTATGCCTGTCCATTTCACACGGACTAAATCCTTGATCCAGCCTGTATCTCTAAAAACTCAAAACCTGAAAGTTCTAGATCTTTATCTTGGTGTTCTATATAATTTTGAATCACCTTATTCATAGATCATTGGAGAAAGTTATGCCTAACCTACTAAAACACGATGAAATTGCCCAAGAGTAGCCAATCCGAGCACACCATGTGTTCAACTCTTCTAACTCCAATTTCTCTAAAGTATCTTCTTGAACTTCCAAAAATTATATCTTCCTAAGTCTTAAATAACATTCTCTAGTTGATACGTACTCAAATTCTCAAGAATTTGATCAAGCAAAACTAAATATTTCCTCCAAGTATTGCAATATCTTCCTATAGTGTGACTTATTTCAATATACTATTCTCACAATATGTATGATATTCATTCAATAAATCAATTTATTTGATACTACCTCAAATACATAAGAAATTGATAAAATCATGTTTAAGATGCACTTAAAATTTTCTCCAAGCAATTCCACTTGTGAGGTAGTTTTGTCTTGGAAAATTCTTTGGAAACACTCCTAAAGGCTTTGAAATTTGTTTGCTAAGGTGGTGAGTATTTGAAGAAGTGGAGAGGGTTTTTCTTTCTCTTTGGTTGTGAGCTTCACTTAAGGAGAAGGAAGAAACTCCTACCATCTTGGTCGACCCATATATATAAAAGGAGTATGAAATATTTCTAAAATTACACATGTTCCTATTGTCGTGTACCACTTGCCCCTTTAGGTTTAGGATCATCATTCATCTTATTTTAGGCTTCATTAGCAAGCAAACCCTCAATGGTTGATCTTGTGACACATAAGATAGGATATAAAAAATGTTAGATATTTACATCATTGTCTAGTGAGACGACAAATCTAAGATAAAACCAAAATAAGTGTTTGGCACTCCCATTTCCCTCAAGATGAATCCGAAAACTTCTCCAAACTTAACTTCTTAAGATGCCATGTGTCTCAACACATGTCAAGTCATTAGATTAATCACAATTTCTAAATCGAAAGATAAAAAAAAAATCAAAACACTTAGGATATGTTGAGCTGTGCCACATACTCCCTCCTTAGGTTTTAGTATCATCATCACCCCATTCCTTTAGGCTTGGTGATCAAGTAAGAGATCGAGGGCTATCCTTAAGCTACGAAGGCCACTTGTCCCTACAAATTTCATGGTATCACATGTGGTAGAAGGATATTTCCAAGGGGTAGGTCACAAAGTCGGTTATCCAAGTCAAAGTCGGTGCTCTTCTACGCTCAACTTGATTCCATTAACTTCAATCCCAATTTCGTCCTGTATAGGGTCCGTATTGATTAAAATTCACAACATTAAAGTTGTATATCTTTGTCTTAGGATTCTATAGCATCTTGAATAATCGCCTTTTCTATTCAAACGAGAGAGTTATGCTCGGAATACCAAAAGATGATGAAACTGCTTGGAATCTATCCAATCCGATTTCCTCATATGGAATATTCTTTCCATATACCACCTGCCTTCTTCTTACTCGAATTTTCTATACAATATTTCCTTAAGTTCACAAAGACCATATCCTCCCATCATGCCAAGTGTCTCCTTTTTTGTTTGAAATGAACCAAATTTCCTTTTTGAACCTACCATAACCGATTTCACCAAAAGGACTTCCAAATGATTTTTTCCTTTCTCCATTCATCCAATTCTCAATTGTCATCTACAAGTTTTTATTCCTAAGAACCTTTCTAGATGAAAATCCTAATCTTCCTAAGTTTTGCAACCATAGCTTTTATGTTGACATGTCACTATATTAATTAAGCAAAAGCCACTTATCTTATCTAAATGTTATTTTCCTATAACCGAATCTCTCTAAAGAATTTCATGGTTTCTATTTTTTTTAATACTAAAGAAAATCTAAATATGCAAAAATAATAATAAAAAAAAATATTTCCAAAAAATTTCAACAATAAGCTAAATAAGCTAAATTTTCAATCAAATATAGCTATTCTAATATAGAAGAAATAAGGTTGTCACATTTAATATGGACAATTTGGGATTATATTATCTGTATTGCACATTTTTGTTACTTCTACTAATTTTTACGTTGTGTATAAAGTTTCAGTGTTTTCTTCATTTGTTTTTTGGGTATACTGTTTATAGGGTCACAATCCCTATTTGCGAGCATGTATACTTAGAGAACTATGGGGGAGGTGCCGCCAAAATTTTTACTGACGTGAGAAGTAGAAGTAACAAAAACTGTGCAATATAGATAATATAATTTCAAACGGGATATGACCAACTAGCTTATCAAGGATGAAATGAATTACTTTGGACCATGATTTGCATGTGGATTTCAATGCCTTAAACTAATGGATAGATTTTTTAGAAATGGATAAAAGTTGGATGCGCCTGGGCGATAGATTTGGGAAGGACTACGTTCCCTATGCACGTGGAGTCAAGACCTTCATTGAATTTGCTTGGGCCTCTGCTGATAGTCGTGGTTACATTAAGTGTCCATGTCGAGCTTGTAAGAATTTGTGTGTTATACGATTTAGATGAAGCCGAGCATCATATTTTTGTTAATGGGATGGATCTGGGTTATACACGATGGATACTCTATGGTAAGCCATATGAACCAATACCGAATGTATCATTCGATCATTTAGATTATATACGAGATATTGGTGTTGAGAACGAACAGAATGATGCTGATGAACAGGATGAGTTGGAGGAGATGTTGGGTGACATTGATACTAGGATGTTTATGAATGAACCTGAGAATGATGATCCAAGCAGTCGATGAAATGATCCAAATAATATTGTCGCAATTTGGGAAGATGCAAGGCGCGAGCTTTATCTTGGCTGTACAAAGCACAGCAAAATTTCATTTATTGTGTGGTTGCTTCACATTAAATCTTTGTGTGGAATGTCAGCGAAAGTAATAAACATGATATTGGACGAGGTGCTTCTTGAAGGGTCTATATTGCCGAAGAACTTTTATGAAGCTAAACAATTGAGAAAGAGATTAAGATTTGAGTACAAGTCCATACGTGCATGCAAGAATGGTTGTGTTTTGTTTTGGAAGAAGAATGAGGAAAAACAAGCGTATCCTATATACAGAGAGTCAATGTGGAAAACTAAGAAGAATGCGCCGACAAGGTGCTGCGCTATTTTCCATTGAGACCTAGACTGCAAAGACTATATATGTCTAAAAAAACAATTAAAGATATGAGGTGGCATGAAGAGAAAAGAGTTAAAGATAGCGCCTATATGGGGCACCCGGCTGACTCACTGGCCTAACAGTCTTTTGAATAACAACTCCTCGAATTTGGGAGCGAAGCTCAGAATGTGTGCCTAGAATTCACAACTGATGGATTCAATCCCTTTGGCAACATGAATACAAGTTATAGCACCTGATCGGTTGTGTTAATAACGTACAATCTTCTCCCGTGGAGGTGCGTGAAAGCATCAAGCTTTTTATTAATTCTACTAATCCCTGGCCTGAAATCACCGAGAAATGACATTGATATATTCATGCAGCCGACGATTGAGGAGCTCAAAGAGCTATGGGAAACGGGCACTAGAACTTATGATGCATCAACCAGGACGTTTTTTCATATGCATGCTACAGTGATATGGATGATAAATGACTTTCCTGCATATGAAAATCTGTCTGGTTGGAGTACTAAAGGGAAGTTGGTGTGTCTGACATATAATCAAGAAACTTCTAATAAGTGGTTAAAATTTTCTCAGAAGTTGTGTTTCATGGGTCATCGTCAGTATCTTGCAGAAAATCATGCATGGAGAAGAGAAGGTTATAAGTTTGATGGGAGAGTGGATGAAAGATTTGCACATAAGAAGTTATCTAGGGACAACATATTGAAACAACTGCAACATTTACCCCCGAATAACTTTGGCAAAGGTCGAGGAAAGAATAAGAGAAAGCATGGTACAGTAGAATTGAATTGGATGAAACGCAGTATTTTCTTTAATTTGCCATATTGGTCGTCCTGTATGTTGTGACATAGCTGGGATGTTATGCATATATAGAACATCTGCGACAATATACTTAGAGCAATGATGAGTATTATCAACAAGATGAAGGATACGGCCAAGACGAAGAAAAATCCTGAGAGAATGGGCATTAAACATAATCTACATCTGCAGGTGGATGGAAACCAGGTGGCTATGCTATATGTATGTTTTACGATGATGAAAGATAAGAGAATGAATTTTTGCAAATGGTTGCAAGGCATGAAACTGACAGATGGTTACGCTTCAAATAACGATAGGTGTCTAAACCCCAGCTGACTGAAAAATCAGTGGATTGAAAAGTCATGACTATCACGTATTTATGCAGAAGTTATTGTCGGTTGGCATCCATGGCAAATTGACATCTAATGTACATGTGACCATTATCGAGCTCTATATATTTTTCATGGACTTATGCACTCGGGTTGTAAATCGTGATATGTTGTAGAAGATGGAAGACGATATTGCACTATCTTATGTAAATTCGAGCAGATTTTCCACCCTCATTCTTTGATGTAATGGTCTATCTAGTAATACATTTACCCCAAGAAGTATTGTTAGGTAGATCGGTATTGTTCCATTGGATGTATCCAATCGAAAGATATTTGAGTCAACTAAAGCACACAGTTGGAAATAAGGCTAGAGCTAAGGGTTCAATAACAGAGGCCTATATACACAATGAATGGTTAATGTTTTGCTCACTATACCTTGGCGGTTTTGAGAAACGATTTAATCGTGAAGATCGAAATGCTAATCTTGCTGCTCCACTTCTTTGTGCGCTATTAGTGTTCTCCCAAAATGTACAACCCTTGGGTGCACAAACCGGTTACGATCTCGTTGATGGAGAGTTGGAAAAGTTTGATGGTACGTGTTGAATAATTGTCGAGCGATTAACGACTATCTCAAGTTGGGTACTCATCCAATTTCTTTTGAAATTACTAGATCTTAACACATTGGACGTATTATAATATTTTTTTTGCATTAATATACAGTGAACACTTGGACAAACTTAGCGCAGAAGGCATAAATAATATGGAGGCAAGACACGAAAAAGAATTTCTTAGCTGGTTTGAATGTGTATGAACTACAAATTCGAACATATTTGATTTTGAAAATTTTAAATATTCTTGGTATTTTAGTAATTATATATTTTGTTTTATATTGTCAGATCTTGGAACAACGTCTTCTTGATCCCAGGTCAATTTCTTCTTAAATCCATGCATTGGCTCGTGGTCCCTCACACAGAGCAATGTGATACATATCATGCACTGTTCAAGATTATAGATTTCATATTTTGGACCATGAACGAAATCGAAAGACACAGAACTGTGTTGTGTTGGTCGAGATGAGTCATAAGATAGGTGATATTGACTATTACAGTGTCATACGTGATATAATTGGACTAAAATATTTGGATGGGTCTATAATATATGTTTTTAGATGTGATTAGTGGGATCTAGGTGGTGGCCGGGTTTCAATGCATAAGAATAATCACTTCACGAGCGTCAATACTGCATCAAAATGGTACGAAGATGATCCATTCGTATTGGCTTGTCAAGTTACGCAAGTCTATTACTTAAATGATCCACTAAAAGACGTTGATGAAAATGATTGAGAGATAACTTGACAAGTCATACAAAGATTTGAGGCAGAAACGAGTGCAAATCATGAGTTCAACGAAGATTAAGATAACACTCCGATTGTAGAGGCTTACCAGGAAGATGGAGATTAAGGTATTAACTTGTTTGTTGATCTTGGTGCACTCGAGATACTCCCCTTATCTAGACATGTTGTGGCACCTATCCACCTTGACCCATTCGAGATACTCCTTTTATTTAGAAATGATGTGGAAGAAGTAGAATATGCTATTGAGAGAAATTCTGAAACAAACATGGAAAATTCATCCAACGAAGAAGAATAAAAGTACAAAATCATATAAGTTAAATTGTCAATATTATACAACACTAAATAGCATTCTAATTACTTTCTTTTGTTTTTTTATTCATTTTCAAAGATGCTGCCAAATAGCGCTCTAATTACTTTTCTTCATTTTTTTATTCATTTTCAAAGATGCCATCAAAAAGACAATGAAAAAACGTACCACATCTTCCAAGTCCTGAACCCATTCCGGACTTCCCTACTAAGAAATGCGCTCCTAAAGAGATCAACATGCGGGAGATGAATAGTCAGTCGACACCCATTAGTAATGAAATGTCATTGGTAATTAATAAATTATATTTTAATACTCAATAACATATATAACTAACATCATACTATTATATATGTTAGTTGATGCATCGTCTTCTCGACGTGTTCATGGCATTACTCATGGTATCTTTTTAGAAAAGAGTAGACGTCAAGGAAAAATTAAGATCACAACAATATTTTAAAATTTCTCTAAAGGAGTGGATGATAATATGACAGTACTTTTCTCTTATATCGGCACAGTAGTTCGAGCTTAAGCTCCCTTTTATGTGCAATCATGGCGAGATGTTCTTAATAAAGTTAAGGATCACATTCGGGGCCGTGTGCTAATGAGATAAATTTACAATTATATTTTTTCTCCCTCAATAAGTATATCGTATTACTTACTTAATTCACTTTTTAGGATGAGTTCGACCTCGATTTTACTCGTATTAAAAATATGAGAACTGTGAACGGACTGATGGATACATTATTTCGATGTCATAAAGGCCGATGTCATGAGCACTTCAAGAAGTTTCAGACGTTAAAAAAGGCTGCAAAGTTCACTTTCCAGAAGATGAAGTTAAATTATTGGGTTAAGTGTTATTTCGCAAGTCCTAATTATCAGGTATTCTAAATTAATTAGTTATTTACATTTGTATCCAGTCTAAATTAACAATAACATTATTAAGTAATTTTGTAGAGCTTAGGTTCGACGAATGCACATAATAGATCCGCTCTCACTATTCACCATCATGACGGTTCAAGATCGTTCCACTGTATTACTAAGAAGATGGTAATTAATAACTTTTAGAAATTCATTTAATTTTCTGATATTTAATGTCATTTAATTACTAACATTAAATTTCTCAATTGTCAATGTGTCTTTGTCAGAAACGTGATGATCTTGAAAATTTTTCTCATTCATGTCTATGCTGCTGCTCACACCAATAAACGTAATGAATCGATGGATCTTGCCCCTACAGAAAATTATGTAATCGATATTAATTCTTTTAAATTAATTATGAATGATTTATTTTGTTCATATTTCAATTAATTTTGTTGTTTTATGTGTTTTCTTTCAAATTGTAGGTCAGAATATTAGAGATGTATTTAGCTCTTGGGGAATCCTCTCCTACTAACATAGACATATTCACGAAAGTGCTCGAGACCAAGTCTAGCATGGTTAGAGGATTGAGACGTTTAGTCAAATATTCAGCTGGTTCATCATCCTCCACGATCTTCTCGACCTCAAAGATTAATAATCTCACCAAAGACTTAGAAACATCACGGCGAGAAAACAAGATTATGAGGTTGAGACAGCAAGAGTTGGAGTCTCTCTTAGAGCGACATTCTGATCTAGAGACGTGTGTGCAGGAGCAGCAAAAAGAGCAGGATGAAAGAATATGCACTGCAATCCAAGAAAAAGTGCAGAGGGAGATGGCAGCCAAGATGGAGCATGTTATGTCACTGCAGCAAGTTCGCAGTGGACGAGGAAAAAAAAAATTTGATCTTTTTTTATTATTTGAAATTTTTAGTATTTAGCTTTGATATGCTATAAGACATTGTAAGTTGTTAGATTTGATTATATAATATGATACAATTTGTATGCTTTTTAATTTTATTAAAATTTACCATTTCTGATAAGTACGTTTGAATGTACATATCAAACGTTTGAACCTTAATTTCAACTGCATTCGAATGTACCACACAACGTTCGAATGAATTGACCAAAACGTTCGAATGTTTATGAAACTAACATTCGAATGTCCGACAAAATGTTCGAATGTTCGTAAAATTAACGTTCGAACATACTCAAACGTAACGTTCGAACATTGGTTTAGGAACATCCAAACGTCAAGATGTGACCAACGTTCGAATGACATTAATAATGCTTGAACATTGGAGAAACGAACGAAGTAGTATGTCATTCGAATATCAGTCAGATTGGTTTACGTTCAAACGTCATGTTGTATGTTCAAACATGACTTTGGTAACACATTTGAACCATCACTAACAGTTCTAACATTTGAACGTTACATCGAACTAAAAGGCACCAACCATCACAAAAATACTTTTTATAATGGTTGAACAGTAAAGTGTCACAAATACTTATCTGTGACACATTTACTGTGACAGCTGCTGTGATGGTTTTTAACTGTCACCAAAAGTCTTTCGTGACGTTTTGGTCATTTTTTGTGACGCTTTTGTCTGTCACTAAAGCCCAAATTTGTTGTAGTGTGTATTATTGACTAGTCTTTTTGGAGTATAGAGCATATGGCTTGAGCCTTCAATTAGGGCGTTACAAATAGTATTAGAGTCTAATACAATCAAAAATGTGAGATTTAAGTCGTGCCACCTATGACAAATAAGCCTAACGAGAACATGTCAAGAATGTAAGGAGAAATTGTGATACCCCATATTGAATGATAAAGTGACAAGAATAGTTAGCATATAAGATCCTACATTAATTGAAAAAGAGAAATTCTTCTTCTTTATAATGTTTCAAAGGGATTCCAATAATATTATTGACTAGTCATTTTGAAGTATAGACCTTGTGACTTAGGCCTTCCATTGGAGCGTTACAAATGATACCAAAGCCTATTAAAACTAGAAATATAAAACTTAAGTTGTGTCATCTATGAGATAGGAACAATGAGGACATTAAAAATGTAAGGGGGAGAGATTGCGACATCCTATTTTGAATGATAAATTGATAAGGGTAAATGGTGTATATGATCCCACATAACTTGAGAATGAAAAGTTATTAGTATTTATGATGTTTTAATGGAGTTCCAATTATATCATTGACTAATTCTTTTAGAATATATATCATACAGCATAAGCCTCCCATTGGAGAGCTACATGAATACCACCCCACCTCATATTCCACCAATTCTTTCATCTCTCACGCCAAAATACTTAGTTGTTGGCCAAATATTTCACAATAGCGTTGGCACCGATTAAAGTCCTGGGATCACTAGTAATCGCACCAGAACTCAAGCCCAACCAAGTAGAGGGGCGGGGGGGACGGAGGGGAGGAATGGAGAAGTTATTAGAAAAGCAATATATATTCTTTAATATTACGCAATATATATTCTTTAGAAAAGCAATATATATTCTTTAATATCACGCACTAGAGGATTGAAGGTGTCCTACACCACCCTTATTTTTTGGTTAGGTTGCTAATGACATTCTGCAGGAGATAAAATGAGATAATTTTAGATAAAAATTAAATAAAATATTATTATTTTAAAATTTGAAAATATAGAATTGAAATTTCAAAAAATTAAATTATTTATTATATTTTATATAAGAATTTGAAAGAGTTGTAATTATGAAATGATTTGAGATCGTTTTTTGATCCAAACAGGACCTTAGTGTCGTAAATCACATCGCTACGGTATTTTTCTCTTGAGCTTCATGCTCGTTTTTTCCAAGAATGTAGGTTGATTGTTCATCAGGCTTCACTCCAGTCCTCTACAATGCGCCTCTAAAATTTCCTTAAGCGGCATGTCTTTCAAAAAGTCTGTAACCCCAACTTGCGATACTCATTTATTGTTTCATTCTCTATTTGAGATGGCATAATTGTTGAAGGCAGCTTTCCACTTTTTTAACATAACATTAGAAATTAATAGAACAATAGCCTTACATGATAAGCCCACAATAAGAACTCAAATCTTATATGCATACCCAGAACTCACAAGAAGAAGAAAATGTAAATTTATTATCTTAATACGACACAATGGAATCAAGATTATATATAGATATATATATATATATATAATATTTTATATATATATATATATATATATATACCGATCCATAAATCTCTAGCAAATTTTCAAGGACATGACCAGATAATTTTACACCTCATCCAGTGTATCAAATCCAAAATATTAAGATGCGTGATGCCATTAATCAACAGAGAAAACAGCCAGCATTAGAATTATATTTTTAGTGTGGAGCTTAAGAAGTTTAAGAGGAGGGAGCAATCTTTTACTCTAAACATAAAACCAATTGCTCACTCGTGTTCATGCAGCAAACTTAGTAATACAAAACCTAGTACTTGAAATGGAAACTGCACAACTAACACTGTCAAATTTCTCACTTTTTGAGTAATTTTTGCAGAAGAGTGATAAAATAACTCAAGAGAGAAATTTCAGTATCCGACACAAAGCCACGAAAAGGTTAGGGAAAGAGAATAATATAAGCAAAGGCTGAAAGTCTAAGATATATGAGCCATCCCAGTTTTCCATACTCTATATGCTTTGGCATAATCCGTCAGCCAAATCAATGGGCATTATGAAAAGACCCTTGCTCTCCAAGAGCTGGGCAGCAGCTATTGGGTTTTCCTCCAGCAATTTTCCCACCATCTCTTCAAGAGGTTCATTCAGCATCTGCTGGCTAAGGTAGTGGCCATATCCCTGAATATCATTAAAAACTAACATATCATACAGAGTTTGAGATAAAATGTGCTGATTTCCATAGATGATTGGTTACCTCACGGAAAATGAGAGGTTCAGCACTTGATTCACCTCCCAGTCTGCTTCGACTTAAGTCCTGCAGATTAAAGTTCCCAGCAATCAGTAGTGTCTCACATAAACTAACATGCCTACCTGTGCCTGATTTCTCAGATTAGAAAGGGAGAAATAGAGCCACCTTTATATGAAGCTGCAAATACTTGATATAGTCAATGATATCATCCAGTACAGATGCTCGACCACCCTAAAAAAATCAAAATTAAAACATGAACTTTTGATAACATTTTCAAAAATCATCAATTGGTCTTAGAATCACATTGAGCCTCCACGCTGACGTGTTATCATATAGCTATGAAAAGCAACATGCATATTACATTATGACGGATTTGCCTCCAATGCAGTCCCATTTTTAGAGTGTTGCGCAATATCAAACAATGCCAATGCTAGTTATATTAGCACAATTGTAATTGTGAAGTTCAGGACCTTCATATCTACAAAAACAAAAATGCTGTATTCTTGTATATTTGCACAACTGAAGTCTTTTTGCATCATAACAGATATTACTAATCAATTGGATGCATTTTCAGGATTCCAAAAACTGAGAAATCTGAGTAGTGTAATAGAGTGCTAATTTTACATAATAAATTCCTCTTCTCTAAAATTTAAACTTGAATTAGAGAGCTCTATACGTGTAAGTTGCAAATGGAGCAACATGTTCTACTCTATTATGGTTTATAGGCAACAAGTTCAGATGCCTTCTCTTTCTTGACAGCCAACTAACATTTGGTCTACTTTTGTTGACTGTGATGGTTTATGCATCACATTTAATAATGCTTGAAGGAAGATAAAGCACCCATTAATCCACCGTTTGCGCTAGTTCTATAGTGGCTACTGAGAATTGATTACAGACGAAAGCATCAGAGTAAGAAGATACAAAAAGATAATGAGGTAAAAAGAAGGCATATTCCAAACAAAACAAGCAACAGTGAGAATACATACAGATTACAGCCATTGCATACGCAAACAGATTACCTCTGCAGAATATGGAAGAAGTTCCTGCAATGCATTGATTCTCTCACCAATTCGTAGCCTGCGATTCTGAATTAAGAAACACCGAGTCAAAAAGGCTAGAGAGATCCAAGAAATATGTGATGTAATTGAAACAATTTTTCAAAAAAATTAACCAAGCTGAAGAGAATGAGTATTCTTAACATTTTCACTTTGACTGACAGAGTTCATGACGCATTTTTTTGACCTAATACAGTTTTGGGCAAAGCCAACTAGACTGTAAAGTGGTTTGTAGAGGTATTTTGCTTACTCGATCAGTTGCCATAGCTCCCTTTCTGCGAAGTGATTTGGACGGGAAGCTAGGTGTTGTAACAATTCCAGGATCAAGTTGAGAAACATTATCATTATGTCCAACCAATTCTTGTGCGCAAGAAGCATGACTCTTGAAAGAATTCTGTAATGTTTGATGCTAATTCTTAAGAAATGAGCCATCTCGAACTGATGAAATCTATTGAGGCAAGAACCTCAGCCGGACGTCACACTAAAAAGAAAGTAAAGATAACAAGATTCACCTGAACATGTATCTGACATTGTTTGCTAATGGATTTATTACCAGGTTCCCCTTCATCATGTAGCCTAAGAAACCGTACCTACGCAAAACAAAAGGAATTCAATATGAAATTCCATAAACTCAAAGGATAGTTGATGTGAATCCGTGAATATGAAAAACAGTTAGGGGCAGAACTTAAGACATTGAAACTCTCGCCATCTTTTTTCTTCTGAAGGACAGAACACAAAGGTCCAGCTACATATTCTGAAGTTGTAGGTTGATTAGGCTACCATACCTTAGAAGTATCCATGTCATGGAAGGAACCAACAGGTTTCGAAGCAGGAGCCATTCCAAAGTTGTTGTACATTATATCACTTTGGATTTTAGAGACACCACCGAGAACAGAATGTATTCCACCAACACTTGAAGGAATGCCCTCCAACATGTCTTCAGTAGAAGCCTTCGGCAAAAAAGTTGAACTTTCTGTGAGATAGTCAACATAATTGTGACATAATCTTGGGGTCTCAATCCACTCTGCTAAAGGCAGAGCATTAATCTGGTTGCCACATTTTCCATCAGACAAAATGAAGTTCTGGGCCGGATCATCTTCAGGTAAATGAGAGACTTCATTAGCTTTTCCGCCATAATTTGTAGACATCAAATTCAGAGGATTGTCATTACTGGTTCCACTTTCCTTTTCCATATATTCCGGGGCACAAATTTTCTGAACCTTTAACGGTCACAAGAAAGGAAATGGCATGAACTACCATCTACAATCTATTCTCATAGGCTTAACAACCAACTCCTCATAGAATAGAAACATCAGCACAGATTAACAATAATAAGCTTATGAATATCGTGTATCTACTAGTAACTGATAAAAGTAACAGGGTTCTTCGTAGGTGTTAATTAATAATTGCACAACTAGGATAAACTGAGGCCGCGATGAGGCAATTGGAAAACCCATCATTTTGCTAATGCCAACCCCAAAAAAATGGATATGAAGAGACATACCAGAAAATTAACCCAGTGAAATAAAATGAAGAACTGTTGAAGAAGAAATTAGAAACCCAATCTTTGAGTTACTGCTAACAGATAAAGCGTAAGGTTTACACGACAAAAATCCCTAACAAATACCGTAGTAGAATTATACTAGCAAACATCTTTGTGTAGGAAAATCCATTAGTTTGGTTCATTCCGTTACTGAGTCAAGAACAAATTAATTTTAAAGGGGAAAAAAAATAGACAAGAATCCGTGAAACCTACACTAATATTCAATAAATGCAATACTCTATCCAAAAGCTTCAGAGAATAAAATTGAAGGTACCATAACTGACAAGTAAAATCACTCCATGCCCACCAGCAATGCTCCCACAACGGATAGACAGAAATAACTTTCCCATAATAACAGAGAACAAATCGTTCTAAAAGATTTGTTCTGAAAAGAAACAGACTAAAAAGGGCTTTGCTTAGACTTGAAAAAAACAAAAATGGTTTAAGGTTTGGAACTTACAAGTGTAAAGACACAATACAAAGTAGCTACTCGACTCTCGAGGTGGGTGAGCTTGGAGATGCTTGAGACTCGATACACAGAAAAAGAAAAGCAAATGTGAGGGAATGAGAAGCAGAGAGACTGAGAGACAGAGAAAGATGATGGAAAGTTTAAAACTGCGGGCGTTCCGTAGCTCACGCATTCTTACTGGTACGTACATGTAATGAGGGGGGAATTATTATCATTGTATATTGTTATTATAAGTTTTTTGCTATCAGATGGTCTGGATATAAAAAAAAAACCAATTTTAGTATTTAAGGTTGTTGGACGATGAACAAAACATATTGTCCCGGTCCAAGAATTTCTGACAGGATGTATACCAGAGGCTGGTTGGGAGGCCAGGACATTTAATCCACCATCTCCATATATTTGCAGGGTAGTGATACCCTTATAACCTAGTTATTCCTTGTTTATTATTTTACATGTATTTATTTTTTTATTATTTTTTAAATATTTTTTTAACATCCTTAATTATTAAGAATTTTTTTAAAAAAAAAAAATACAACTTCACTAATAATCACCTTTTTAATTATTAAGTAAAAAAATTAAAAAATTAAAAATTAAAAAAAAAAGTAATAAATGAGTTATAGATAAATAATAAGGATATCATTTTCCATATTTGCAACCCAGTAGCGGAAGTGCTCCCACTCCTGCACACTTCCCTCCACCAGTGGATGGTGGTCATGCGAACATAAAGGGGGCGTGCATTTTATTGTCCAATTTATGCTTTTGTAAGCAGTGTTGCTTTCTCAAGTTGTATAAAGTACAAATTGGGCTTTATCAGGACAGATTTTATGTTTGGAAAGTAATTGACAACGTGAATGATTTGTTTTAGTGGATCTAAAGTTAAAATAAAAAAATAAAATATATTTTGTTTTATTTTTATATAATTTTTTATATAGTATAAAACAATCTAGTAGTAAAATTTATAATAAAATTAAAATACGTTTAATATAACTTATATATTAAAAATATATATGATATGTCAAGATCATATTATTATAATAAAAATATATTAGAAATACATTAGAAATCATCATTTTTTATATTTTTTATTTTTATTTACAATAAAAATATATCATCATGTTATTATATTATTTTTTTTTTTTAAAATGTGTTTTATTTTTAAATTAGATTAAATTTTGTAGAAAGAAACCAAGATAACTTTTAGAGATGAGACAAACATAAAATAAAATTAATATTATTTTACAAAATCATAAAAATCAAGATATTTTTTTTCCCTTCAAAAATATATATATTATTTTTATTTTTATTTTTATTTTTTGGAGAGGGTGGGGCTATGGGGAGGGGGGTTACGGCCCTCCTTTCCTAACATGGCTCCACCACTAAGTATAAGTAATATGCGTTTTTTACATGTGACTACATAAAAAATAATAATCATACATCATAAAATTATATATAAAAAATAAATATTTATAAATCATTTTATAAGATAATTTTTTTTTAAAATTTGCTAAAGTCAATTTCAATAAAAAATTTTGAAAATCTTGAAATTTGAGGTGATAATTTTAATAAAAATTTGAAAATTTGAATATTGGAGAGCAATTTTAATTATATATAAAAAATAATTATTTACATACTAGATTGATTTTTTTTTATATTTTTTTTTTTAAACGAGGACATCTTTAAAAAACTATATACTTAAAATAAAATCTTTAAAAATTTTGGGGCAGCCCCCAAGTGTAGGTCCGCCCTGGGCTTTACCTTATTCCTTTGTATTTGTTTGTCTAGAAACTACTCTAACCCTTATTATTATATAAAAATAATTTTATAAATTAACGTGACCCGAAGTGATTAATTAAATTATAAAATTATTTTTATATAATTATTTTGTGAATATAAAAATATTCTATTTGTTTTCATAAAGTAGTATTTCATTTTTCTCAAAAGAGAATAAAAAAATTAAATAAAGAAGAAAAGATAAAAGGAGGACTTTAAAAAATCACACTTTTTAGCTTTTTTTTTTTCTTTTTAATTTAGGCTATTCTTGACATCTAATTAATTTTCAATGAGCAAAACTGTTGTGTGAAAAATAGAAAATTAGATAAAGAAACATGATATTTTTTTTTTCAAAAGTAAGGATCACTCATCACTTTTGGAGCTTTATGATGATTTAAGTTATCTTATTTTAAGCAATGTTTTGAATACTGAATTGGTGGGCATACCGTTCAAGATATTGAAACAAAATATTTTAGTACTGGTATCGGTATCGTTTTGTATACCATTTTAAAATACTCTATACATAAATAAATTATATATATATAAATATAAATATATAAATTATATTTTAAAATAATAGTCAATATATTAATAAATTATATATAAAGATATATATATACATGTAATTATTCTAACATCAATTGAGGTAAAAAATAGTAAAAAATGTAAAAAGAAAAAAAGTGAATAGCCGAAATCAGGTATGAGGCCGGTACGGCCGAAATGGTACCACCGGTACGAAATATGTTGCTAACCTGTATCAGCCAGTACGATACGATATTAAAAAAACTAGTTTTAAGGTCTTGTTTGTTTTCACACATAAAATAAGATAAAAAAGAGTTGAGATAAAAATTAAAAATTAAATAATATATTATTAGAATGTATTTTTTAATATTATTTTTATTCTAGAATTTGAAATTTTTGAAAATTTTATTTTATTGTATAAAAATTCTAAAAAATTATAATAATTATATGAAATAAGATGAAATAAAATTTAAATAATTATGAAAACAAACGAAGCTAAGTATCACATTCTTGTAACTAATTACTTGTAATAAAATTTAAAATATGATCACAACACATCTTGCAGAGAGAGTTAGCATCCAATACACCACTCCTTACATGTCTCTTTTAATAATCAACAGCAACGTTATTAAAAGTAGAATTATCAAGTACACATCCTCAATTATTAGGTATTAGGAGATGGTAAGCAAGTGAGCTAGGATACCTATAACTGGAAGAAATTGAGATACCCATAGCAAATAGTTATTGATATTGAGTTTGATAAAAATGAGTTGAGTAAGATTTGAAATGAGAAAAGTAGAAGCAGAGTTAGGTATTGACATAGTGATTTTTCGATGTTAGCCTTGATGGCTCTAAATACCATGTAAAATAACCCAGAATATGGGAAGAATGATCTTGTATTCATCACCTTGTACATGTTGGTTTATATACATGTAAAAAGAATGTAACGCATAGAATTTAGAATTATACAATTAAAGACTAATAAATTACAATACATTTATGATTACAAAACTGAATCCTATCACTATAAATTGATCATATCAGCGTTATGATTCTTCCATATCAGATTGCTTGATTCCAGCCATGATATTTTCTTCTTGTCTGTGATCTTCAACTTTTTATTTTAGACTTGCTTTTGTGCTGTCTTTATTCATGTATGGAGCATTGTAGTTATGACTAACATGGGTTTTCGAAGGAAGAATTGGAAAGAACTGTTGCCATAATGAAGAGTATCTAGGATAGGAGAAATGAATAAGTTTTATAAAATAAAATTTTCAAGTCTTGCAAGTTTGTGAAGTTAGCAATGGCAAGACTACAAGAGTTTCAGGAGGCAAACCTGATGAGGTTGAAAGACAGAATCAAGGAGGATCAATAAGGGAAAGGTGTTGGAAAAACCTGAAAGGCTGTAAGGAAAGGGCAATACTTTTAAAGCAAATCTCGATGCTACTCTTGATATATATATATATAACAGAGAATGTGAATTAAGGTTATAGTGAGATATAATAATAGTAATTTCCCTAACTTACATGTGCTCTAAAAAAAGGATAGATAGTTTCACATTTTCTTATCGAGTATAATGTCCTGTGAAGGGCTATGGAATTATATAAGGAGCTAGGATTTATGAAAGTCAACTTTGAAGGGGATCCAAGAGGTGTTAATAAGGTTGTTACGTATGAAGAAGTGGATGAGTCGGGGAGAGGGCAAGTGGTGGGGGACCTTAAGAAAATGTTAATGTCTTGTGGGTAATGGACACTGACTTTCGCACAAAGAGAAGGCATGAAGCGGCTCACAATCTAGCTAAGATGGCTTTGTTTACCTAAAGGAGAATTTTGTTGGATTGAAAGTTAGGGGTGTAAATGGTCCAATCCAGTCCAGTCTAGAAAAAATGTTGACCGATTTCATTCAGTTTAAAAATTTTTCCATCCTGGACTGAACCGAATTCCTATTCAGTCTATACTGATCTGGTCCAATTCGGTCCAGGGGCACCTAATATGATTTAATGGATTAAATTTAATCCAAAATCTTGCAATAATGAAAAATAATTTTTAGTCTAAATTTAATTATCTTCAGTCCAATTTACGTATTTATCATAGATTTAAGTCAAATAATATTGAAAAAAACTTATTCTTAAAATAATTAGCAAAATAAAAGATAATCTAAATAAAAAAGTATAAGTTATAATTTTTATACTACAACTAATCAACTACTATAAATTATAATATGTTAATATTATAAGAATATATATTATATATTAATATATTATACTACCACTCTTAATTTATATTAATATTAATATTATAATTTATATACTATTATTTATATATAGATATATATAAAAAAATAAAAAAATAATAAAAAAAGCCATTCGGTCCGATCCGATTTGGTCCAGAGGAAAAATGCCATGGACCAGGATTCGGACCGGACCGGACCGGACCGAAAATGTTCGGTCCATACAAAAAATGAACCGGACCGGACCGGACCGAATTCATCCGATCTGATCCTGATTTGGTCCATGCGGTCCGGTCCACCGATCCAGTTCGATTTTTTCACACCCCTATTGAAAGTGTTCTACAAGAAATTAACAATTACTTGTAAATGACAGAATTTGTAATGCTTTTGAATATACAATGGAATGATACGAAAGTTATTTAAAGAATAAAAAAAGAGCATCCAAACGCAATATAGAGAGCATATACAAACCTAGCAAGTAGCAACTAATCAATTATCAATCATTAAATAAAATCTCATATTGCTTAATCATAAAATATAATTTTAACCCACAATATCGTCATTCTCTGCCATTATCTACCATGAAAATGGGAAATTGGTAAATAATAAGGGACGGTAAAGGAGAAGTAATTGCAACTATGTGTATGCCAAGGGAAAAGATCAAGACTGATGTGATGGCTGAAGCCAATGCTCTATGGAAGGCACTCGAGTTCTACGAGGAAATAGGCATCCAAACAGCTATGGTGGAAGGAGATGCATTGAAGAATATAAAGGAAGTGCAATCAAGAGAGGA
This sequence comes from Platycarya longipes, assembly GCA_036559045.1. NCBI lineage: Eukaryota > Viridiplantae > Streptophyta > Magnoliopsida > Fagales > Juglandaceae > Platycarya > Platycarya longipes. The sequence goes on along the minus strand of CM071796.1, from coordinate 13,477,348 downwards.
GAACAATGGTTGGAAACTGCAATTCACCCCTAGAGAGGGGAATAGGGGACTGCACACAAATTAGCTAAGTTTGCACTTCAAAGTGATGAAGAACAAGTATGGTTAGAGGATTCTCCATATTGGTTAAAACCAAGTATCCAACTTGAGAAACTATGTAACTTTGTTAATGATGAATGAGAATGAGAAATCTATTATTAAAAAAAAAAAAAACCCAATGCCATTCCAATATTTCCCTTCAAAAATCAACCTAAACATGCATATAATTATCCCTTAGCATAGGGCCGCCAGATCGCCACCACATGGCTCCGTTCAGGCCACCCTGTAATCCGAGATGGTGGTGCCCTGGTCCATGGAATTTTCTAGAAAGCCTTTTGGAGCTAAGTTTAAATCTAAATATAGCACAAATAATGTCTAATTCAATATAACTAAATAAAACCATATAAACTAATTGATATATATATATATATATATATATTGTTAGCATAGGACTTAAAATAAAAAATGATGCTTTGGTCCTTTTAATAAGTTTACAACTGTAAATCATTTTTATAACTTACAAATATGTATACAAGTTTCCTCCAAATTGAATTGGAGAAAAACTCCTCCAATCTATTATGAAAATGACATATGCCCTTTGACCATGTGACAGCACATGTTTTTTTTTTTTTTTTAAATAAAAAAAAAAGTCAAGTTAGAAATATGTCTTATGTCCATTACACGGTGTTTGTGAGCTGTCACGTGTTTTGGGGAGGCATGACAATTTTTTATATGGGTAACTTCCTCCAACCTCATTTTCGGGAAAATTCCGTCTTAATAATATAATAAAAATGCTAATTTTATTTGAAAAAACTTTCATCTCTATTTAGAGCACTCTCATTTTGATTTTTGGTCATTATATTCATATAAGTTTTTGTATTAAAATAGTTATTTTTTTAAAATATAAAAATAAAATAATATAACTAACTTTTGACTTAGACTATTTACATTGAATTTCTACATTAAATTATTCATTTATGAAGATACATAAAAAGAAGTAATTAATAATTAAATCTTTTTAATTATTTGTAATTATTAAATTAATTAATTTTATCATATTTGACTATTCTATCTATTATATGTTAATTAATAATTATATTTTAATTAAATTATGAGTTTAAAAAATAATTAGTAATCATATTATATTTAAATTAAATTACTAATCGATATATTAAAAAAAATATCTTTACTTATTCTCGTCCAACTATATTTTTTTATAAACTTAATTTTCTCTACCTAAGAACTATAAAGAAAGAGTAAAATAAGAAAGAGAAAGAATAAAAATAATAAGATTTTATTATTGTATTTGATTGGCTATATTTAACATTTGGTTTTGAGTTTACTGTTCACAAAAATCAAATTATTTGACTTTTTGAACAATCTAATGTAGGCTTAAAATAAGTTTTAATGTCTAAATTTTCATTAGATTTGACTTTTAGTTAATTTAATGAGAGTGTTTTTATCAATTATTGATAAATTAAAAATTATAAAATTTAAAATTTAAATATAAAAAAATTGAAAAAATAATTCTTTAAAAATTTATTATAAGTAAAAATATAAATCCATATAACATTGCTCATAATATAAACATTGCGATTTTGAACACTCAAATAAAGGCCAAATTGATTCCTTAATTTCTCAAACTTTTTGAAGTAATGCCAAACCGGTCCAATTGAGAGAGTCTGTGGAAATTAATTGGTTTTTTTTTGTCGATCCGTTTTAATTCTTCAATTTTTTTATAAGAAAAATGATAGATTTATAATTATTTTATAACAACTTTACAATTTTACATAAAATGAAGGGTAATTTTATTTTTACACACCTCTCACCTTGGCCTATTAACAAATAATTTGTGTTTTTTCCTAATATTGTAATTTCTCTTTGGAGCACTCATCCAAATAATTTCAAAAAGTAAAAATAGAGATAGTATACACATGTCAAGCAACCGCGTTGCGTGGACGTAATAGCCCTTCTCTCTGTCATGAATTTCTAGAATAAGATAACCAAGTAAACAACCTTCTTGGACCGACCTTTTCTGTTTTCTTCTTCTTATTTTTATTTTTATTTTTTGGTTGAGCTGTCCACCTTGGACTTTCGAACACCTCATGTTATATTTTAGTATTTTGAATTAGATTAAAGCCATATATGATGACATAGGAAAGTTGCTTTGGAAAAACTTATCAATTATTAAAAAACTACTTAAATTTTTCTGTGAATTTTAAATTTCTAGATTTTTTTTTAAATACAAAAAAAATTATTTATTAGGACTTTATAAATTACTTTTATAATTATAATTATAATTATAATTATTTTTTTTATGCCTAGCATTCTTTTTCTTCCGACGTGGCATACTTTGAGTGGTAGATAATTGATATATAATAATATTTAATGTGTTATATTAATTGATTTGTAGGTGATAATTGATATCCTTCTTTTATATTAATACCATATTTTAAAAAAAATAAAATAAATCGTATAAATTTATTCCTAACAAATAATTAATTTATTGATTTTTTATATATTTCTTTTTTCTTTTTGAAAAAAAAAAGAATATTTTTTCGTGCAAATAATTAAAAAGTATATTCCTAACAGAAACGTATGTTTATCGTTCAAAATGTGTTTTTTTTTTAATAAATCCTTCAAAATGTTTTTCCTTGGAGAAAATTAAAACAAGCAAGCAAGAAATTCACCTCCTCAACCTTAGATTAAACACCGGACGAAAAGGAAAGTATATTCAACATAATATTCGTCTCTGTTATTCTTCTATATTTCTGTTTCACGTTCTAGATTTGCCGCTTCTTGTCCTCTTCTATACTCAAAATCCAGACCCAACGCACAAATCCACGCACCCAGAAAACCAGAGCTCTAGATCTGTTTCATAATCAATCAACCAATCATGGCGACTCCTCAGGTTCTTCAGCGAGATGATGACCTTCTCCTTTCATCCGTTCTCTTTGACCCTCGAAAAGGTACCCCCTTTCTGTTTCTCTTGTGTTTGTATAAGCAATTGAAATATAGATGGCTATACAGAGTACGATGCGTAAAGTTTTATAATTTGCCTTGGTTGTCGTGTGAACAATTGAAATGCTGTCCGAGGAGATTTGGGTTTTTCTATATGTTTGGTTTCGCAGTTTTTCTGGAGTACCCAGATGTTATTGTTGTCTTTTTATTGATTTCTACGTTAATTAGATTTCCGTTAGAAATTTTAGTATTTTAGTTGTTTTTGTGCAGGAGAGAATGCGAAGTCCCATGGGATGTCAATTGAGAAGAAGATCGAGTTTCTTGAGAGCTTGACTGGAACGGTAATTTTCTAATATATGTATTTTCTTTTTTCTTTTTTTCCCCAGATGTTTCCTGGAAAAGTTTTAGATTTGCCTTAACTTGATACAGAATAAAAGAACGCATACTTTCATCCTATTTAATCATGAAAAATGATTTAATGATTGCCTCTCCAATACCATTGTGTGTCGAAATTTGCAGTCTATCTTCCAACATGGAACCTTAAGGTTAGATGAAATTATCTACTAGGGATACTTGGAGAATGAGATGAGATGAGAATTTTGTGAATGGTAATAAGGTGGTTGTGAATAGTGGTGAAATAGTTTGACTTAAGTATTTATTGGGTTTTGGAAAATGAGAGAGAAAAAAATTGAATAAAAAATATTTTAAAGTTCATATATTGTTAGGATATAACTTTAAAATATTATTTTTGTTTTTTGGGATTTGAAAAGGTTTAATTATATTGTGTTTTGTTTATAAGTTTGGAAAAGTTGTAATGATTAGTTTAGAAAAGTTGTAATGATTAGTTTGAAAGTATTTGTGTTTCAGTGATGTTTGGGAATGAAAGGGATGAGATGAAAATTATTTCCAAACAACTCTAATTGGTATATGAGTTCTCTATTTATGGTGGCATTTTTTTTAAAATGCTCTTATTAACTTATGCACATTCCAATGGAGGAATCTGGCGGATTCCATCTGTTAAATTACCGTTTCTTATATTCAATGGATGTTAGCGAACATAAACCTTTTATTGCTAATGATCCTTCTGTAGGTTAAGAAGTTCCCATGATTCTTCACAGGGAAAAACTCTTGCTTGTTTGCCTTCATTGATAATGAAGGATTTGGGAATGTAGCTTCTACAATTGTCCCAACTGCTTGTTTTTTGAAATCCAGACATTGTTGGTGTTTACTTACCTGATTATTTTCAATCCTATGACAATTGCTAAAAGTAAATTTTACATCATTTTCTTAGAAGTTAAGCTTCTTGAGTCGTGTCATTGGCGACCTTTGGAAACTTATTCGCTGATTCTTTTGGAAGGTTTCAGGTCATGTGATCTTTAATTATTATTATTATTGTTTGACTTGTTGCAGGTTAGCAACCGTCGGTCTCGCAGATGGTTAAATGATCGTCTTCTCATGGAACTTGTTCCCTGTTTAAATGCGGAAGAGATTCGAGGCTTGTTTGCACCCCCACCTTGGGGTAATTATATCTCTGAAAGAAACCATCTCTTTAGTTTTTCTTTAGTTTTGATGGGAAATCATTACCGTTATGGGCGTTTGATTAAGCCTCGACTAGTTCTGACAATGAAACTATTATAAAGTTATAGTAGCACCTCCTAAGACTTTCCCTAAGGTGAGAATCAAGCTAGAGATATCAATTTAGTTATAGTAAGTAGCAGACAAAAACTACTTAACGCCTACTAATTACAGTATTAAGTATTTTAGTACTTATCAAAAAAGTATTAAGTCTTTTACTTTTCTTGGTAAAACTCTTCGCCATTGATACTTTTAACTGGGACTGAACACGCTAACACGCAGAAGTATCAAGTCTTGTACTTATATTGGTAAACCACTTGGCCATTGGTAATTTTAACTGAGATTAAGCATGCGAACACCCACTTTTCAGCAGTCTCTTTATGGCCATTATTGTCTTGTCAAGTCTCATAATAAATATTGATCTAGTATTTGTTTTACAGGTGATGAGGTACCATTGTCTGCATTTTGCATGACTAATGGTGGAGAATGGGACAAATTTAGGAATATAGACATGGATAAAGAGGTCCTTTTGCTTCCATCACCTATGAACATTTCAGTTCTTTTGTTTTTATCAAAAATTCTGTAGAGAGCTTTTTGTCCTTTGAAATGTTAAATATTTCATTAAGTTTGGATACTATTAAGTAATGTAATTTTAGATCTTGGAAATGCTTTTGCATACTATAGCTTTTTGTATGTTACCTCTAAAAATACTTTTGATAAACGTTGTGATTTTTAGCATGCTTTGTGGTAACATGCTTTAGCTCCAGCAAATGTTGATTTTTCATTATTTTTTCTTTCTAGGCTACTATTATTGATTCTTTAGAAAGATCATCCTCGAAAAAGCCAGGTCATGTTCATGCTGATAAGATGGCTGTCTTGAATGCATGGCATAGAGTTAACTGTCGGACAAGAGAGGCACTTCGGCGTAGCTTTCTTTCAGAACTTATTGAGGGCTATGAGGTATATTGTATTAATAAAATTCATGATTCCTTTTTATAATGATATGAATTTTTTATAAACATCCTTGGCTCGTGTTTCTAAAAAATGAATATCTTCGGTGTCTACTAATGACTACATGCCACTTATCTGCGAAGAAATTTTTTTTCTAATTTATTACTGATTTTCTTATTTTTAAAATATAAAAGTAGATTGCTTGGCTGGGCTGTCTGCCTGTGCCATGTGACACAACCAAATATCCCACTGTTACTCAGGCCTAGCTTCCGTAGATATTAATGGTTCTTGCTGGTTTTCTTTTCTTTTATTTTCTAAGCTATTTTAATTTCAGCACACATGTCAATATTGTGGATTGAACTTTCTGGCACTTCAATTCTTTGCCAACCAACCAACATGGTTTGTTGTTATTAATAGCTATTTTAATTTTCCCCTTTTTAGGAGTGTATACGAGCCTTCATCACGGATGGTGGAGACACAGATAATCTCGAGCTACGGGTTCAAGATCCTTTTCATAGATTATTGCTACATGGAGTCTGTGAGGTAAGTTTCCAAATACTATCGTTCTGGATTGGGATTGTGTTTCATGCTTAGACATGGATGTTTTGGCTACACTACTGAAACCTAAGGCCTGGTTTGTTTTTCCAAACCATACCATCTCATCTCATTTTAAATTCATCATTACACTTTTTTAAATTCTCATACAAAATAAAATAAATAATTCAACTTTTTCAAATTTCAAAACAAAATTAATATTAAAAAAAAATATATTATAACAATATTTTATTCTTTTGTTAACTATGATCTCATCTTATCTTATCTCATCTATGAAAACAAGCAAGACCTTAATGTTAGGCTAACTGGGTACTGTGTTTTTATCTAGACATTTAGAAATGATTTGTTTGGAAAATGATATTATATTTAGAACTAAAAGAGAAAAAAACTTATTGGTGATTTTAATATTTTCCAAGACTTAAGTAGCTGCTGGATATAAAAAATATTATCAACCTCCTATAAATAATGAAACACAATGATTCGGTTGATACCTTATCAAAATATTGGTCTAAAGTTGATACCTCATCTCATCTCTAAATCCAAACTGGGCCTAAAGTACTCACGTTAATATTTTTCTCCTTATCTAATACACATGAATTCTGTTCTTCAACAGTTCTACAACTTGGCCTCAGTGACAGTTAAAGAGTCCAAAGATGCAGGGTCATCGAAGATGACAAGAATAACAGAGAAGAAAAAGAGTGCTGCTGAGCTCCCAAATATCACTCTGACTCATTTTCTGAGGATGTCCAAAGAAGGAACTTGGTGATTCAATTGTGCACGAACTTTGTCTGTCAATTTAATAAATGCGGGCTTAGTTTTTAACTTAATGTACAATGAAATGTATCATGGTCAGTCCCATTAATCAGCAAAAGTAGTTGATAAACATGTATATTTGAAAAAGCTAGTGTGTGAATGTTTCATTACCATCAGTCAACTAAGAAGTTGATTGTAACTAGATTTAGGGCTCAATAAGAACAAATTTAGTTTGTATTGATGTCTGTTTAAAAGATATTGCTCATGTAGTTAATTTCAATTTGTTGGTTTCTAGTGAAGTCACAACCAAAAAAAAAAAAGTCATATACTCAATTCTGTTACTGGTAGATGTCACTATTAGTTTCAATTCTCCAGCCAAATATATTTAATTTGTTTTTTCTGGGAAAGTCTCCACCTCGAAATTGGGCATGTTTATATCTACTATTTCTGCAATAAACTTCTATGGATACAGCTAATTAAAAGGGAGAATGTTGAAAGTAGGGGGAGATCTAAGACCTTTTTTCCCCTCTTCTTCCAAAAAGTTATCCCAAAACTCATCCATAGATCCTTCTTCCACCGTACAGAGGGGGTGGGAGCTTCAGCTACTTTTCTTTTTCCTTTCAATACTCTCTGACATTGTCCATTTGTCCAATCTTTTCTTTATTTTTGGAAATAGCACGAAAATGAGTTGATCTACTATTTTTCGATCACCTTTGATTGTCATGCATCTCCTTAAGACTTTCCAGCTGTAGATATGTAGGCTTTTGGAAGAATTGCGTCCATTCGAGTAGCACGAGTATCACATGCAGCCTATGCCATCCATGATATTCACCGTCACGTTGCGTGTTTTGCCTCCATGCGTGGTAGAAATACGATCAGCAACTTTGGATCTTGCAGATCCAACAAATGTCTAGTGGTGTGTGATTCCCATATGTCTTTACAGCCACTTATGATTGTTCGCTGGTATATTAGACTATCTATCGGATACTATTTTTTATGCTATCGCTTATCTTAACTAAAGATCGTGAGGAAAAGGAAGTTGACGTTTCTTTCAACCAAACTAGATCAACGAAGTGTAGCACAACACAATTTATTGCGACTTTTAATTGGAGTGGTGTCAAGTCCAATAAATCAGACTGCCAAAAAAAAAAAAAAATCCACTTTAAGTGGCTTTTCTTTGTGGTAAATGGGTTGGATCCATTGGTTTTAGATCCTGCCTTTTTCTTTTCCCGTGTTGTGTTATTTGGTCAGGAGATAATTGTCCTCCCACCCTTTAGACTCTTATATCTTGTAACTATCTAATATATATATATATATATATATATATATATATAGATATGAAGCTTGATTAGAGAGAGAGAGAGAGCGAATGTTAATTAATGTCTACCATCAACATTCAGATGAGAATTCTTTCTCTGCCTTTAAATCCTTCATCTATGATATTATCAATTTCAAATATCTATTTTAAGACACCTTTACATATTTCATTTATGTTTAGAGGTGTAAGAAAAAACCAATCAAACCAATAGGTTCAGTCTGGTTCACAATCAATTCAATCGGTTTCACTTTTTAATAATCAAAACCGAATTGAAACTTGGTTTGGTCTTCGTTTTCGTGACTTGGAAATCGATTTAGATTAAAAATCATGAAAATAGAGCTTGGACCAAATTGAAATATATATATATATATATTTCATTTTTTTATATTATGTATATTACTTATAATAAAATTAATATAACATTATTATAAAACTAAAAAGGAAACTATTATTACAAGACAAATATAAAAGAAACTATTTAGAACTTTAAGAACTGAAATTTCCTTCGTTCTATATAAATTTTTTTATGAATTTCAGAACGATTGAAACTCATATTTATAGACTTTGAAATTACTGTGCAATACTTAAAAAATGGTGGTGGGATCATTCACATAAAATAATTAGGAGGCGGCCGCCGCCCCTCAATTAGTCATAACACTCCCCATTGAATTATCATCATAAAGAATTTGCCTTGTTAAAACATTACCAAGGAAAAACCCAGTTGGAAGAAAAACTAATGGCGAAGGAAAAATAGTACAGTATTCTTATGTACCGCCAAGTGTTTTAAGATTGCCTTGTTAAAATCTTGAAAAGGAAAATCCAGTGGGACAAAACCTCAGCGAAGGAAAAAGAGTACAATCAGCACAAGTTTTCAAGACATTTACTCCCCTTAAAAAGTACATGATGATAGATCTTTAAGTCTTCGCATTCTAATGTTCCACACAATTTTCTTGAATATCACAGCTGGTAATGCTTTCGTGAATAAATTTGCCAGATTATCACTTGATCGTATCTTTAATATATCCTCATTTGATTTGAATAATACAAGCAGCATTATCTTTGTATAAAATTGTTGGACTATCATTGATAATGGAAAGACTGCACTTTTCTTGAATATGTAGAATCACTTATCTTAATCAAATACACTTTAAACTTGTTTTTAAGAATTGCAATTATCTCTGAGTGATTTGAAGATGTCCAAGATAGTGTTTGCTTCATAGACTTAGTAGAAATCTGAGACTTGCAGTAATACTTAAACTCCCTTTGAGAATATGAGTTAGTATTTCAAGTAATAAACAAACATGATTTCAGCATATATAATAGGGTTAAGAATTCAAACATGATTTCCATCTAAATAATGTATTAGAGAGAATATGAAAATATTCTCATATAAAATTTTCTCCCCCTCATTGGGCGTTATTTAGGGAAAAATTGTTTATATGGCAAAAAGAGCATTGAAAACCATCCATGTATGATCAAAAGTTGTAAAAGCTTGAGGTCTAATTTTTTGGTTTCGGCAGAAATTCAAATCCGCTTGATATTGTTGACAAACAAGATTTTGAAGAGATTTGAAGGCTTCGGGTTATTGTTTAAATATAATCATTTTTATCATTTGTTTATTCCAAAAAAAAATCTCACATTCTTCATAGATCCAGTTGTTGTTCATCTAGAACGATATTATGTTTGATAGAAATTCTTTAATTAATGTCCCAGATTTGAACCATGAAAATTTTATATCTCAACCACTCATCTTTTCATTTGAGTCTGTAAACATTATGATAGGAGCAGAGATATATCTTTCTAGTAAGACTAATATCTCTGCTCCTGAAATTGTTGTAGCATCAAGAATCCTCAATGCTCAATATGATGCCTCTTTTACAACCATGTCTCAGAGGTTACTAGCAAGAGCGAATGAGGTTGATCATCTTAAAAATCAAATATCTGACTTGCATCAAATGCTTGCAACTAAAGATAGAAAAAATAAAAATTTAAGACAAGAAAATAAGGAGCTGAAGAAATTTGTAGAATGGTATTCTCGTGACCTGAAAAGACGAATAGAAGAGCTGGAACGAGAGAGAGCTCAAATACAAAATCAACAACAGTAGCTAACGGCAGAAGTTCAACGTTTACAAGAAAATAGGGATAGCTGAAATTAATCTCGCTGGCTTTTAAATTTATGCATTTAACATATCTTGTAATATTGACTAAGTGAGATTTGAATAGATGATAATTTGTCTTATTCTTATTTCTATTTCTATAAGAATCATCTTCTTCTCATATCTGCATTTGCATTCTTATTCTACAAATTTTCAATGGCTCATCAATTTCCTTTCAATATTTCTCATGATCAACATATGAGGTATTCTTCACCTCAGTTACAAGTTGTTCCTGCATCATCAGTGGGTGTTATATTACAACATGCGAATGATCTGGCTAATAAGTCAGATCGTAAAGCCGTTTATGAGTTGGTGACTTTTGGAACTCGATACTCCTCCTCTATTGTCGAGTTTTCCGACCAGTTATAATCCAAAAATCGTGAGATTGATGAGCTTAACCAGAAAGTTTACATGCTTCAACGACTCGTTCAAGAGTCTAACAGAAAACTAGTAAATTTAAAGCAAGAGAATAAGAATTTAAAATTCTTGTTTACCTCTTCATTTTGACTGTCTAATCCTTTAGATAAGGATGACATATTGATTTATGAAGAGCAAATGCATTTGAGAGATGAGGCAAGAAGTTTGAAATTTTTGTAACTCATCTAACATTTAAATAATAAGATCTTTCTTTTTTAAATATATTCTTTGAATATATAGCAGTCCTTGTGATCTCGTTAGGAGTTCTAACAAGCTAAATCATTAATGTAAACTGCAATAATGGCAAATCCGGGTTTTGATAAAAACACATGAGCATATAGGATTATTCTCAAATCCTTCTTTCAATATATACTCGTTGAGTCAATTATATCACATACGTCTGGATTACTTTAACCCATATAAAATTTTTTGAAATTTTATAAAGTACATACTCCTAAATGTACTTAGATTAGATGCTTCAAGTATTGTATGTCATGATCTAATAATTCTTATAAATATGCAATGATCACATTCATCAACCGCATATCTAATCCTTTTGTAATAACCAAGCCAATTAAAAATCTGAATGTGATTGCATTCATAAAGAGGAAATATGTTTCCTCATAACTAATTTCGAGTTTTTGCAAGAAACCTTGTATGACAAATCGTGTTTTGTACCACACAATTTCATTTTTCTCATTACGCTTTTGTATAAATACTCACTTAGATCCAACAGGTATTACATCCTTTGGTGTTTGGACAACAGATCCAAATACATCTCACTTCACTAGCGAGTTTAAATCAACTTCAGTAGCTGTTTTTCGTTTTGGCCAATCATTTCTACGTCGACATTCTTTGACGGTTTTTGGCTTACTTTCATCATTACTTCTGTTAATGTCAATGGCCATCTTATATGAAAATATATTGTTGACAACAGTTTTATTTCTATCTATAATTTTTTCAATAATCATAAAATGTATTGAGATCTCATTATTTTCAGGTACTTGTTCCTCTTTAAGGAGAAACATTTCATGAAACACCTCTTCAGGAGGTACTCTTTAGAAATTTCTTCTTCAGGAATTATACTATTCAGGAGTTGCCTCTTCTGGAAGTTTGTACTCTTCAGGAGTTACCTCTTTAGGAGTTATACTATTCAGGAGTTACATTTTCAGGAGGTTTGTACTGTTCAGGAGTTTTTATTTTGTACATAAACTTCTGAATAGATCTTATTACTTGTTTTGTGGGTACGGTCTCTTCAGAAACACCAATTTCTTTTTCTTTTACTTTTTTCTTTTACACTAATAGGTCTTCAACACTTTATGTGTGTCTTAGACTCATCTATTACTGTTTTAACAACTTATCCTTCAAGGATTTTAATTCTTGTTTAAGCATTAACAGCAATAATATATGATTTTACAACACCTTTAGTATCAGTAAATAGATCCAGTAATTGATTTGCAACACTTTACAAATAGATAATCCTCTGAATTTCTAGTTCACGTTCATTTGTAAGAGCATCAAATTTAAGAAGGCTTCATTATCTAAAATAATTTCTTGTTGTGCTTTAGGTACCAACTTTTTATTATTTCAAAATATGATAAAATATTAAAAAGTTTTACTATAATATATAAAAGTTTAGTATAAGTAAATCAAGTGCTTAGCCGTACAATATATACGTGGTCAATGTTCAGTCATATCACATTTATGACAAATATATTTATCTTTCTATGAAGAATTATTCTGAGGGTCTTTACCCTTCTCTGAATTAGATCATTTCTGGTGAAACGGTATATTTATATTATTATCCTCTTTATTGTTGTTGCTTCTGGAACTCACATTTCTATAATTTATCTACCATATTTACGCTTTTGGTTCATTTGAAAAGATGCACCGTTCACTTCTAGAAATAGTGTAAATCCAATATCATTTATTTCAGGAAATGATGTGAAACTAATAGAACGTAATTGGTGATTTATTAAAAAAATTTATTATTTAGCTCAATCACTAGAAGACAAAATAAAAGTTAAGAATATTAGTTGAACTTTTGCTCTCGATATTGCTGCTGCAGGAGCACATTCGAGACATGAAAAATAATATGTCTTCCCTAACATATCATTATCAGTAACTTTCTCATTACATAATTTTAGTATTGAACTGATTTTAAAAAGTGCAAATTTATATTCACTACCACTCTTAAAATCTTGCAACTTCAGGTGCAATAAGTCATAATTATTTTTTGGCAGGATTACATCTTCTGGTACTCATATTTCTCCCTTAAATCATTTTACAAAATAAGAGGATTTTTCATTGTGAGATACACAGTACGGTCCTGCAGGGACACGTGATTTTCTTCTTTGATTGTATCTCCTAATTTCATTATATCTAAATAGATCTCATCAAGGATCCTGGATAAATAACTTTTTTCAGAAATGTCAATAGTAATAAATTTCAATTTTATAATATTTGACATTTTTTATATATATGAATCACAAAAATAAATTTGTGGATCTAAGAAATATATTCACATAATCATGAAAATAAAAATAGAAGTTTATTAAATAATATTTAGCAATATTACCTTTTATATTCATCTCAAAGACTACAAATAATATAATGAAAAACTTATTTGAAGTAGAAGATCACTAATTTCAGTATCGGTAGAACTTCGTGCTGATAACGTGTTATAAAACTAAAAAGAAAACTAGTATTGCAAGATAAGTATAAAAGAAGCTATTAAGAATTATTAAGAACTGAAATTTTTTTCGTTCTATATAAATTCTTTTATGAATTTCAGAGCGATTGAAACTCATATTTATAAGTTTTGAAATTATTATACAAGTTATTGTGCAAGACTTAAAAAATAGTGATGGGGTCATTTACAGAAAATAATTGGGGGGGCGGCCGCCACCCCTCAATTATGCATAACAAACATGATATTTTATCCTATTATTTAAGCTTTATTGATATAAACCTACCATTAAACATGTTTATACATATTGAGTTATCATTTTTCAATTACCTTATATATTAAATTATATAGTTACATATATAATATGGTATAAGTATAAGGGTACATTATATATATAGATCAAGGATAATTGCATTTTTCATAATTAAAATTTTAAACCTTTCTTGTAGTTATTAGGACTGTAAAAGACCAAATCGAATCGGTGGATCGGACTGGATCAGATGGAATTCGGTCTGGTTCGATTCGGTCCAATTTTTTTATGGACCGGAAATTTCCAGTCCGGTCCAGGAGGAGAGCATTTCTCCCCTGAATCGGACCAGACTGGACCGAATGCACACATTTTTTATTTTATTTATATATATATAAGTAATAATATATAAATTTTAATATTAATATTAATATAGATTAAGAGTGGTAGTATAACATATTAATATATAATATATACTCTTATAATATTAACATATTATAATTTATAATAGTTGTAGTATAAAAGTATAAATTATAGTATATCTATATAGATTATTAGTATTAATTTATAAGTAATAAGTGTATTATTATTATTTAATATATTATTACTAATTTATCACTATTTACTAATATATAAATTTATAATATACTAATGTAAATTATGTAATAGTGTTATTAGTTATAGTTAACTAACCAATAATGTATTACTAAATCACTATTAACTAATTAATAATTACTCTTCTTATGATGACATGTAGCAATTATAAATATTAATTATTAATTTTGTTTTTGACTATATATGAAGTATAATCAATGAACATTAATATCATTGATTAATTGAAATGACTTATGAGAATTAAATTAACTAATCAACCTATGGGTTATATATAATATAGAATATTAGTTATAACTTATAGTATAAGTATTAAGTCTATAGACTATAAGTTATAACTATATATTTTATTTAATATTTAGATGAGATATAAATTGATAATTGACAAAGATGATTATTTTTTTATAGAAGTAGTACTAGTATATATTTAATAATTTATAAACTTAGGTTAAAAAATATATTTAATTATTGCAAGATTTTGGATCAAATTTAGTTCATGAAATCATATGGGGTACTCCTGGACCCGATCGGACCGCCCTTGCACCGAATTAGACTGGACCGGTATGGATCGAATCCTATTCGGTCCGGTCCAAGGTGAAAAAATTTTTGGACCGTATATAACTGGTCCACATTTTTTCCGGACCGGACCGGACCATTTACACCCTTAATAGTTGTATACATGGTGTTTATAAAAATAATGTTTTGAAACTCTTATCATATTTGGGGTAAAAAAAAATTCATCTAAGTAAAACAACAAAGTAAACAACAAAAAGCCAAAAATCGAATTACACTTGTAAAACTGAACTGAATCAGACCAAACTCGAAAAAAAATAAAGGCCCGATTTTGTTTTCAAATTGCACTAGGTGTAATCTATTTTAAAATCATTCAGCCAACCAAACACTCCAAGTGAGCTGGGTTTGAGTGAATTCGGTGAACCACTATAGAGGACATTATTGAAATTTGAAAAAGCAGATTTTTCTAATTGTTCGTTGCTTTCTAACAACTCTCACTTTCTCTTTCTCATGACAAAAGCTACTTTTTTTCACAAATTCTCTTTATCTGTTTTTATGTCAATAGTAGGGCCAATTCTATTTTTTTTTTCCAAAAATCCTCTGCAGTGAACAATGTGTGGGAAACAAAAAGTGTAATGAACAGTAATAGGTCCCACAGATTTTATAATTCTCCATAAATATATTTAAACGCAACCTAACATCCAAACATATTTTAAACTCATTTAAATAGATCTCACAAAACTTACTCAATCATTTCAACTCATTAGTATTCATAAAAAACTCAAATCAAATCAGCTCAGCTTAGCTCGACATTCAAATGCAATCTAAAAGTTCTGACTTTCTAGATGAATTGGTTTGTACTGGTTTTCAAAATTACAAAATAAACATAGACTAGTTTGATTACAAAATATGTCAAAAACCAAACGGAATCAAATTGATTACACCCCTTAATTGTCTGGCAATAAGTTATGTTGACTATTTTATTTGAAGCTAGTTTTACTGAAAACCTTTAAAACACACCCTCCATTTAACATAATTTGATTTTAAAGATAAATTCTAAAATCTGAATCTTATAAATCAAATTATGTCACGTAGATTGTGGGTGGTGTAAAGATGATCATGCTCTTTGTTTGATATTGATGCGATAAATGTTGATGTGGCATAATCTTTATCATTGAATTTGAAAGATGATCATGCATCAATTTGCAAGATTTTATCTATTGTTGCATCACAATTGGTCTTAAAGACCTCATTTGGAGGAGTCTCCTAACTAAACTTCTGATTTTTTGAAATTCTTACATTACTAGCATTAACAAGATGCACTTCAAGTCTAAAGTATTGTTTTGATTGCAATCACAATATTTGGATGGATGAATTTTGCATTGAACACAAATTCATTCCTTCTTTGCCATAATCTTCTTGCAACTACTGCAGTCTCTTCCAATTGCTTGTTCAGAAACAATTCAGACATGGTTTCTAGAGTTTCCAAGGAACTTTCATTATTATTCTACTCTTTTATATCTTCTTTGAATATTGACCCCAAACATGTTTTGGTACATACCCACAACAAATGTGCATGTGATTATTCCTCCTCTAAACAAATGGGATATTTTGGATTTTCAACTGCTCTCTTCTTAAACATATTCAAATTGGTGGAAAGTGCTTCAATATATGCTCGCCACAAGAAAATTTTTTCTACATGCGGGGTTTTTAGTTTCCATATCTTGACTAGATCTTCTTGACTTCTACTACTCGAAGGTTGTCTTTTATGCTCAATCTTGAATTTCTTTTTGCAAATGATAAGTATTCCTTATTGAGAATTGGCTATTTATAATACATCTCCAAATCAACTTATCAGGATTGTTACATTGTTTAATAGAAATTTGCTTAATAACATTAGCTTCAGTACTTGAGAAAAACTCTTCTATCAATGCTTGACAAAGGCTCTTCTATCAGTTCTAAGTCTCATTGTTTTGTTCATGAGTCAATAGAGCGTCAACTTTTTCCTCTTCATGAAGGAACCTCACTGCATTTTGAATTTAGAAAGTTCTACTGATCTTTCCAAATCTTAACTTATTCTCCACTTCCAATTCTTTAAAGAAAAACTTTATATACCACAATATTATCTCACTTTCATCTAATTATATAAAATGTGACATATTTATCACTATTAGATGATTTTTTATTAGTTAATTATTTATCATCTAATGATCATAAATATATCACATCTTATAGTGGAACGAAAATAGAATGTGAGAATGGAGTATAGTTTTACTCTTCTCCAAATAGTACTTTCTCCAATTAAATGTCTTGCTTCAAGTATACTCCTCTATATAAAAGATGGTCTCCTACCTAGTTTAGCATGGAATAATGTAGCCTTAGTAAGTATTTTAGTTTGAGAAACTTTTGTTGCTAAGGAATTAGGCCTCTGGATTAGTCTCCATCCTACTTTGCTAGCATTACCAAACGAAAACTTTCCAGGGCTAAAAATCCTAAGCCTCCAATTGATTGGTCTCGTTTATTTTTACATATGAGATGAAATGAAATGAATTGAGATAAAAATTAAAAATTAAAAAAAATATTATTAGAATAAATTTTTTAAATATTTTTTTTTGGGATTTGAAAAAGGATTATTTATATTATTTTGTGTGAAAATTTGAAAAAATATAATAATTAGATGAGATGAGTTGAAAAATTTTCTAAAAACAAACGAGGCCTTGGCCTTCCCATTTGATTCGTGTTACGTAATGGATCTTCCACTCATTCTCCAATTGTTCTCACTAATAGTTTTGCATAACTTTGTTGATTTTTTTAGAAGAGAATTCGGAAGTTTAAAGACTCTTATACTGTAAGTGGGCAGAGCTTGAACTACTGATTTGAAGAAAACTTCTTTCCTTACATGTAAAAAGTTAAAAATTTATTTTCCAGTTGTTGATTCTATTCTTCACTTTATCCATTATACTCTTAAGAGCCTTTCATCGAGGTCTTCCCTTTTCTATAAGACAAAGTTGATATGATTAATGCTTTCATATCTTTTTGTTTCTTTATGGTATTGTTGCTGAAATTAATGCACATTTTGTCTTTGTTTAGCTTTTGACTATACGTCTTTCCATAATTTTTCAAGATGCCAATAAGTCTGCTCCACTCTAATAAGCTTGCCTTGCAGAAAAACAAACTATCTTTTACAAAAAATAGGTAGTTAATATAAATCTTGCATTGGGCCAAATGATACCCATGTGATGGAACCTGTACATTCTGCACTATTGAGGAGAGTGCTCTAGGCTTTAGAACATAATATGAAGATGTATGATGATAGAGGAATCTTGTTTGATACGTCCTGTTAGTTTGAAGACACTTTGAGGAGAACCATTTATTATAATAGAGTAAGAGACAAATTCAATTCATCTCATTACTAGATCAATCCACCTTCTAGTAAAACCAACTTAACTATCCCTGCTTCAAGAATTTACATTCTATTATGTCATATGTCTTGCTCGCATCGAGTTTGATTGTATTTTTCAAGTTTATCATATTCAAACAGATCTCATCAAGGATTCTAGATAAATAATTTTTTCTAGAAATGTCAAAGTAATAAATTTTAATTTTATAATATGATATAAATCATAAAAATAAATTTGTGGATTTAAGAAATATATTTACATAATCATCAGAATAAAAGAAGAATTTTATCAAATAATATTCAGCAATATTACCTTTTATATTCATTTCGAGGACTGCAAATAATATATTGAAAAACTTACTTGAAGTAGAAGACCAATATCTTCGATATCAGTAGAACTTCGTACTAATAACGTGTTATAAATTAAAAAGAAAACTATTACTATTGCAAGAGAAATATAAAAAATTATTTGAAACTTTTAAAAATTGAAATTTTCTTTATTCTAATTTTTTTTTTATGTATTTCAGAACTATTGAAATTCATATTTACAAATCTTAAAATTATTATACAAAATTTTAAATAATAATAATTTGATCATTTATAAAATAATAGGTAAGAATAGTTGGCGGCGGCCGTCCCGCTAATAATTTATAACAAAACAATTGCAGTAATAAATTTGTAGAAGACCTTACAAAAAAACCATTTGTAGAAGGCTGACGAGCTCCTTTCTGAAGGAAGTGCGTTGTCGTGGTGGCCGTTGACTCCCTCTCGAACTCGAAATCGAACATGGCAAAGAAACTCGTCAAATACTCCGTGGTATACTCTTGTCTCATTTTCTCTATCTCTTGATGCCCATTAATTGTAGTTTTAGGAATGAGATTGATTTTGAGTTTGGTGGGGCCAGATTGATGCTTTCACTGACTCAGCGTTCAAAGGGAACCCGGCGGCGGTGTGTTTGCTAGAGGAAGAGAGAGACGACGATTGGCTGCAAGCGGTGGCCGCCGAGTTCAACATCTCTGAGACCTGTTACTTGACTAGGCTCACTGGTGACTCCCCCGTCCCTAGGTTCCGTCTTAGATGGTTCACTCCGGTTTCTGAGGTCAGTTATTTTTCTTCCTTTTCAATACCAAAAGGGAAAATTCATAAACATTCATTTTGTTTCAACTTTCAAAGTGTTTCCTTTCCTTTCCTTGTTAGAAAAATATGAAATAATAATAAAAAAAAGTAAAAGGAAAGAAACCTTAGGTTTGCTCAAGTGGTAAAAGCGCCTTGAGTTAGGTCTAAGGTTCAAATTTCTTTAGGTGCAAACAATTTTTAGAAGCTAGATTGAAAGATTTTTTTCCTTGGATTAACGCACTTGGGAGAAACTCCTTAATGAGGCCCTGTGCATTCTTGGGATTAGTTGAAATGCCGTTCTGAACACTCATGCCAATAAAAAAATAAAAAAGTAGAAGGAAAGATAAGAGACATCAATTTTCCAAGGACCGAAATACATGTTTGTATTTGCCTTGTGGGTATTCTTGTTTATCATATCTTATTTTTGATTTTAGTCATGTTTAAATTTGTGATACGAGTATGATATTAGTTTTATGTGATTCATGTTCATTGTGATAGTTAGATTTAGTTATGGGCTTGAGTCATAGGCTCGAATTGGTGTGTGTGTGTTTAACCTTTAGTTAATTAAGGTGTTACGGTGTATGTGTAGAATTTTTTTTAATAAATAAAATGAAATTTTATTAAAGCAAGTAATAGTGTAAAGTTGTCATGTTCTTGTTCTGAAACAATAATACTACATATATGTGATCCTCTTATGCAGGTTAACCTTTGTGGTCATGCTACACTGGCAGCCTCACATGCATTGTTTACATCTGGTCTGGTGAATTCGAATAGTATTGAATTTGTTACACTATCTGGAATTCTATCTGCTAGAAAGGTTCTGGAAATCAAATCAGATGGCTCGGATATTCAGAATGGCGAAGCACAAGAGTGTTTTTTCATCGAACTGGATTTCCCAATGGTCCCATTAATAGATTTTAATTCTGCTGAAGCTTCGACAGTTTCCAATTCCTTGAACTGTGCGTCTTTCATCGATATCAAGAGAACAACTACTGCAGATGATCTCTTTGTAATGCCTGCTATCCAATTTGTAGTTTATTTGCTCACTTTTATACATTGGTTAATACGCTTATTATTATTAATGACATATGCATCCAAATTCTTTGAAAAGATTAATGATTTCTCTCAATAAATGACATCAAATATTTGGGTCTAATTGGTTGACCCAAGTGAGTATAATCACTTGTTTTAGTATAATCTGGATGTGTGATTGGTTGGAATATGCCGGCCAACCCTTGTCTTTCTAAGGGATTCTTGATGAAAAAAAGATTGTGATGCTTATCAATTTTTCAGGTTGTACTCCCATCAGGAGAAAGTGTTGTTCAAATAAAGCCAGAGTTTGATGCTATACGTAATTGTCCTGGAAGGGGGATAATTGTTTCAGGTGCTGCTCCCCCGGGCTCTGGTTTTGATTTTTACAGTCGATTCTTCTGCCCCAAAGTAGGGATCAACGAGGTAAAACATCTCAGCCTTTAGGATTAACCAATTGTAATGGTTTTGAAGTGCTCGAGGTTATAAATAGATCTCTAAAATATGTCTTTTTTGCACTTGCACGTTTTCTATATATGGTTTCTACTTATCACAGCCTGCAGAATTGAATTATGATGTTATTGCCAAAGCAAACAAGAGACATGTTATTTCAAAACATCTGCATACAGCTTGTTCCACTCTCTAACATCACCTTGCTGACATCTGCATTTGTTTGATTATTCAGTAAGAAATTTGTTATTCATAAACAATACTTCTGCATAACATTCCTTCTACCGATTCCTTCGAGGTCCTAAGTTCTTGGATCATTAATACTTTGGACGGTAGTGCTAGATTTGTGTTACCAAAAGTGGGAATAGAAAATCCACTTTCAGTAGCTGTCTAGAATTTTCTATAAAAAGTCATCTCAGAGTGGAATTTTATTCCCACTTTAACTGTCTAGGTTTGACCCGGCTTGATTCTGAAATTTTATTTATTTTTCAATAATTTTGATATTTTCATTTAAGAGGTATAAGAAAATTCTGGAACCGGATTCCCCGTTCCGAAATTTGGATGAACAAGCCTAATCTCACTCATCTTTCAGGATCCGGTTTGTGGGAGTGCACATTGTGCCTTGGCACCTTACTGGAGCAAGAAATTGGGGAAGTGTGATTTCGTCGCATTTGCGGTATTCTCGATTCCCCTAATGCATACAAACTCATCATTTTAATCTTTGCCTTCATCATGTTAATTACATTTCCTAACTTGTTCAGGCTTCACCTAGAAGTGGAGTAGTGAACATTCATCTAGATGAACAAAACAAGAGAGTGCTGCTGCGAGGAAAAGCTGTTACTGTCATGGAAGGGTCTCTTCTAGTTTAGAGATATGGATTTACAATCCATTGGCATCTATCGTATAATTGAAATAAATGAGTTTTTTGTGGGTGAAAGAATCCCCAAGATTAGGAATTGGAAATGAACCGTTCCTCCCCTTCTCAACCTTGATATGTTTAATACTGTTACAATGTCTCTTTTGATTGGGATATTGAGACACTCATGTTTTGGTCTCTTGCTGTACCTCAAACTAAAGCGAGGTTATTTTATTTTTATTTTTGGTGAGATCTAATCCTCCAATCTCCAATCCAAAATACAGTGTCAATGATAAAGGCAAGGAGTACTACAGTATCAATGAGTCGAGAAACTATCCTAACTCAATTCATTTCATCGTTCTGAATTTGAAATAATTTTTTCAAATTCGCATACAAAATATAATAATTTAACTTTTTTAAAT
Source organism: Platycarya longipes (assembly GCA_036559045.1). Lineage (NCBI taxonomy): Eukaryota > Viridiplantae > Streptophyta > Magnoliopsida > Fagales > Juglandaceae > Platycarya > Platycarya longipes. The sequence continues at coordinate 13,455,292 of CM071796.1, read as the reverse complement.
TTTAAATTTTAGTTTTTATCTAAAATTATCTTATTTTATTTTACCATCCGAAGGAATTAATTTTTGGATTTTTTTTTTCATTTTTAGTTATAACAGGCAATGCGTCATATTTTAACTATTTATATAAGAAATTGATATCTGAAGCCACAATTGGATGGGGATAATTTTTTAAGATTCTTGGAGGCATGTAAGTACATGTGCATAATTCTTATGGCTCGTTAGGGTATTAAGACTTTTTTACTATATTTTTGAATAATATTTAAATGATTAATGAATAAATTTTAAATTAAAATATTTTAATGAATTTTAAAAAATGAGAGAAAAAATTGAAAAAAAAATATTATAAAATTAAAAAACTATTTGAATATAGAAAAGTTGTATAAGGTTTTATGTTTTGTTTGAGTATTTGAAAAATTATAATAATTAGATAAAAATATTAAAAATTTTAACTCAACAAGTACTTTTTATTTGAGTAATGTTTAAAAACAAAATATATAAGAATTTCCAAAAATAATTGAGAACAATTATATTCCCAAACAATTCTTAATCATCAGGACGAAGAAAAATACAATCCTAAGAATCATATGAGATTACTGATTACTATTCATTTTCGAATATGGATTTTGGTCACATTAAACTCACTTTCTTATGTACAAGTACTCTCATTTTTAGCCATATTTCTAGAATGCGTAAATAATTAAGGGCTGGTTACGACGGTAAGAATATCCGTTAATAATAATTAAATAGTTTGTAAATAATAGTAAAATAATTTGAATTAAAATGTGCTACTAGATTTTGGAAAAAATAAGAGAAAAAATTGAATAGAAATATTATAAATTAAAAATTATTAAAATATAATTTTTAATTAATATTAAGTACAATTCTCAAATAGACAAGTCCTCTTTAAAAAAAAATAGGTCTCATTAATAAAGAATAAATTGTTTTAAACATTTTTAGGTGGGATCTAATTTTTTACCAAAGCTTGTATAAGGCTTATTTATTTGGAATTTGTATAAATCATTTATTAATAATTAGTAGTTTTATTTAAAAATTTGAGAAAGTTGTATATGATTTTGTGTTTTGATCGAGAGATTGGAAAGATTGTAATGATCATGTATTAATTATAACAAAAACATGAAAATTTAAAATTAAAATGTATTTTGTATTTGAGTCATGTTTAAAAAATAAAAAGTGATATTTGTATTCATAAAGTGCATAAGCGTCATGTATATCTTAAAAAAAAAGAGTAAATATGAGATTTATATTAAAGAAATAATTTTTTAATAGTAAACTATACTCTTTTTAAGGTTCTATTTGCTTTCTAAAAATATCTCATCTTATTTTAAATTCATTATTATTATTTTTTAAATTTCATATAAAATACTATAAAAAATTTAATTTTTTCAAATCTCAATATAAAATTAATATTAAAAAATATTATAATAATATTTTATTCTTATCTTTTTTATGTTTTATCTAATTTTATCTCATATATAAAAACAAATCAAGCCTAAAAAATTTTTTTCTAAAAAAAAATATAATATTTACACTCTTAAAAAATAATAATTCTATAAGGTTGGTTTTAGGAAATCGATAAGTAGTTACTTTTGATTTAAATATTTTTTTTTAGTTTTTAATTTCGTTTTTATAATCTAATAAATTTTATTAGTTTATTTTTAGTATAAAAATTGAAAAAAAGTTTGAAAAAGGCTAAGGGTTGGGTTCCCAAACCAGCTCTTAAATCCAAGTAAATTTTGAACTACGACGTCGTTTTAGCAAGCGAAGAAGAACGCGTATAGTTCAGCGCCAGCCCGAGCCCTAACTTAAAAATCTCTCACTTTGTGAACTGCGGTGCAGTGCTGCTTTGCTTTTGTCTTTAACCCGCCATCGAGCCTTCGTCTTCCTTCCCCCAAAATGAAGCTCGTCAGGTTCTCGCACTTTCTCTTTCTGCTCCTCTTCATTTGTATTTCCTCTGAGTGCTAATAGAGTTATGTTCTTTTCTTTCCTTCTTAACGACTTTTTTGAGACGGAAATTTAATTTGAGAGAATGAACAGGTTTTTAATGAAGTTGAACAACGAGACAGTGTCGATCGAGCTCAAAAATGGCACCGTCGTTCACGGCACTATAACAGGTCTCCCGGTCTCTGACCCGTTTCTTACATTAGTACAAGTTCCTACATATTTAAGGTTTATGTTAAACCCTAGGTCTTTTTAGTCGCTAGTATTCCTCGATAGTTTGAATGGAAAAAGTGTTTGCTCGCTTATGTCAATCTTGGATCGTCACCCTTGGGCATTTTAACTTAGCATTTTGGTATTTTCTGGGTTTACAGTGATCTCTGATCAAAGCTAATTTATAGAACCAGGCGTATCAGTAGATGGTTTGATTGCACTTCGTTGTTAGCTATATCATTTAAGCTTTTAAGTTTTCTGGAAATTTGACGGAAATGACGCATTGGGACAAATAGGTTGCAAAAATGTTCTTCTAGTGGGTTTAAGTTAAAAACTCACTTGTGCTCATTTTTCCTTTTTCTGTTTCTAAGACAAATGCTGATTTTAACTTTACGATTTGGTGAGTATTGACTATAAATGTGTAGTTGATATTATTGTGAAATATCACTGGACATTGTTGAGTTGAACTTATGACATGAGAAGCAAATGGAGGTGCGAATTCCAATTTTGGTAGTTTCCCAGTTTCTTCTTTTATGTTATAACAGTTGCTTCATTAAGAGAACCTCCTTGTTGAGGGTCTATGCACTCCCTGGATTAGTCGGGATGCTGTTTTGGACACTCAGTGCCAATAATAAAAAACAGTTGCTTCATTAAGAGTACCATGGGGGACAAAAAGAATTTAATGTTGGAACGTTTGTCTGTCTTACTTTTTTTTAAAGAGTGTGTATGGGCTTTTATTCTTGCTTAATCCTAGTAGTATACCATCGATAGGCATCAAATATATCATGAACCGGTATAGCATAACATAAGACGCAATTGACTTCAAAATGGTTAAACATATCAGTTTCCAACACAACATTATGCTCATTGAAGAACTTGTTTTTTGGATTGGACACATTTTTCTATTTTCGTTATTATTTAAATGCCAATAGAACTATTATTTGGACTTTGATAAGTCGAACTTGTTTTAAAATTTCTCCTACTGACTCATCCCATCTTTAATGAAAATTTTTCGAGGGGTTGGTGAGATAATATAGGGGTTGACAAAAAAGTAGGGTATGCTTTGTTTAAGAGATTTTGCAAAAATGTTTTAAAATTGTTTCTTCTTTTATCCAAACATCTTTTAACACCCCTAAGAAAATCATCTCTCAAGAAATGTTATGTAATATTTGCCTTAGTTTTGTGAAAAAAATAAAAAAACCAAAGCAACATATCTTTTTGTCTACCCCACCTTCACAAAACCCAAACCAGACATCAATTTTTTTTTCAAACAAAATTTTCGTTCTTCCTACCTACCCACTTACCAAACAAGCCCTTAGGTTTTCATTTTCTTGTACTATGTTTGTATATAAAATGCAGATGGTATCTTGGATTTTGGGTGGCCTTGACATGTGCAAGGCAAAGTTGTTGAGGGAAGAGTCTTTCTCAGATGGTAAAAAAACCTGATCTTTAAGCCATGCTATATTCAATGGTTGTGCCATCAAGCTTTCCTACCAACAGCTGTGGACTCAGCTGCAGGATTTGTTATACCTTCTCTTGGATCTCCAAGTCCTTGCCATAATATAGCATTGTTTCATTCTTTGAAGTGTTTGTTCAGTGTTGTTAAAAACTCGCTTAAGCGCAAAGCGTCAATGGTTAAGCGGTTCACTTATTAAAAGCAAAGTGCATTTTGAGAAGCGTGTGTAAGCATGCTTTTTTGCTCTTAAAGCTCTCTTTGCTCTTTTAGTGAGAGCTTTAAGAGCAAAAGGCGTGCTTTGTTACATTTTAACAAAAAAAGGGTTTGGTTCAGTATTTAAGCATGTGAATCAATAGCTAGGCACAGAAAGTAATAAATATATAACACATGGTTAATAAAATAAATTGGAAGGCAAAACAAGAATTCAGTGGAGTGACTACAAGAGAAGAAGACATTTTTTCTTGGACCCCATACGCACGTGATCTTTTAATAGATATATCGTGATTTCTCAAGAGAAGTATGTAAGTTTTTATGTTCAAATTCTTATATAATTAGTTGATAACTTAGTTTTTATTTGCGTAATACTCTAATAAAAGAGTTAAATGATCTCTCAAAAGAAATATCGCGATCTTTCAAGAGAAGTATAGAAGTTTTTATGTTCAAATTCTTATATAATTAGGTGATCACATAGTTTTTATTTGCGTAATACTCTAATAAAAGAGTTAATATGCTAAAAATATTTTCTTCTCAGTAAAAAAAGATTTTATTGATGAGGAATAGGCATAGCAATAATATTATTGCTAAATATATTATAATATTTAGCAAAGAAAAAAAATATTTTAATATATTGGCTTTTACTTATAAAAAAGAGTAATTATAAAAAAAATATAACAAATTATTGTATTGCCTTTTTAAAGCCTTTTTTGTTGTATTATGTCATTTTTTTTTAAATGTGCACTTTACCTCGCTCAAGTGCAGGCCTGCGCTTTGTGCTTTGCACCTAGGCTCTAGATGGCTTATGCACGCCTAGCGCTTTTGACAACACTGGTTTGGTTGAGAGAAACAGGTGGTGAATGATAACCCAACTTTTTTGAGAGAAACAAGTTCTTGCGGTTTTTATTGATTCCCCAGAGCTTTGGTTGTAACCTTGGCTAAACGGCACGTTTGGGCACTTGGAGTATCTCAGAATTTTGTGAATAGTAGTGAAATGGTTTGAGTAAGGATGTGTTATTGGGTTTTGAAAAATGAGAGAAAAAGTCAAATAAAAATATTAGAAAGTTAAAAAATTGTTTGAATATGCTTTTTTAATATTATTTTTGTTTTTAAGTTTGTAAAAGTTGTATTGATTTTTGTGTTTTGTTTTTAAATTTGTAAAAGTTGTATTGATTTTTGTGTTTTTTTTGAAGTATGTAAAGGTTGTATTGATATTTGTGTTTTGATTAGGTAATGATTTGATGAAAATGTTGGAAATTTGAAATTGAAAAGTGTTATGTGTTTGAGGGATGTTTGAGAATGAAATTATGAAAAGATTTGATAATTTTGATAATTCTTTGCTTGTCCAAACATATCATAAGTCTAGATGTGGCTTGGTCTTTTCTTAAGTCACAAATGGTATTAATGCCAAATTACAGCCTGAAATGTGGGACTTTGGCTGTGCAACCTACAACAAAATGGCCTGACAGGGGCATTAGCAATATAACGGGGTTATTTAATACCCCCAGTTGAGTATAGGAGGGACATGGTGGTGAATGGGATTTATCATTATCTTAGAGGAAAAAGTTTGCACGTTGTAATTATTTCAATGTGCTCAACTATGAATCTTGAGGAGTCCTTTTAGAGGATAAACCTAGATGTAGTTTGGCCTTTCCTTGAATTGTAATATCAGCTTTTACCTATAAAACAAATATATTGTTTCATAATTTTGTTAGTTGATGATTCAAATTGCACCTATGGTATAGTCTATGCTTAACTCTGGGACTGTCTCAAGTTGGAATGACAGAAGTCAGGATGCTTCTGTGGAGACTTATATGGATAACTTCAATGGCTCTTTACTGTTGAAGGTGATATTTATTAGAGCCGTTCAGAATTTGGAGGTGGGTGATATTTATTACTGAAAATTTCTTGATCCCGGGAGGAATCCATGGCAACCTATCCTCCCCGCCACTATCAATGTTTGAAGCATACAAAGATCAGCGTAATAATGCATGAAATGGTCCATCTTGTTTGTTATGTGCGCAATGCACAAAGAGGTTGAAGAAATTTCTGCTCTTTGTACCCAGGCCTGTTTTGTGGGAGGAACCCTACATGTTTTTACTTTTTTAGTTGAAAAAAATATTGAGAGCAATATAAAGAGAACACATGAGACAGTTTTGAATGGCTGCAATTTTTTGTTAATATGTGGAGCTCGGCCACTTGCTTCTAATACATGCTGCCTGAAATGCACAAAATCTGCTTCACAAAAATAGTAGAGAGTTGAAACACGTTTGTCTTACCAAATTTGATGTAGTTTCAACAATAACAAAGAGCTGAAGCATCTCTGTCTTACCAGATTAGATGTGGGTAGCTTCCACGTTGAACAACCGAAGCACCTCCTGAAAAGTCCATCTAATGGAGATTTGGAAATGCATATTTTCGGCCCCCTAAGTCTTGATTGGATGTTGACCCCATGGATAAGTAAGATATTTAATATTGCGGATTTCTCATCCAATCTGTTTCCTACTTGTGGCATGTCATTTGATGTTAACTTTGTAGGCTCAAGTGGTAAAGGTATGCTTCCTCCTGGTTTAAGGTTCGAATCCTCGTAGTTGTAAGCAATATCTAGGGGCCATCGAAATGGGGAACTTCCCCTTGAATTACCCAAGGTGCTTTTGTGGAAAATTCCTTGCCGAGGGCCTTTGCACTTCCGGGATTAGTCGAGACCTTGTTTTTGAACACTCGGGGCCAATAAAAAAAATGGTAAATATGCCCTTATAGCCTAAACTTCTGTCTTTTTGAAGTAGAAGGATGTAAGGAGGAAGGAGGAGAGGAAGCTGAGAAGGATTGAGGCTGTGTAGTTGGGTTCATGTGGGTGAAGAGGTGAAGTCCAGGATTTATAGAGAAGGCAAAACGGTGCATAGCACTTTAGTGAATGGTGCGTAGTGGAAGTTAACAGAATTAACTTACTGGAGCTGTGGAACGGGGTGTTTGATCGTTAAGTGAAACGGTGCATTTTGCTTAGAAGGGAAGAAACGCAATGGAGGCTTTACGGCGTTGTTTTATGTTTCTTTTTCATCTGTTTGTATGAATACCGAAGTGAACTCTGATTCATTTGTTCAGTTGCTTAAAGTTCATTCTTGAAAGTGTTGGAGATTTAAGTTTCCTCGAAAACCTTATTTCAAGAATCAATAAAGTGGATTCTCGGTTTCCTTTCTTTCATTTGTTGCTATCATTCTTGTTCTTGTTGTCCTTTTCCTGAGTGGAATTCTGGATCTTATGTTGGTTTATCACAGATACCTTAAAATTGATATCAGAGCCATCTCTCTGCAGGACAGCTTACATGGGAAACTTCCAATTTGTAGAACATAATTTAGCTCATTGCGTTTTCATAGATTTGACTGAATCTTATACTACACCATTAGGACTTTTTTCAGCACTAATGTTCTGTTGCAATATGTTTTTGCTTCAAGTATATTAGTGGCTGCAAAATCTTGTTCCTTAAAGATATATCATATTTCAAATTCAGGATTTCTTCCTTCAGCTCAGCTGTGATTTCTTTAAGCTAGCCAGAGTTGCATTGTGCGTCATTTACTTGTGTTTAGAGCTGAAGATAGTTTGTGTTGCATTTTTTTATTTTGACTAATTTCTTAAACTGGAAAGCACAGATAGGTGCACGGAAGCTATATAGATGTTTTGACTGATGGATTGACCTGTTGGCTGCAGGTGTGGATATCAGTATGAATACACACTTGAAGACAGTGAAACTAACATTGAAGGGAAAAAACCCAGTTACTCTAGATCATCTCAGCGTGAGGGGAAACAATATTCGATATTACATCCTTCCAGACAGCTTGAATCTCGAGACTTTGCTTGTCGAAGAGGCACCTAGAGTCAAGCCCAAGAAGCCAACTGCTGGTACTGCTACTCGCTGATGTCTTTGTTGTCATGTGGTGAATTTCTTCTATAAATCTTTCTGACGCTATTCTAAATTCCAGGGAAGCCATTGGGACGGGGACGAGGCAGGGGACGTGGGCGTGGCCGTGGCCGTGGCCGTTAGGTCATGTTGGATCGCTTTCAATTTTTGTGGCACCTGGATTTGTAAACACCTCTGTTGTAGGAAGAATTAATTGGTGATCTTACAGACCGGAAACGAGTGGTATTGCTATTAAATCTAATGTTTTGAATTTGTTATGCTTGATATTTTCTTAAAGAGCCTATCTACAAAGTTTGTATTGATAATCTCACGAAACATGTTATTGTGGGTGCTGACCAATCAGGATTATACCTTTAGCTTTTAAGTAGTTCATAGTTGGAATGAAACATTTCACTTTATAAGTATAAATAGACGATCAGTTTGACCTCAAAGAACTCAAATAATAGACCTCCATTAGAGCACTCTCATTGAATTGGTTAAAAGTCATATTTTAAAAAAGTATATTTTTATACAAATATTAAAAAATAAGTATCATATTTGATCAAATATGAAAATAAAGTATGGAAAAATGTTCAAAAATTATTTTTTGTAAATAGTAAAACTAAAATTTTAGTGAAAAAGTTAAAATAATTATCAAATTTGATAATTATTTTAACTTTTTGACAATTGTTTTAGCTTTACTATTTATAATAAGTACTTTTTGAACATTTTTTCACATACTTTATTGTTATATTTGATCAAATATAATACTTATTTTTTGGTATTTGTACAAAAATATATTTTTTGAAAGATGAATTTAAGCCAATTCAATAAGAGTTTTTATAGATAAACCCCAGAAGATGTTTTTCAGGGACTGAAGGTCAACGGGTTGATTTTTTTATGATATTTATATCCATGAATATAATTGTTAGTGTTAGCCTATAGTTTGTAATTATTTTTTGATGATATGATTGCATATAAGGTTGTCTTTAATTCGAGTAGACTTGAGCTAGACTCAAATAACTTGAATTTGAACTCGAGCTAAGAGCTTTGCTGATTCTCGGGCCAAGTTCACCTGATCAAATACAAGTTCGACCCGAGCTGAATTGAGAGATTTTATTGATCTTTATTTATATTTTTTAACAAGCTTGAGCTGAGTGAAATCGAGGTAATGCTCAAGTTTGGTTTGTGCTTAGACATAAAAAAGAGTCTTGACAAATTTAGTTGAGTCGAACTTAATTGAGTATATTTTATTTATTAATCAAGTGAAATTTTGCTTTTGGATTTAAGGGTTTTTTTTTTTTTCGAAGGAGTTGAGTTTGATTTGAGTTTAGTTGAGCAAGTTTTGGACGAGCAATTAGGCTAGTTTCCTAATTGTATATATCTTTTTAAACTTATTTCATATTTTGGGATATCAGTGGTCTTTGGCATGGTTAGATAGAAATGGGTTGTATCATATTTTTCATGTCAGTGGCTATCGAGATCAATGAAGTCTAAATAATTTCGAAGGTAACGATATTTTCTCAGTTTCATTCTACATGTTGGATAATAGTGGTAGGTCATTGATAAGGGTGACAATTTGTGTTTTTGGATTGTGTCAAGTTAGAAACATTATACTATTTAGGTTAATCTAAACCCAACCTAATTAAACGTATCAAACTTTTAAATCATAACCAACCTATTTAGACAACGAGGCTTCTGTCATTCTTTTTGACCCTATGATAATTAATTAGAAATATGTCAATAGAACACGACTTATTTAAACTTGTTTAGGGTTATTTAACATAATAACCTATTTAAACTCATTTCATGTAAATGAGTTGAATTAAAATACATAATTTATTTCTTATTTAATATATTTTCATATAAAAGTTAAAATCTATATTTATTAGTAGTTAGAATATCTTTAAAAAATTAGGGTTATTTACTGACAAAAAAATATCAATATTTTTTCAAATTATAACATATAAAAAAACTAATATTACAAATCTTACAATAGCTAATGTGAGCATAGGTTTAGAATTATACTTTCAACAATAAAATTATAAGCATAGTGATAAATACCATTATTACAACTCAACAGTAATAAAATTATAATTTTGAAATAAAATAATCTAAATAGGTCAAAAAGAGTTAATTTTGGGTTAAATTGATTGATCTATTATTGACCCATTTGTAAATTACAACATAAGAGATTAACCAGTTTTAGTCCAAATTTCTTAACATCAAATCTAGGCTCGTTGATTTTGTATTTTCATATTGAATTCATTGATCATGTCATGAATTATCACCCCCAAATCTTTGGCATCATTAAAATGTAGGGGTCTTATTCTTTTTCAAGTCTAATGTTCCATTTTCACTCTTCAGAAAGCCAGGTTGACGACCCAACTTGAATCCTAGCAACATCAGTGTAGTGATAAAAAAATAATATAGCCATTTATTTATAGATTCTACACTCCATATTTTCTCTAATCAACAGAACTAATTATAGTCATTTATTTATAGATTTAGTTGACTAGGAATGCTTTTAACTATTAATACAAAGGGTAATGCTATATATAGTCGTAGAGTTGCAAACGACGTGCAGTCGCTTTAGTTAAAAAACTAACTTTTTTCACGTGGATCCCATATATATTTACTTTTTTCTAAAGCGATTGCATGCCACTTATAATTCCATGACTGCATCTTTCATTTCTTTAATACAAATCAATTTGACCCCACTAGAAGGCTTTCTCCTAGCACCTTAAAGTTGTAGTTTAGTTGCAAAATTAATATTTGTATTTTACGTTTTTAATTTTCGTAAAATTGATTATTATATTTCAAGAAACAAGTACCTAGTTGTTATTTCTGTCAATGTCTCCCGTTAGAAAATTAATGGAAGAATTGTCATCTACCATTGACCTATTTATTTTTAAAAGATAATTATTATAAATATAAAGAAATTATTTAAAAATAAATTTATAAATTGATATAATTTTATATTATGTGTTAGATTTATTTTATATTATAATAATTTTATAATTGATATAATATAGTATAACAAATTTTATTAGTTTGTAGATATATTTGATGTACTCTGTTTATTGTTAAAGTATTTCTATTTTCAAAAAAATAATTAATGTAATTCAACTGTTAAGTAATTAGAGGACAAGATTGAAAATCTTTGTATAAGTGGTTAAGAGTATTTTTATTTAATTTTCTAAAATTAAATTTTAAAAAATATAATTTTATTCATATATAAAATAAAATTGGTCATATTTAATAAAAAATTAGGAGAAGTTTATAGAAAGAGTAATGCTAGAGAGCAACCACACTCAAGCGCACACACTCACATGAATAGTAACATGCTACTGTTTCATGTGAGTGTGTGCACTTGAGTGTGGTTGCTCTCCATCATTTTTATTATAAAATGGAATAAAAATATTTTTTATCTTTAAAACTGAATAATAAAACTAAAAATTTTGTCAAATTTAGCTAATATTGGATAAAATTTTAGTTTTACTATTTATAAAAAATACTTTTATTTCTTTTTCCCACTTTTAACTTTTAATTTTTGATTAAATATGACTAAATTTTTTTGATAAATATATAAATTTATATTTTTTAAAAGATAGATTTAAACAATCTAATGAGAGTACTATAACATCCACTTCTTAAGTAGGCGAAGGTCCAAAGGAGAGTAATTTGTCAAGATAAGGTGGCACAACTGGTCATGAATACAATAATAAGCATAGTTTTTACATGGAAATTACTGATTCTCTTTGTGTTAATTGTGTATTTTTATTTCTTTTTGTGTTTCGTTCTTTCAAAGGATGAATGACAAATTTACATGTTAGATGATTGAAATTTGTTTTGGGTGCAGAAAAAGCTTTAAGCTTCTACATTTTTTGCCTTTTTTTTTTTCTGTGTAGTTTAGAATTCGTTCCTATTTCCTACATGATTTTATCAACTCATTATCACATGATTATTTGTAATTTTGTTTAGAATCCTGTGTTAATTCACTCGAGCCTATTTCCTACATTGTTTAGAATCCTGTGTCAATTCCGTAGACGTGTTTCTGGTTAATTCTTCTTGATATCCATGTTTGGGAGAATGTATTCCAAGGCTGCGAATCAGATTATAATGCTGCGAATCTCCTGTGGTGAAGATTTTAAGGCTCTATTTGAATTGAAAAATTATCTCATCTCATATTATTATTATAATTATTTTAAATTCTAATACAAAATACAGTAAACGATTCAATTTGTTCAAGTCTTAAAATAATAATAATATTAAAAATAGTATTATAATAATATTATCTAATTTTTATCTAAACTTATTTCATCTTATCTCACTAATCACACGAGCTTTATTGATAGAGAGGTTTCTTTTAATAAGTAAGAAGAATAAGAAAATAAATTATTAAATAATATGAGAAGTTTGATAAACAGAACAATTTATGGAGATTGAAAATTTTCGCAAATGGAGAAAGTTCTTAAGTATTGATGCCCATTTCTGTTTTATGACTAAAATTCTTGGTCTTTTGAAAAAGCTTAACTGTACTTTTTAAGTGATGCTTTGAGAATGAGATAAGATGTGAATTTTATAAATAATAGTAAGATGATTTATGAATAATAATAACATAGTTTTAGTTAAATATTTATTAGGTTTGGAGAAATGAGCGACAAAAAGTTGAATAAAAAATATTATAAAGTTAGAATATTATATTTTAATATTATTTTTGTTTTGAAATTTGAAAACGTTTAATTTTTTTTTTTTGTTTGAAAATCTAGAAAAGTTGTAATAATTAGTTTGAAAATGTTTATGTTTGAATGATCTTTGAAAAGAAAATGAGATGAAATGAAAATTGTTTCCAAACATTTCCAATTTGTTGTTTTTAGCACCTAAAATCACTTAAATTATGACTATTGTAATGTTTTATTCCTTTTTATAAATGAATTCATACAATTTAATGAAAATTTTTCTTGTGGCATTAAAAACTATTTGTAGTCCTGGCCTGGGTTTGTATATAACCGTGAAAGTAACAATCATGCGCAACTTCTTTGATGAAAGTAAATGAAAATCGTCTGTTTTTTCATGTTACAGGCAAATAAAGGTAATTTCTTTTTGAACTCTCCAAATGATTGTTAGACATGGGGAAACAGGTGCCTATCCTCAATATTCCAACATGCCACTCTTCTGTTTGGAGAATTTTCTTTCAAACTTGTAAACTCTGTTGTTATTATATATATATATATATATATATATATATATATATGTATGTATGTATGTATGTATATAATTGTTATTATTGAATCTTGCAACCTCCAATCAATTAAGTTCATATTGACTAAATTTCCAAGTTTGACCAGAAGTTGTAGGAAGATTGGGCGTAAACTGATGTTCAGAAGCTATAGATTTGGGTATGTTATATTAAAAAAGAAAAGAAAAGAAAAAAGTGGCACTTTACAGATTATTGCATATGGGGGAATGCTCAAGATATTAAAATGCTCTATTGAAGGTCAATGAAAGTTGGTCGATTCTCATCAAAAATAAAATCAAATGCCCTATATAAATTGTGTGACTAGCATTTATGCAGAAACATCAGCACTAAGTGTAGGTAGGGAGAAAGCTTCTTTCTGACAATAAAATGCCAGTTTTCGAAGGCCAGCCACGCTTGATGGTCGTGAACAAGCACTCGTGAATGTTGAGCAGTTGAAAAATATATACATATATATATATATATATAATTTTAAGTTAAAAATTATATTCATCATTAAGTAATAGGCAAAGCCCATGTATACAAGAAATATACAAAAGAAACATCTAGTTACATACTAAAACTAAGAAAGCAAAGACAATTACTCATTGACTGCCGCTCCCTTAAGAACAATAGCAGCAAACTAACTAAGCAAAGTACTTGTAAAAAATTTCCAGAATTTCACTACATTGTGTTAGCTATCATTAAAACACCTCTCATTTTTTTTTTCCAACCAAATGCACCACATAATACAGAAACGAACCATCTTCCATGCGGCTACTGCTTGGGAACAAGAATAAAGGCTGGTTCAATTTGCTAATAGATCAATCACTGCTATTGGCATAACCCAACTCAGAGCAACTAAACAATTTGCACTCCATCACAATACTTTCGCCACCTCATAATGTAGGAGAAGACGATTCATTGATTCCTCTTCTTTCCTACACATAAAGCAAAATCTACGACAATCATTCCATGCTTCCTTAAATTATATATAGTCTCAATATTCCCTATTGCTGCTGTTCATACAAAGAAAACCACCCTTGACAGAATTTGAGCCTTCCAAATTCTCTTCCAAGGATAACAAATCTATTGCTGGTTTACCAACACCTTGTAATAAGATTGAACTGCAAATTTTTTGGAGGCTGTATGATTCCAACATATATAATTGATCCCTATTCTGTCTTCTGGTTTCCACTGAGTACAGAAATCTGAAAAAAATCAGTCACCTCCTCTACTTCTCAGTCTTGGACAGATCTGGAAAAACTTATGTCCCAAATCACCGCTCCATTTGAGTAGCCCATCAACTTTGCGATTGAAGCTTGCTGATTAATAGCTAATCTGAAAACACCCGGATAGGCTCGAAACAAAGCAACATCTCCGCACCAAGCATCAAACCAGAATCTGATCTTAGACCCATCACCAACCCTAAAGTTGACTTGTTTCAAGAAACAACCTCAAACCTTTTCTAATATACTACCATAAACTCACCAACTCACCCCATACGAACCCTGGCACTCCTTGGAGCACCAACTGCCCCAATCACTTCCATATTTTCGAGCAATCAGCCCCCTCCACAAAGCTTTCTCTTCCCCTTAAAATCTCCATAACCACTTCCCTAACAGCACCTTATTAAAACTACACAAGCTATGAACACCCAATCCTCCATTAGCAATCGGGCTACAAACTTTTTTCCAGCTCACTAAGAGGGTCTTTGACTCCTAATATGTCCTTGCATTGACTCCTAACATGCGTAGGGAAAGTGTAGTTGTCTCCCAGTGGAAACTATTTTAACTGATATACCAAGAGATAATAAAGGCCCATGCGAGTGATACATTTAAGTGTGCTTATATCTTGAATTTCTCATTGAAAAACATGTTGACCCCCTTTTGACATCTGTCTCAAACATGATTCCTTTTTCTTTTGTTATTATTGATTGAGCTGGTGTTTTCTACCTTTAACTCATTCCTCTAATGATTAGAGTTCTATGGCAATGTCACTTGCACCGATCGAAAGTTTGGCATCACTCAGCAGTGATGTCTACTGACTATTATGATATATTAAGGCATCTTGATGGTCCAACTTTGGCAAGTGCCTCCTGTGCTTGTGCATCATTCTTTTCCATATCAAAACAAGAGAAATTATGGGAAAATATGTGCTCTACCATGTGGCCTTCAACCAATCGGCAAGATGCAAAAGCTTAATTTCATCCATTGGTGGATTCAGAAATTTCTATGCATATTGTTTTCCCCTTATTGTAAACAAAGAAGTCTCTGAGAACAAATGGAACAACTATCCTGAGTACTCTGAAGAATGGACTGAGGCTGAATCCTTCGGTGACATGGATTTATCTGAAAGTATTTTGCCCTCAGATTTTTTTTTTTCTATCGTGGATATTAGGTACAAGGTGAAAACTATATGCTCAAAAGTTCTTTGGGGCATTCCAAATGCAAATAGCTTTGATGGTTAGTTCTACAACTGCCCATGCTAGGTACAAGCGGCAAATGTACAAGCCTTTTGTAATAATGAGGACCCTATTAAGAAAAAGTGAGTTCTCACACTTTTCGGATATACTTTTTTATAAAAGACTTGTGCGACGTTTGTGCATTTGGGACTTGTATATATCATTTTTCTTTCGGTGTTATGCCAAAGACGTTCTCCCATGTCAGGTTGTTGAATGCATCCTTAGAATGAAACTCAGAGTGACTCATACTGAAGGAGATGGTGTCGGGACAACTCTCAAACTAACAGAGCTGAGCATGCAGTTGGAAGACTTGGAAGGTGCTCATATTAATGTAAGAAACAGTTTGCTTAACCTGAAGGAAGCAATGAGCTGCCACAGGAGCAAAAATTATAGTGAAGTTCTCGAGTCTCATCATTTGTATTCGAAAGTGCAGTGAGTTAAAAGAGGACAAGATAAGAAATGAAAGCAGGATAGAGAGAGTATGTATCCTAAGTGGCATTGGTGCATTCATGATGTGTTCTGGTACTGCATATTATAAATGGATCTGCCCCCTTTATTTTATCACTTTTAGCTGAAAATGCTCTAGCCAGACTCTCAAAGTTTCTAATTCTTCTGATGTAATATTCAAATGTGTTCTGATACAACTGTTCACCCACGTCAAGAATAAAGCCAAGTAATTTGATTATTTCAAATTATGGTTTTGGGTCGAGTACTGGTGGAATTCTAGATTGAATCTACCACTGAAAATTAGAAAATTGTTGTTACTCGGTTGGAACCTGGAAGTGCACTTGCCTACTTGGCTATACTCTATTTAAGCAGGTCAGAATGCTAAAATGCCTCAATTTTGGTATTACTTTCAAAAGCAATAATGCCACTTTTTATGTCTACTTGAAATGCAAGAGTTCCCTAAATTTTTGAATCATTCGTGCTTCCTATCTTTGTCAAAGCCCATCAATAATCCAATCAACTTAAGGATCGTTTGGATACAGAGGTGAGATGAAATCAACGCACTCTTCTCAACTTATCTAAACTCATTTTAGCATTAATAATTTCACTATTTTTTATAAATCATCTCATCTCAACTTATGTTATCTCATCTCACTATCCAAACAGGCCTGGAGTTGATTGGTCTGATTCAGCGCACTGAGACATTCATGCATGAAAGGGGAATATACAAACGGTAAATAAGTCCAGGATAGAATTTAAACTAAAAAAAAAAACAGGGTGAAAAGATAGATACAACAGAACCCATTGCCCAAAAGATTGATAAGAAATAAATACCATGGCACAATCTGTGGTGGAAAACACAACACACAAAGTCTTCCTATGTTATTCTGGCTACCGCTCGTCCTGATCGGTAAATGGGTATTGCTCATACCTGATTGTGCAGTCTTGGAGCACCGCACGAGCGCCTATCCGGCTCTGACACGTGCCAAACATTGTCCTATTTGCTGAACCAAGGCAAGTCCCGCAGTCTGAGCTGGTGAGATTCAGGTTACAAGTAGCATGTCCGTAGGCAAAAGCATTAGGAAATGGTGAAACGTTGAAGAAATCGTGGTTCTTGCTAGTTGGTGTAGCCCCCACTAATTCTTCAACAACGTAGTCGAGGCTGATGCCAAAGGGATCGCCTTTAGAATAAATCCCCGAGTTGCAGAGTGCGGTTATGACTGCAGTGTTCGGAGTGCTTCCTGCAATAATGAACAACCAGAAGATTGTGATTAAGATCAACGTAGTTTTTGGAGGAAAACCCATCTCTCTCTGTGTCTATTCGTTTCCTGGTTTTTTCTTCTTCCCGATTGAAATGATGAAGTTCTGATATTTGACTTTTTTTAGTGGTCTGGTTGATTTTACCGTCACTCTCCTTTATGATAATATATAGTAATGGGAAATGCTAATCAGACCGATTATTTGATCGATAGTTGACAGATGGTTTTTTTTTTTTTAATGTTTAAGAAAATAAACATTACTTAATATATGTATTTTTTATAAAAAAAATAATTATAAAAATGTTTAAAAAATGTTGAGAAAAAAATACACTGCATCGATAAGAATTCGATTGGGACCTTCGATCTCAATAATAGAGAATTTCTATTATAAGATCCTAGATTTACATGTATTTTTACATATTATTTTATTCTTATTATTGATTATTTTAATTTATTATAATAATATTATCGGTTATGTTTTATTTGTTTAAAATAATTTTACTATTAATTTATTAATATTAGTTTTACGTTATTTTTCTTATCAATTTTAATGTGAGATAATTATTTTAATGATTGGAATTAAATTCCTTTATTTTATTATGTAAGTTTATTTGATGTGCTTTTGTTATATTAATTATCGTTTTATAATTAAATTGCACTTGGGTTTAATTTATTGTTGAGTTTTAAATATTTTATTTTATTTATATTAAATTATAGTATTTATCAGTCGACTTTTATTTAATTTACTGTATTTTTCTAGTTGGACTTATTTTTCTTTCTTTTTCCTTTTTTTCTCTTTTTCTTTTCTTTTTCTTTTCTTTTTTCTTCCTTCTTCCCCTGCTTTTCCCCCCCGACCCCGCGCTACCCCTCCCCTTCTCTTCTCTGCCGTTCTCTTTCCCTCCACTCAATGCAACTGTGCGCCATCGGCCGGCGACACCGCCCCTCCACTTGAACCCCCACCCTCTGGCGATCTCCCCTGCACCAGTGGTGCACCTCATGGCGGCCCCTAACCGGCGCGTGAGGCTTAAACCCGAAATGGGTTATTTTGGTGTCTCTTGCATTTTCCGGCCACCGCCAGCCACCTATGACGCCGGTGACCTACCAGCAACCTCCCCTCACTCCGGCAAATATAACTCAACACCCAAAGCCACCCAGTTCCGCCACTTGCTCATCCACCCAAAATGGGTCCTTAAATGGATCCATTTTTGCCGCGCCGCCGTCCGGCCACCGTAGGCCTCACCACCGCCACCAAAACACTCCCTTGCCTCAACCGACCAACCTCCTAGCTCAGTTTCTCCAACCGCGGCCCCACCTCCCCTATACGACCCCAAACCCGAAAATGAGTTTCCACCCTTTTGGAGCCCGATTTGCCACCTTTCGGTGGTTGTGCCGCCACACCAACATCTCCATGAGATTCTCCACCTTCTAATGAGTATTTTCCTAAATTTTGGTGTTAAATCGAGCACTCTAACCTAATGTACAAGTGACCACTACGAATGCTGCGGATTGACGTTTACTCAAGGATTTACGCTTTTACCTACTGTAAGTACTTTCCAAACAAACTTTAAGATTTAAATATATTTTTGGCATCAACAAATTTTGTATTTGGTCATTGTTGGAATTTATTAATTGTTAGTTATTTGATGCATGGTCGTCTGCATTGTACATTTACAAGCATATTCATGTGTTGAAAATAGAAACTGAGTTTTTATTGAGTTTATAGATTTTAATAGTTTTGATTGATTTATAGCAGGGACGACGATACGTAACGTCCGTTATGATTAGTGAGTGTGAATAACATAATGGGGACAACGATACGTAACGCCCATTATGGTCATTGTGTGTGCATTTCATATCGGGGACGGCGACACGTAACACCCGGTATGAAATGAGTGTGCAGGAATCATAATGGGGACGGCGATACGTAACGCCCATTATGATTGATAATGCGTGGATGACATAATGGGGACGGCGATACGTAATATCCATTATGGTCATTGGGAGTGTATTTCATATCGGGGATGGCAATACGTAATGCTCGGTATGAAATGAGTGTGGGAATCATAATGGGGTTGACGATACGTAATGCCCATTATGATTGGTGATGTGTGTATGTCATATCGGGGATGGCAATACGTAACGCCCGATATGATTGGATTTACGGATATTATTTTCTGAGATTTCTGAGAAATGATGGATGGTTTTTATTGGAGTTTTATTGCGATTAAAATGAGATTTTGGCGTGTGTTGATATTTTAATTATTTTGAGGAAGATGATTTTAAATTTCATGCATGCGGTATCATGTTCATGAGTGATGTTATTTGTTGTTGTATGAGTATATTTTATATCTTGTGGTTTAGTTGGGTTGTACTTACTTGCGATGCCATTTTTGGCGTGGTACATTTTGGATGCAGATGTCGAGAGGTTTGAGCCTGAGGAGGCGGCTCCGTTGTTGGAGTATTATGTTATAATTTGTTATATTGGGACTTGTTTTTTCCTTTTTATAAATATGTATTTTTATGATTTATCTTCGGATGACTGTATTAAATTTCCTGTTGTAGAATTTATATTAAATTGATTTGTAAAATATTTCTAAAAAATTCTAGTACTTAGATAATGACTTTATTATCCGCTGCCACTTTTATTTTATGCATGTCACGTGTTCGCACACTTAGCACTTGACGTTGGGGGTGCGTGACCTGTGTTGTCAGCATCTCGACGCCTCGATTTTCGTGTTTATTTTAAGAAAAATTTGGGGGCGTCACATCTACACCTACACCTACACACCACACACTTCATTTTAAATTTTTTTTTTTGTTAGGAAATATTTGGAATATGAATAATGTGTAAAAAAAGAAATTATTTAAGAAAAAGAAATTTTAATAAAAATTGAAAAAAATTAAAATAAATAATAAATAATTTTTTTAAAAATTTATTTTTCTTAAATAAATATTTTATTTTTACTCATTATTCATATTTTAGATGTTTTATAAAAAAAATTAAAAAAATTAAAAAAAAATGTGGTATGTAATGTATAGATGTATGTTTAAAATTTCGCCCTAATAATAATATGTAGAGTCCTGCTAGGTTGAGAAACACTTGCCAGGAAACGTACAGGGATGGATTTTTACACCTGATCTATAATTATAATTAAAAAATAAAGAAAAAAGGAAAAAAAATAGAAAATTCCGCACATTCGCCCCTTCATTTCCAAAACTTAGAAAAGCACTGCAACCCGCACGTTCGTCTCCTTCGTCTCCTTCGTCTCCCTCATTTTGACATTATATAAACGTTTTTGCCTCCTTCATTTTCAAAGCAATGAGCACGTTGGGTAACAACCCATGTCCGAAACTCAGTCTTCAGTAAGTGGATTCACTTTCAAGCATTTTTCATTTATTTTTTCCATTTTTATGAAAGTTTATTTCTTGAATATCTTGTTAAATTTTTTGAATATTGATCCATCTGTGAAATGTTGAGGAGAAGTTTTTTTATTTAATCTTTTGAATATTGATCAATTTGTGGAATGTTGGAGAGAATTTTTTTTTGAAATAGAATTTTCCCTTGTCATTTTGAAGTAGCATGCCATTATCGTCGTATTTTTTATTTACATTTATGTTGTGAGACCCCATGGCTGTTGGATTTGCATGGTCCTAGAGTCTCGTCGGCTGGATGTGCATGATTTTTAATGTTATAAAATGATTTTGAATGATAATTATTCTCTCGATAGATGGAGAAAGCGAGAGAACATGCATCTCCTATAACACCTCCTATTACAAATCTATCAACAACTCCTACAACCCAAGTTTGTCTCTTAAATTGTCTTCTTAATTTTCACTTTTTTTTCTAATTAATTTAAACCGTGGATCTGTTTGGGTGTAAATTGCAGGAAAATCTAATGCACCAATTTTACTCACCAGTTAAGTCATCGATTGGTTTACACTTTGTAAGTTCAAGCAATGTAGAAGAGATACTGAGTGCTACACCTGACTCAAGTGAGGTTCAAAGTTTGTCTACACCCACTATTGAATCCAAAGATGATGATGATGAGTGTGGGACACAAAATATAATACATATTGAAGCTAGGGATAACATTGAGGAGCAGATGATGTTGCCCGTGGAAGGAACGCACGAAATCGAACGTCAAATGTTGCCAGACCACGTTTGACATAAAAAACAGAATGTAAGGCAAAGATAAATGCTACTCTTGTTGATGAGATGTTGACATTGTTAAGTGTATACAGTGAGCACAACCATGGCCTAAGTCCACAAAAATCAAGGTTCTTTCGTTGTAATAGAGAAGTGAGTGAGTCTATAAAGAGAGTCTTAGATAAAAATGCTAAGGTAGGGATTCGAGCAAATAAAAATTTGGCCTATATTGTAGAAGACGCGGGTGGGTATAAAAAATTGTCATTCTTAAAGAAAGACTATCATAATTACATTGACAAGGCACATCACATCAAGTTGGAAAAGGTGGTGCCGAAGCCCTTCGTGATTATTTTGCTAGGATGCAATACAAGCATAATGCATTTTTTTCAGTAATGGATTTCGATGATGAAGGCAGGTTAAGGAATATTTTTTGGGCAGATACACGAAGTAGGACATCCTCCAAGTATTTTGGCGATGTCATCACATTCGATACCACATATTTGACAAACAACTATAAGATGCCTTTTGCACCGTTTGTGGGGGTAAATCATTATGGCCAATCAATCCTTTTTTGGGCAGGATTGATTTCTAATAAGGATACTGAAACATTCACATGATTGTTTGAGACTTGGTTAAATTGTATGGATGGTAATGTCCCGAAGACTATTATCACGGATCAATATAGAGCTATGAAAAATGCCATTGCTGCTGTCTTTCCCAATAGCCGACATAGATTTTGCTCATGGCATATACTAAAAAAACTACCTGAGAAGGTGGGTTCCCATAAAGCATATAAAACCGGGTTGAAAAGTCAGTTGGTCAAGTGTGTGTATGACTCATAGACCATTGAGAAGTTTGAAAAATGTTGGGACATGTTACTTATGACTTACAACTTACAGGAAAATGCCTAATCTTTATACAATGAGCATACCTATTGGGTACCAATATTCCTTAAAAAAAAATTTCTGGGCTGGAATGAGTACAACCCAACGAAGCAAGAGCATGAATGCTTTCTTTGATGGATATGTTCATGCTAGGACAAACTTAAAAGAGTTTGTTGATCCATTCGATAATGCATTGAGGAAGAAAGTTGAGAATGAGAATGGGGCGGACTTCCAGTCATTCAACTTCAAAATCCCAGTCGTAACTGTGTCTCCATTCGAGAATATATTCCAAGAGTTATAGATAAATTCTAAATTTAGAGAAGTTCAACAACAAAAAAATGGGGATTGTTGGTTGTCTTCCAATTCTACAACAAAAAAAATGGTGAAATTGCAATATACCATGTAGAAGATGAAATCCATGTTGATGATTTCATTAAAGAGGTTAGTCATTCAGTGTACTTTAATGAGGCTGAGTGTGATGTGAAGAGTTTGTGCGGATTATTTGAGACGAGAGGTATATTTAGCAGCATGGAAACATACACTAGATTTTTTACTCTAGTGGATCCCAGTTTGCCAAACTGGTGATTACGACTCAAGAAAGTGTACTTAATGATTACATTTTGTTCCATTTCTAGTTGATATATATATATATATATATATATTTGATAAGTCTACTTGATATTTTGATATTAGCATCATCTTAAATTTAGATTATAACCACTAACTTATGTTATATTATCTTTACAACTGTATAATATGGATGAAACTAGGGATGGAACATAGTTGGATAATATGGATGGAACCAAGAATGGAACACAGCTGGATAATAGGGATGGAACCTAGTCACATGCTATAGATTTTGCTTTATGATTTCGATGATGTATTAAGAATATTTTGGAGATGTATTTTGATTGTAATTAATATGTAAGTTCATGCAGATTGCAGTACAAGTGTTCCAAATAGTTTCACAATACACAACATTCCAAATAGTTTCATAATTCGTAACATTCCAAAGCATTCCAATATTCACAACATTCCAAAACATTCATTACTCATAATATTCTAAGTGGTTCCATAATACACAACATCCCAAATAGTTCTATAATACACAACATTCCCAGTGGTTTCATAATACACAACATCCCAAATAGTTCTACAATACACAACATTCCAAAATTTAATGAGCTCAATCTCTAAAACAAATTAACTTTCATCTTCTACATGTCTTGCTTCCACTTTGACAATTTAATGAGCTTGGTTTGTACATGTGATGAGAACTTTTGATGAACTTGTTATAACTTATTATCTACAAAAAGCATGAGCAGATGGAATTACTATTAGTTATGTGCAAAGCACTTGACAGAACCAACCAGTGCACCCTTCAGATTAGTATCATTATTTATTACATGCGGGAATTTTATAATACAACAGTGTAGGATGAAAACTAGCAACTGAACTAAGGCCTATTCTTGTGCGATTGGCCATATAGAAAAGTAGGCATGTAAAGAGAAGGATAAAAAGGTTATGAAAAAGAGATTTAGATGAAGATTCTTTGAGATATGAACTTATTACTCTTACTTTTCGATATCACTCTACATATAAGAAGTAAAAACTTTTTCCATATCACTCTGGTTATTATCCATTGATAAGTGGAATTTTTTTATATCCATAATCCTACTCCACAAATTGAGATTTCACTTGGGACTTATCTTGATTTTTTTTTCCTTTAATATAATTAAAAGCAACAAATTAATATTAAAAGAAAACTAGGGGAGCATCGCATGCACATAGGCAGCTTACCAATTAGAACTCCTATCTAAGCTGAGGGAGGAGAACCCGATTCAGAAAGTCTACATGCGAGGAGAAGCAAATGTTATCGTGGCCATTTTTCCAAACATACCATGGGTTGGGCTCATATATATTTAGTTGTAAACTTGTATATTCACTCATAATCTTCAAAATTGTGGGCATTTTACCACAATGAGCAATTTTTCATACCTCTATATTCATTATTTCTGCTGAAAGTAATAACGAGCAAATTTGGGGCATTTAGCACAATGAGCAATCTGTCAATACTTATTTTAGAATACATCAACAATTTCCTACCCAGCTAATTGTAATAACCCAAAATTTTTAAGATAAAACATTTACTTGAGAATATTTTAAAGGGATTTATTGAAAAGATATTTTTTTTCCATGAAAATAAGATTTGAGGCTTAGATGCATTCGAAGAAAAATTTTGGATTGACCTTTGAAAATTTTAGCAAAGTGTCAACAAGAGAAATTCAATTTGGACTTAGAAAGAGATAAATTTTTGAAATTTGAGAAATAAATTCAAAGGAAAGTGATAAAACAAAACATCAAACACTTGGTGTGCCAAAACGAGTTCTCGGGCTAATCCGTCGGGTTTTGGTGTAATAATCACAACTCTTTCATATAAGGTCAGAACGAGGTGATTCCAATTCGTATAGAACTTTAAGAAACATATCTAGACTTTTATGTTTTGGGTTTTTGAAGATAAGGAACGGATCAATGACTAAATCTGGTATGAAGTGGACAAATGAGAATGAGAGTCAACTGATAACCGACTTAGATGAGTTGTCTTATGTTCAGCCATGTAATGAAAATTGTGATTGACTATCAATTTTTCTGAGGTCTTGAAATGTGTAGGAACATGTGGAAAGTTGATAAGAATTCATCTAGAAGTCTTGGTGGGCAAGAAAACAAAGGAAAACAAATGAAGAACTCAGATTGGGTGTTCTCGGGTAAGTTTTGACGTGTTTTGGTGAAATAATAATATCTCTCATCTGATTTCGTAATGAAGTGATTCAAAATTTTATAGAACCTTATGAGGATGATATTCATGTTTTGAGTTTTTGAAGAATTAAATTTTATCCAGGACTTATTTGGGCTAGAACATGGCTGACCCCCAGGAGAGGCCAAGTTGCCAGATACACCCATTGGAAGATTTCTTATGATGTTATTTTGTCTCTACCCCCATGTGTGAAACTATTTGAACCGTTGATCAAGATCATTTTATAGGTGAATTAATCTCAACCATGGTATTAAAATATTAGCAAATCCCCATAGGATTAGGGGTGATCATGAGACCACAAGTGTAGGGGACACCTCACCTATGCAGCCAAAAGGAGTTACTGAAATGTAAAAACTATTTCTCCTTGCATCCCACGCCTCTTATACCTATAAATAGATGCATGGGCTTCTCTTCTTTCCCTATGAGAGATACCAGTCGGCCATAGTGAGAAATACCCAAGAGAAATATACAAAAATTTACTTACATCACCTAAGTGCCAAAAGAGAGCTAATTGAGAGCATTAGAGAAGAAGTGGTGCAAGACCAATCATATACATCCAATTTAGCTTTGGAAAAATTTTTAGGTGTATATATTAACTTAATCTTGGCATATAATAAGTGATTTGGTGATTGGATAATGTTTGATATTTATTTGAGTTTAATATTTATTTATGTGTTAAATTAAAACATATTGAATTTTAGAGTGATTTTTGCTATGGCAAAATGCGAGGAAAGTTATGAGACTTTAGAAATATATTCTATAATATTATATTAAAATAATTATATGAAAACATGAGATTTTTCTATGGAAAAGAATGAAGAAATAACTCTAGTGAATTTCGATCTTAATAGGATTATTATTGGCAGATTTGACGCATTTTGGTAAATTAGACATAATTTGCTCGTTTGATATCAGATTTGAATAATTCAAGAGGATATGGAAAGATAAGATAAAGATCTACAACTTTTATGTTTTAAGTTTTAAGAGATAAAGACTCAATAAAGGATGAAATTAGGATTGAAGTGGTAGAACTGAGTTTACCATAGTAAGCATTATTTGTTAAATTTTGACGTTACGAATTTATGTGACATAAGTGCATGTATATGTGACGTATGTTCTTGGGATATATTTTTATATGTCAAATGAATTATGAAGATATGAAAAACACATGTCATAAGTCTAAGTTATGTGTATATTGCATTTTGTCACATACATGTGTCATCATAAGTCATGATGTTTGTTTTAAGCAAAGTCTATGTTACATGTCGTTAAGTAAGTGTTATCATAAGTCATGTCAAGCATTAAAGAAATAAGAAAGGATATGACATGACCAAATCACAGGTAATAATAGTGGCATGGCTCAACCAAAGGTAATAATAGTGGTATGGTTCAACCACAGGTAATAATAGTTGCATAGCCCAACCATGGGTAATAATAGTGGATATAAGTAAATATTTATAAGAACAAGAATTTTAAGATAAGAATGAAAAGTCCATGCATGATACAAGTTTGTAAGTCTAAGTCATGCATGAGCCACATGAAGCATGCCATAAATGCATATTCTGGCTGTTTGGCTTGCATGTGATTATTTTATGATGTCTATGCTTTTATTAAGTTACGTGTGTACTTATTGAGATTTCGAAAAAAATCTCACTCTTGTATATTTCTATTTTTGAAAATATAAAATTATATTACAGGATTGATAACTAAGATAAAGGAAGACCCGATGACTTAAGGAACTCAGAGGAGCCTGGATGACCATAAAGTTAGTCTAGGTTTTGAGAATAAATTATGTATATGACTAACAAAACTAACTGGGTTATGTATGTAATGATACCATGTTATTATGAGAATGGATGAGGTAGATATTGTGGTTTTAGTTCACCATATGATCATTAGAAAATTTTTATTTAGAATTCTTATGCTGCAATTTTGATAAATACGTGAGTGAGTAGCCTAGCGTTACTTACCTTGACACTTCAATTTGCATTGAATTACGAACATAAATTGGGGGCGTCACACTAATCTTTGACCTTGCAGAGAAATCTGCTGAAAGTAAACCTCAATTGCTCAACTCCACCAGTTCATGGGACAGTTAACTAACTTAAATCCCAATAGGCAACTAATTTGAACCCTGACAAATAAGAGTGTTGTAGGATAGAATCCAAAACAATGACAGAAATTGTATAATCTCCTCATCCTTCGAAAGAGAGAGAGAGAGGGAGGAGGGAGAGAGAGAGTACCTTCTTGAGATTAAGAGAGAGAGAGAGAGAGAGAGAGAGAGAGTACCTCCGCCGTTGCCAGCTTCTTAGAGAGTTAGTTGTGTCACAAGATGCGGAAGTGAGTGGCTGGTTTCTAGGTTCAGAATTCTTGGAGGTTAGGGTTTGGAGGGTGAAAGGGGAGGGAGATGTGAAAGGAGGAGGGAGAATGGGAGATGCACGAAACAAACAAATCCAGCTTTGTACTCACCGTTTCATTTTGGTGCAAAACGCACTGGTTCATTTTTCCTGCACAATTCCTGTGCTAAACATCCTGCACATAGCATTTTTCTAATATGTATTCTTGTCTTTGTTGATTTGTTTCATTCGGGTATTTTGGTTCTTTCTTTATACACACACCTAGAAAGGCACATTAATTCGAAGGAGGGATTTTGAGAATGTAACCATATTTCAAGCAATATTTATTGTCATAAATATTGTTTGTTTTTGTGAATTGTATATAAGGGTATAAATGATTCAGTCTGATCTAGGAAAGCAATAGACCGATTTTATTCGGTCCGTCATTTTCATTACCCTGGATTGGATCGAACTCAACACCGATCCAATTCGGTCTGGTTCGGTCCAAGAGGGTCCATACATATATATTATAATTTATTTTATACTACAATTCTTATAATATAAATTTATAATACTAATATATTAATACTTATATACTAGTATTACAAATTTATATATATTATAGTTATATATTAGTACATACTTATATATATATATATTAGTACTTATATATTATATATTGTAGTTATACATTAGTACTAATAATTTATACGTTAGTACTTATATACTATATAATATAGTTATACATTAGAATATATATATATACTAGTATTACAAATTTATATATATTATAGTTATATATTAGTACATACTTATATATATATATATATTAGTACTTATATATTATATATTATAGTTATACATTAGTACTAATAATTTATATGTTAGTACTTATATACTATATAATATAGTTATACATTAGAATATATATATATATATATATATTTTATTATAATTAAGAAGTCGTATTCAGTCCGGTTTGGTCTAGGGGGAGAAATCCCATGGACTTGGACCGAACCGAATAGTGTTTGGTCCTATGTTTTTTGGACTGGATTGGACTATATGAAAATTTGGTCCAGTCCGGGACAGCCAGTTCGGTCTGGACCGAATTTTTTACACCCTTAATTGTATATGTAGTAAAAAATAGTTTTGGTAGAGATATTAAATGTCATTTAACTGTAATTTACATTGTTCTTGTTGCTTGAAAATGATTTATTAGAAATTTTCGATAACATGATTTTTGTAACCTAGAAATATATGCTTTTATTTGTAATCTAGTAACCATATCTCAGCCAGGATCACCACCACATTTGTAGACAGAAGCAGTCTGTAAATCATTAGTGCAAATGGCCGAATACTTACAAACAAGTACCGTGACTCATCTCAGATATGGGAATGTAATATAGGTGTAGATAAATCAAATAGCCTTTTACCAATTGCAATATGAACTAGCCTGATTGATATTGAAATTCATCATATGCT
Organism: Platycarya longipes; assembly: GCA_036559045.1. Taxonomy (NCBI): domain Eukaryota; kingdom Viridiplantae; phylum Streptophyta; class Magnoliopsida; order Fagales; family Juglandaceae; genus Platycarya; species Platycarya longipes. The sequence continues at coordinate 13,426,486 of CM071796.1, read as the reverse complement.
TCCTTAGGTCTTTGTTATATGTGACGATCAACACCAAAATTTGAAAGAGTGTTGTGCAGTCAACCTGCTTGATGCCTTGTCACCGTGATAAGGAGGAGCTATATCTTAGACCATCAACCATCGTACCTTCTTATTGAAAAGCTTGTCCTCTAGTATAGTTTGCTCCATGAGCTCCTTGGTTCCATTTCCTTGCTCAACTGTTTCCAATGCAGTTATCTTCGGTTAGGAATGTAAATCTCACATTCGTATAATGAAGGTGAATGCCTCATCAGCGACATCCATCTTATTAACTCCCTGATAGAACTCGTTGACCAGGTTAGGATAGGCAATACTTGACTGGTTAAAGATGGGATTCCATTCCCTATCAGTGAATACAAACTCCAAGGTCGTACTCTCCCTAATGATGTCGTTGAAGTCACTACTTAATGGCCCCCTCGATAAGTATCGACTTGGGAGGTTGGTTCAGTGCAGTCAACGTTGTTCCCTTTGATGATCCAACACATTTCAAGCTAGAAGTAGATGTTATCTATAAAATCTGTGAGACTCCAAAAATTTGTGGGTTTTCTTTTCTTTTCTTTAAAGGAGTTGAGCCCAATTAGTTGTTATGGATTAAATGGCATGTTGTGGGTGTACAGCCCAAATTTTAGGAGAGAGAGAGAGAGAGAGAGAGAGAGAGAGAGAGAGAGAGAGAGAGAGAGAGAGAGAGAGAGAGAGAGAGAGGAGATACTAGGCCCAGCCCGTAGGCTAGTTGGGAGCCCAACCCTTTGCCATTTAGAGGCTTGGGAGTGGAAGTTTTTTGTCTCTTATGTAGAACGACGCTATTCTGGCGTGTAGGGTGAAAAACCCTAGATCCTTTTTTTCTTTTCTCATCTATGATGCTCACTATTAATTTCTTCTTCCTTTCTTTGTTTTGTTTTCTTCTTCTTCTTCTTCTTCCTTCCTCCTCCCTTGCCAGTGACCCTACTTCACGGTCCCCGTCACCAGCCAATTTTTGCCACGCGTAAGTCAAGCAATGTACCCACCATCGTCACCTTTACCACTTTTTTTCCCAATTCGTGCGTCCCATTCTCTGGCCTTTCCCACTACGTCTGTTCCTGAGTTAGCTTCGGCCACGGAAATGGCATACTGTCACTATTGGCCTTTTGTTGCACTCCACACATGTGATGCTTGCATAGCCAACACTGCCTTACACCCCCAATTGGAGCCACAACTGCATTTGTAAAAACCCACCCCTCAGCCTATAAATAGGTTGAGTTTCTCATCTTTCAACCTATCCTTAAAACAAGTACTAGCTTCTCCCTATCCCTTTGTTAGATTTACCTTTTCGAAGCCATTAGGATTGATTTTTCCCTAGCGTTATTGTTTGCTACTGTGAGCCATTGACCCCAATTGTCTTCTAGTAGCCACGCAACCACTCTTGAATGCTTTTGTTCCATTTACCGTCATCCTTTTTCATGGGTTCCATCCAACTCGTGAGTGAGATCCCATCTTAGCCATTGTCCCCCTATGCTTCGCTACACCCTGACGTGGAAACCTTTTCCTCCACCTACTAGCACTTCTAATCTGCCAATTTATATAAAATAAATGGGTTTAATAAGTTGTGCCATGTTAATATATTTGTAATTAATTATTAAATAAGTGACAAGACACTACATGACACGGCTTGACCTGTTATCTAAATAGGATAGAATAGAGTTTGAAAGTTTAATACATTTGGCTTAACGAGCTGGGTTCATATTGACCTATATAGTCGAATATTCATGACTTGACACGACACGAACACAACTCAAAAACAAGATTTGCCACCCCTAGGCTTGAGAATGGTTTGTTAAAGAATTTACTGAACAGAAATCACGGTAGTCCGAATATGTGAATTGAGAAAATGTTCGGGTCTTTATTGAATTCTTAAGGCTTTTTATGATGTCACATGCACCAATTCTCGCTCTTTATACGTAACATCAAATGGATACTGCAATAAATTTGTCAAGTAAATGAGAAATTAGATGAAATGTATGAAAGTGTTGATTCTAGTTTACATATTATTATGGCATTGATCACGAGGCTCAAGGACGAGAAATATGATAGAGATATTGGAGAGATTTGGATAGAATTAAAATTTGGTTATAAGTTGTATTTTTCTTGACTAATGGTACAACATAGATGGAATAAAGGATGCGCAAATCGACTAGTGTTAAAAAGGTTAAAGATACCCTTTATAGGTTGTGAAATTTCCTATATATCATTGTATAGATGAATATTATTTAACAATTTTCTCAATCAAATTGGTTAGATTTAAATCATGTGAATATATAAACCATCAAATATATATAATAAAATAATAATCAAGCATAGCACAACGATTGATTAACAAAAGAAAAACCTTTGAAGAATAGCTCAAAGAAAATACCTTATAAGATAGCCAAACCCAAAAAAGACACTCTTATTATTGGAAAATTAGTTTACAAGTAAGTTTCTCAATTACAAAAGTTTTTGTCAATTGACTCCCTTACTTGACCAGATAAACAACTCGTCTGTCTCATATCGCAATAACAGTCAAAACTTCTAACGATTTTTGAAAGATGACTTTTCTTTTGGAATCTCCAGGGGTAGAATACCAATTACTAGTCCTCTCAAACCTTGAGCAAGATCACACTTGCAAGTATATAGAAATCATAAGGAAAATTCTCACACGAATTTTCTCTCAAACGGCACTCAAATGTCTCTATAATTAGCCTCTAGCCAAAAACTCTAAGTAAGATTACAGTTTGATTTAATTTATGTAGACAATTTGAAAGAGTTCTGCTAAATCGTATTTGCTGAAAGGTCAAGCTTCTTCCGGATTACTCTCCTGATAGTTTGTTGACAAACTTCCAAAAATCTCTACTGCACTTTGACTTCAACTAGTCTTCTGATTGTGCAGTTTCAAATTTTGAAATTAAATATAACAACATACATAACTGACTCTTAAGACTCCTAAAATGACTAAAAGTACTATAGATAATTTCCATAAATAAATTATATTCATCAAAAAATCAAAACTTTAATGATAAGATAAAATCTTATCCTATTTAAACTCAAACATCTCATCATGACTCGCTCTAAAAGTTGTTTTAGAAATTACTCTCAAGTATAAGAATTGTCAAGCAGTATTAAGGAAGTCCTTAAGCAATTTCAAGGAATGATTAATTTAAAATGCAAATTCTTGCTCCACCAAAAATAAAATGAAATTTTAACCTAAAACTATATATAATGGTACTCACAATGAAAATGGATTTTTAAACATTATTAAAACTGTTATGTTTCTTTTTGTTTGAGATGATGAATGAACGCTAAGAGTTATGCAAGAAAAATCAAAGAAATAATGGATTAACTTGGGTCGGGAGCAAGAGTTGTTTAGATAGCATCTAAGAAACTTTTACTCTAATGTGTCTTGATGCTATTTCAATCACTTTCATAAATTAATTAGACACGTGAATGTGCGTTAATGAATTATGGTTATCCTTTCTTGAAGCTAAATCACGTTTGTCGACATCATCTAATCCAACTTTCCAAACGATAAATGAAAAATTATTAATTTTACGTTTTAGAGACATTTTATCAAATACCATGTGTGCAAGGCATAAACCAAATATTTTCCATTCCAACAAATTCAATCTAGTCCCAAAAAATTTACACTAGAAATCTTCCAACAAAAATAATATAGACCAAAATACATCTCCAAACAATCCAACCTAAAGCTAGAAACAAGTATAAATATAACCCAACGTGCAACACGAAATGGAAGTGCCGGAATTTAAATGTGTGCAACATTAAATAAAAGCAACCAAAGTTAAGGGGGAAAGCCAAGTGTCCAACTTTAATCATTCACCACCGACTATAGTAATCTATTGGAAAGAAAACATTGAGCAATAAATTTGAAACCCACCCAATTAAAAACTGCTCCAATATCCAACGAAAATGTTAAAAACAAATGCAGGAAATATGATTACTGAAATAAAGTTGAACTCAATACACTAGAATAAAGAAATTAACCAACTACACCAACAAGTTCAGATTCAAGAAAAAAACTACACCAACAAGTCCAGATTCAAGAAAAAAACTAGAGGAAACTGAAAATTAGAAAAGAATGGGCCTTGGGAGTTGGCTGAAAAGCAGTCTACAAAGACCAACGTTTTTCTCCCCCTTTCTCTTTTTCTCCGTGTAGATGCAATTCAGTGCAGGGGAACTTACGGAAATGAGCTCCCGTGGATTGCAATTAGGTGCAGTTGGCTGAGCTGTCTTGCGTTAATTGCAACTTGAAGCATGAAGTTAGAGTGCAGGGGCCCGCTTGAGTGCTTTTGAGCAGCAGCATGTCGGCCAGCCATAAGAATATCAATTCGGTGCTACGTGTAGATTAAATCCCGTGAGGTATCTTGAAGTGCACATAAATGATTTATGGTCATGCAATTTATTCGTGAAGTTCATTTCGTGGGCTCAACTCAGAAGTGAATTTCTAATCCTGCTTACCGCCTACATGTATGTAAATGAATTATACAATAAATGGGACTTCTCAATTTCATCCAATAAATAAGAGATTTAAGACCATAAAACTTGGCTGTTATCTAATGAGTTAGACTTTTATCAAAACCTAATTCACTCGTGAAAAAAAATATGATTGAACTCAAATTAAAGTGCAAAGTAATTACAATATTATGGCTCAATCACAATCACTAATCCGTGCCACATATATCTACATTTTCAATCTCCCTGCTTTAGTTGATTGGTGATAAAATATTTTTGATGAATGTATATTTTCTGTACATATAAACAAAACAAGTAATAATCAATTAGAACCGAAAATCAATTTTCCAAAACACATTCACTTCACATTTAGTCCATTCGTTTCAAATCTACAGTTAGTATTCATTAATTACATATGTCAACATATCAAATATTGTTCCAAAAAATGATACTAAGGTTAGAGAAAGTTAAAAAAAAGAATCAGAACAGAAATTTCTAAATTCCTGCATCAAGATCATCAAAAGATATCAAAACAGCAGCCATTTTTTTTCTTCATCTCCCTCTCAATTGATGCTTCTCCTCCTTACTTCTTTCTCCCCCTTTTTGTTAGCAAGTCAGCCAAGGAAAGGTCATGCATCAGCCTCCGAATCCTCCACAACATGTTCGAAAATGTGCTGAGTATCACTTGATAGCTGAGCCATCTTATCATTAAGGGAAACAAACTCGATACGATTAGAAGTAATCTTTGCTTCAAATTTGCTCGTGAGGTTGTCCAACTTCAAATGTAAGAGAGCGATTTGCTCCATTAATTGTGGAGGAGATCACACTGTCAGCTCTGGAGGAAAAGATATTGACTCATTTTATTGGAGTTGCTTCTTTGTGGCACTTGTGATTACTGCCTTAGATTTCACCACTAGCAAGGGTGAAATTGGACCTGCCATCTTTGTTGTTGTCTGCTTCGGCCGAAGTGGAACCATTGCTCTCATAGCTGCTTTAGTAATAACTTATAAGACTGCTAAAAGAAAGATTTTGCTCCTTCTCCACATAAGAGTGATGAATGAGATCCACTACATGAGTGACAAAATTAATGGACAGTCCTGTGGGCAAGGCATACATGAAATATGCCTTATCCAATTTCAGCTCAGTTTGACAGCTTATGGGCCATAACTTAGAAAGCACAATCTTGGACACAAGCCGCTAAGGAAGCCACATTTGCTTTAAAGGAAAGTGTTGTATTTAGGGTTTGAGATTAACACCAAATACGACACACAACCAAGATTGAATGGAGAAAAATGATAACAGATTCACAAAAGAAAAACAACAAGAAAAGATAGAACAATATTACCAAGAACAGAGATTTAACGTGGTTCGATCCTTTCAGATGTACATCCACAGGGGGAACTGGCCAGAGATCGTTTATTCATCTTAAAAAATGCACCAAGATCAGGGTACAAGATTCAGGTCTCACTATTGAGACCTCAACTCTCTTAATCTCACGGAGATCTACAAGTTTCTCTCTGAAACCCTAATATCGCCTCTCAGTATCCGCTCGATAGACTCAAATCGCGTTTTTGGCTTCTGCCGACTACAGTACATCGCATTCTATTTATATGTATCATCACTGAGGCAGCCCTAGATAGTCTAAGATTATTACACGTGGCCAATATCACATGTTTACAGTCATCCGGATGAACTAAAATAAACACATGGTCACTTCATTGACCGTTAGATACAATCTGATATCAATAGCTCAATTACACTTATATCCTATAATATACAATTTGTTGACACTAATGCCATCAATCTCCACCTTGTCACCAATTTGGCTCCAAGGATCCCCATCTTTGGCCAGTTCCCACCTTTAGTCCCCAGGTGAACCTTCTTCCATTTTTAGCAAGTTCAAACAGTGTTTGAACTTGGATCTTGGTAATGGTTTAGTCATCAAGTCTGCTGGATTTTCTTCAGTGGGCACCTTCTTCACTTTAACATCTCCACCTACAATCACATCTCTTACAAAGTGAAGTCTTATATCAATGTGTTTAGATCTTTCATGAAAAACCTGATTTTTAGTAAGATGTAAAGCACTCTGATTATCACAGTTTAGTCACCCTCATATAAACCTAGTTCATTTGTTATACCTTTCAGCCATAAAGCTTCCTTAATAGCCTCTGTCATGGCTATGTATTCAGCCTCTGTTGTAGATAAGGCTACAACTGACTGTAAGTTAGATTTCCAACTCACAACCCCACCAAAAGCAGTGAATACATAGCCAGTCAGTGACTTTCGGGTATCTAGATTACCAGCAAAATCAGAGTCTACAAAGCCACAGATTTCTTGACCACTAACCACATTATTACCAAAACATAACCCTAGACTGGAAGAACTAGTTAAGTACTGGAATACCCATTTCAAGGCTTGCCAGTGAGTTTTCCCAGGGTTTCCCATGAACCTACTAACTAAGCTGACAGCAAAAGTAAGATCTGGCCTAGAGCAGACCATTGCATACATGATACTACCTACCATACTTGCATATGGTATTTTTGTCATGAATTTCCTTTCTTCATCAGTTTTAGGAGACTGACTAACAGAAAGTCTAAAATGCTGTGCAATAGGGGTACTTACAGCTTTAACAGATTCCATGCTGAATCTTTTAAGTACCTTTAATAAGTATGTCTTTTGGGATAAGTAGAGTAGTCTGTTTTTCCTATCTCTAATTATCTCCATACCTAAAATTTTCTTAGCATGTCCAAGATCTTTCATGTCAAAAACAGATCTTAACATTTCCTTTACATGCTCAATTTTATCTTTGTTTTTACAAGCAATGAGCATATCATCAACATATAAAAGTAGATACACAGTGACATTATCAGAACTTTTAAAGTATACACAGCTATCATAATTGCATCTTTTGAAACCATTTTCAACCATATGTGTATCAAATCTTTTATACCATTGTCTTGGGGATTGTTTTAATCCATACAAAGATTTTTTTAACAAACACACATAGTTCTTATTGGATTCATCCACAAAGCCTTCAGGTGGTTGCATGTACAGGGTTTCTTCTAATTCACCATGCAGAAAAGCAGTTTTAACATCCAATTGTTCTAAAGAAAAATCATGAAAAGCAGTATAGGATAACAGCAATCTGATAGAACTGTGTTTTATCACAGGAGAAAAAATTTCATTGAAATCTATACCCTCCCTCTGTGTAAAACCCTTAGCCACTAACCTAGCCTTATACCTAGGTTTTTCTACCCCAGTTTATGCCCTCCTTTTTCTTGAATATCCATTTAGACCCTATGAGTTTAACCTTATCAGGTTTTAACAGCATTTCCCAAGTCTTGTTCTTATAAAGAGATTCAATTTCTTCTTGCATAGCAAGGAGCCAATTACTTGCTTCCTTGCTATGCATGGCTTCTTTGTAAGACCTTGGTTCCAGGTCTTCAATGTCTTGAGCAACAGCCAGGGCATAAGCAGTTAAGTCAGCCTGTCCAAATCTCTGAGGTGGCTTTATAATCCTTCTTGACCTATCCCTTACTAGGTTATAGGAATCAAGATTTGTTTCTTGATCACTATCTGAGTTGGCTTTAGAGTTGTCATCTGGTTGTATGGTTTTTTCATCAGGCAAGGAGTCCAAAGACTCCGCCTCAAACTAAATCCTGTCATGGACAGTAGTAGGTTGTGTCTCAACTGTAGTCAGTTGAGACCTGGCCATCTGTGACTCATTAAAGGTCACGTCTCTACTTATTATACATTTTTTTTTCCAGGTTCCTCTATCCAAAGTTTATAACCTTTTATACCTTCTGGATATCCAACAAAGATGCATTTCAATGCCCTCGGTTCTAGTTTGTCAGTTTTGGTATGTGCATATGCAACACATCCAAATATCCTCAGATTACTATAATCAGAGGGCTTACCAGTCCATAACTCCTGAGGGGTTTTGAAGTTTAGGGCAGTTGACGGACTTCTGTTTATCAAATACACAGCAGTAGTAACTGCCTCTGCCCAAAAAGTTTTTGGTAGTTTGGCATTAGACAACATGCACCTAACCCTCTTAAGAATGGTTCTATTCATTCTCTCGGCTAAGCCATTCTGTTGGGGTGTCTCCCTTACTATCCTATGCCTCGCAATTCCCTCCTTTTGGCAGTAGTTATTAAATTCATTTGATAAGTACTCAAGCTCATTATCAATCCTAAGCTTCTTAACCTTTCTCCCAACTTGATTTTCAACCAAGGTTTTCCACTCATTAAATTTATTAAAGGTATCACTTTTCTGTTTGAGGATATAAACCCAAACCTTCCTAGAATGGTCATCAATAATGGATAGGAAATAATTCCCCCCACCATAGGAGCTCACCCTAGCTGGTCCCCATAAGTCAGAATGGATATAATCCAAACTTCTCATGGTTAATTGTGTACTGGGTCTGAAACTAACTCTGGTGGACTTGCCTAGTATACAGTCTTCACAAAAGGAGAGGTCACCTAGGTCTTTGCCACCAAGTAACCCCTGTTTTTGGAGTTCCTTTAGGCCCCTATAGCTAACATGACCTAACCTCTTGTGCCAGAGCACAGTATCATTGTCCCAGGGTTTCTGGACAGCAGAGGCATGTCCTATAATAGTTTGGCCTACTAGGGTATAGAGGCCATTCCTTATTTCCCCTTTCATCACTATTAAGGACCCTCTGGTTACCTTCAGGACACCTGACTCAGACTTGAAAGAGCAACCAGATTTGTCGAGCATTCCCAGAGAAATTAAATTCCTCTTGAGTTCATGTATGTATCTTACATCTTTTTGTATTCTTTCCATACCATCATGCAGTTTTAATCTAATTGAACCAATTCCAATAATTTTACAAGATTTATTGTTACCAAGCATTACATAACCACCATCAATATTTGAGAAAGTTTCAAACCAAGATTTACTAGGACACATATGGAAAGAACAACCTGAATCTAAAATCCATTCATTTTCAGATTCAGTCTCTGAGATACAGAGCACCTCAGCACTCTCATAGCCATCAGATGCAACAGATGCATTTCCTTCATTTTTGATCTTAGCCCCCTCTCTCGAATTCTTTTCAGGGCAATCTTTCTTGAAGTGTCCCTCTTTATGACAGAGGAAACACTTCAGTTGCTTTCCCTTTGATTTGGATCTACTCTTATTTTTCTTTCCTTTATGACTAGGTTTTCAGGCCTTCCCCTAACCACTAACCCATCTCCGGTTTGTGGCTTAGGATCAGGATTGTTCTAAAGTTCCCTTGCATGTAATATTGATTGCACCTCATCTAGAGACAGACTCTCTCTGCCATACATGATTATTTCTTTTAGGTTAGCATATGTACTATCGAGAGAACTCAGTAACAGTATGGCCTGATCTTCTTCATCTATGGTGATGTCTATGTTAGCAAGATCTAGGATGATCTTGTTAAACTCATCCAAATGATCTTCAATAGATGCACCCGGGGTCATCTTAAAGGTATACAGCTTAGTCTTCTTATGAAGACGATTGGCCAGGGACTTGGTCATATAGAGATTTTCTAATTTTAACCAAATCCCTGCAGCTGACTCTTCATTAGCAACCTCTCGTAGCACTTTGTCACCTAAGGAAAGAATCATGGCACTGTGTGCCTTTTGTAATATCTCGGGTTTACACTTCTCAGTGGAGAAAGAGATCAATTTCTCCTCTGAGGACCCCTTAGGCAGCTTCTTGTCTCCAAGAAGTGCGTCTTGGAGACCATGCTGCACTAACAGAGCCCTCATTTTAATCCTCCAAAGACCAAAGTCGTTTTTACCCGTGAATTTCTCCACCTTAAACTTAGCAGAACCCATCTCGACCTAGGCTCTAGATACCACTTATTGTATTTAGGGTTTGAGATTAACACCAAATACGACACACAACCAAGATTGAATGGAGAAAAATGATAACAGATTCACAAAAGAAAAACAACAAGAAAAGATAGAACAATATTACCAAGAACAGAGATTTAACGTGGTTCGATCCTTTCGGATCTACATCCACAGGGGGAACTGGCCAGAGATCGTTTATTCATCTTCAAAAACGCACCAAAATCAGGGTACAAGATTCAGGTCTCACTATTGAGACCTCAACTCTCTTAATCTCACAGAGATCTACAAGTTTCTCTCTGAAACCCTAATATCGCCTCTCAGTATCCGCTCGATAGATCGCGTTTTTGGCTTCTGCCGACTACAGTACATCGCATTCTATTTATATGTACATCGCATTCTAGATAGTCTAAGATTATTACACGTGGCCAATATCACATGTTTACAGTCATCCGGATGAACTAAAATAAACACATGGTCACTTCATTGACCGTTAGATACAATCTGATATCAATAGCTCAATTACACTTATATCCTCTAATATACAAATTGTTGACACTAATGCCATCAGAAAGGCGCGAATGATCTTAGCCAACCACTTATGACCATCGGTTCTAGCAAAAAGATTCCTCAGGGCTATTCTTGAAGGGACTCCCAATCCATAAAATGGAAACTGAGGAGAGGGGACCTCAGGCAGATCAAACATCTTGTGAATGAACTTGGGAGAGATCTCAACTTGTACTCCTCGCACTGTGGACATGAAACTGTGATCATCTAGGTTGAAATGGGCAATATTTGAATAAAATTCCTTAACCATCTCGGAATAAGATACTAGATGTGCATGTGTCAATTTCGCCCAGCCACAATCCACAGAAATGTTTCTTATGGACTGAATATTCAAATAGAAAATGATTGAGGAGTATCTCCCTTTCCCCCAACACAGGCTGCCTATAAATGGTATGCCGATAGGCATTCTCGACTTCGGTAGACACGAACCTTCCACAGCTAGTTTGCAAAGGTGTAGGGTTTGGTTGCATGGTAGGTTCGGAGAGCTCACCTAGTTATCTTGGCTGAGAGATTTTAGCTTCATTTTCCTCACTTGAGGACTCGAGTGGGAGAGGATTTGTTAGCTTTATTCGCTTTGCTCTTTCTTTAGTTTTCATCTAAGCACTCACAAAGTAAAGGTTAAGAAAAAAATGCCAAAAAAATAATAGTAAGGTTTATCAACAAGCAATTTTGCTTCAGAAATATCACAAACATATGTGCATGCTTTCTATATGGGAAAACCATAGCAAATGAGAGGTAAAAAGAGAAGACAAAGTGAGTGAGGCAAAATATCGAACACATGGTGTGCATAGGTGAGAACTTGAAATGCAACAGTTCGGTATCCATGGAAACTGACCTCAATACAGTCACAAATCACTCTTAAATCACTAAATATCCAACAAACAACTCATCCAAACCATCATTCAAACCCAAATTTCGCATTTGAAACAAACCAAAACCAATTTCGTCAAAGCACATGATTGAACCCTAGAAACTTGATAAATAAAGAGAATGAGGCAATGAATCCCAAAAATTTATTGTGATTGAGATTTGGAAGTGGAAGATTTGTGAAGCCTAGTATTTTTCCTCAAGAAATTCCATCAAAGCTTATGGATTTTAGGGTTAGGGCATAGAGGACTCGAAAGGTCGATGTGGGTATCGGGGGGAGGGGGGTGGGAAGGACTTTATCGCACGGGGATAAGGCAATTTAGGTGACGTGAGTCACATTAAGTGACCAACACTTAGTCACGTACTGTGACCTTATCGAGACCTCTCTTTCTTTTGCGTCCCACAGGGGCTTAACAACAAAACACACTAGTACCTCATTCGAGCTTAGCCACAGCTTAGTACTTTTTTTAAAAAAAAAACTTGGCCACCCACAACATAAACTTCAAAAAACCTAAAGAGTTGCTTCTCAAAGGAATGCTTTACATGCATTGTCAATACCAAAAGTGACCCAATTTTTTTTTTTATATAATTTTTATATTACTTTTTTATAGGTAAAAAAATAATAAATTTCCAAAAAAAGAATTTATAGAAAGACTTTTTTATTTATTTTAAAAAATAACGACAATGGAACAAGTACTGATGTGTTCTAAAAAATGCTTCCAAGTGTATAAGTGTCAAGTTGTATTCAAGGATAAGTACATGGTCGTATTCCACAAGGACGTAGGATTATCAAAGCATTTGTAAAATTCTAATGTAAAAAGTATGTATTAACTATGAAGTTAAAAAAAAAAAAGACAAAATAAAATGAAATGTGAGAAATGTTTTTTTTGTGCTTTTTATTTTATTTTTATATTTGTATAAAAACTAAGTGAATGATGACAAATGAAATGAAAAGATTTCTGAAATTTACTTAAAAAATTAATTCTATTAAAAACTAAACTTAAATTGAAATCAAAAGGATAAAATAGGAAAAATATGAAATTAATTTGAGTAAATCTAAATCAGAGATGAAATTAATGTAACTGTTAAAGGAGCAGATTAATAAGCACTTGGGTTGGGTACGTAACTCTCTTGTCTCATTTTCTAGCTAATTTCTCAACTAACAATCCAGTCAAGGCATTGATAATCGAAAGATAGAAAAATAATGCTCGAGTTTTGCAATATTTTTTTAAAGGATTTATTGTCATACTAGCTGAAACACATTAACAAGCAAAGAGAGAAAGCCTTGATATTTTTCAAGCATTTGTTGTGCCTAACGTCAACAACAAATCAAGAACAAGAGCTACAATATATTATCAAACCAAATCCAGATATCAAGAAAGTAAACCTAACATTTAACAACAATATTACATTAAACTAGAATTTGAGACAAATTGAGTCTCATTTCACAACCCAAGCTCCAGATTTAGCCACACATAGTATTTTTAACCATGAAAATAACCTAAGTAAAGCCATAATAGAATCTAAGAAAATACCCAAAAATGAGTAAACCCTAGAGTGTGAAAAAACGTCTGAGAACAATGAACATAACAAAAGAAATAAAAAGTAAAAAACTTGCTGACCCTAATCCAGAATCTTCCTTTCTTTTTATACCTAGATTCCTTCCACTTCTTCTCTCTCCAAGCCGTGGGTTGCATCATGCGTCCGTTTCTCTCCATCGTGTCGTTTGGCTATTTTGTGTCTCCCAAATCTTCCTTGTTTGCACGGCTTCTTATTTTTTCTCTAAGTGTTGTGTTTCATCCATCAGCAACTGAGAATCTTGTGGGCATGGCCTGCTACTATAACTGGGCTTCTATCACTTGCGGGCTTGAGTTTCACTCATGGCTTGAGACGTACGTTAGGCTTGGTTTTGTTTCTTCACAGCAAGTCACACGCACGTGGGCTTCAATATTGCTCAAATTGCATCTTTAATTTCAAGTCACAAACTTCAACAATTAAGTCATGGCTTCGAGCAGTTATTGTGGGACTACCTTCTCTTTTCTTCACATATAATGTAGTATAAGTGTTAGTCTTCTAGTGGCCTCAAGCATGTCATGGGATCTCATCTTTCTTCACATGAATTTTAATCAAGTCAATACCTAAACCTCAATAAATGAGCCAAGACAAATTGTTGAGTCCAATTAAATATTAACCAACTCAATAACAAAAGCCCATTTATAATTAATTAGAGGTAAAATGTCATTCCACATTATCAAAACCAATTAATTCATAATGTTAAATTAATACTCTTTTTTAGCATGTAAGGCTCACTTAACTCACTATATTAAGAGTATTAAAAACAACATGAACCATTAATCAAGTAGCATATTTAAATGTATATTAGTTCAATCATAGTGCTTCTTACAAAATAGATCGAAGATCATACATCCTCTTAGTTGCAACAATCACAATCGAAGTTCACTCCTCATTAAATCATCCAAGCCAAAGTTTATGTGAGTGTTCGAGTGAGTAACTTATATAAGGTAGCAACGTTTTCTTCATATATATACTTTATATTTATCATGTAATACCCTTTTCTTGATCATGTATTTATGAGTGTTTTCTTTTTTAAAATGCTTCCTAGAGTTTGTCACTTATCTTAAAATTCAAACTTTATGCTAGAACCTAGATACGTGAGTGTCTCCTCCAAACATTTTACTTGCTTAGCCCATTTTTGGTTTATTTTTGTTTGCTCATACTTTTTTGCAATAATTTGAGCAACTTTTTTTTTTTTGTAAGGACTTCCAAGGTTAGATTCATTTAGAGTGTTAGTCTTTTTCCGCAATGATCTTAATACCGACTTTTTCTATATGGATCGACAAATTGTATTTGACAAGGGGAGACCTCTTTTAATTTTTATACTAGATTCAACTAGTATTAGTCAATTTAAGGCTTGGACTCCCTCTATAATGAGCATCTCAATAATACTTATTCAGCCTATTCTTAACATTAAGATTGCATCTATAGAAGTTTGTCACACTACATAATAAATGAACTTTAGCTAAGATAATCCATAGAGTTAGTATGCATGAAGTAAAATGCACAAAAGAAGAAAAATGTATGAGTTCAAAAATCATTAGCTGAGTATCTACATGCTCAAAACTTTAACACACTATCAATCATGCACTTACACCATTGGGCCAAATCAAAGTAACACGTTTCTTTTTTTAAACAAAAAGTGAAAACAAAAAAATAAATATCAAAACAAATGCATGTCCTAGACTACTAAGAGGCAAAGCCTTTTCACTTGATGTCACACACACTAATAACTTTTCTTAAGAACTCAAACCTTAGATCATTTAGAGGTTTAGTAAACAAGTCGGCCAATTGATGCTCAGTAGGAACATGCTCCAAGGACACTACTTTAGACTCAATCAATTCTTTAATAAAATGATATTCAATGTCAATGTATTTGATTCTAGAGTGCTGCACAAGATATTTTGAAATATTAATAGCACTCGAATTATCACAATAGACCAACATAGTATTTTGAAAAAAGCCATACTCTTCTAGCACCTTTTTCATCCACAATAGTCGAGTACAACAGTTCCATGCAACTATGTACTCAACTTCAGTAGTATATAGAGAAATTTAGTTTTGCCTTTTACTTAACCAAGCTACTAGATTCCCTCCTACATAAAAACACCCATTAGTGGTATTCTTCCTATCATCAGCATTCTCAGCTCAGTCAACAAGTGTAAGATTAGTGTTTCTAATAAGCCATATCCCATAATCCACAGTTGCATTAAGGTATTTTATAATTATTTTTATTGCAGTAAGATGGGGTTCTTTTGGATTGGCCTGAAACCAAGCACACACTCCAACAGTGAATGCTATATTGGGTCTACTTGCAGTGATATATAAAAGACTTCCTATCATGCTCTTATAAAGAGTATGATCAATGTTTTTACCTGTAGGATCTTTACTGATTTTACCGATGTACTCATGGGAGTACGAGCATTGCTTTTTTCTTCCATATCGAACTTTTCTACAAGGTCTTTAGCGTACTTGGATTGAGAGATAAAAATTCATTCTTTACATTGTTTTACTTGAATTCCAAAAAAGAATTTAACTCTCATATCATGCTTATTTCAAACTCAGATTTCAATACATTTGTAAAATTATATGCTAGAGACTCAAGTGTAGCTCTAAAGACTATATCATCTACATAAATTTGGGCGATTAAGGTTGCGTTTCGATGTTAAACTGAGCTGAGTTGAGTTTTTTATGAATAGTAGTGAGTTGAGATGGTTGATTGAGTTTTGTGGGATTCGATTAAATGAGTTTAAAATGTGCTGGAATGGCTAGATGAGTTGAGATAAATTTATAGGAAGATGTGAATTTATGGGACAGACCATTACTGTTAACTACAACTTTTGTCTCCCACACACTATTAAGTAGCATAGCATTTATGAAAAAGAAACTTTTATCGACCACTATTGGCACAAATAAAGAGAGAGAGAGAGAGAGAGAGAGAGAGAGAGAGAGAGAAACCCAGGTAAACAAAAAAAACAAGTGCGTGTGGGACCCCCTATCACTATCGGTTGAAACCAAGTAAAGAAAAAAAAAAACTGTCAGGCCAAATTCAATTCAGCCATAAATGCTATTATGTGTGTGGGATCTCCTTGAATTTACATGTGACCTCTATTTAAATATTGGGCGTTTGGATGCCAAACCCAGTCTAAAGTAAAATTTATTGAGTTGGGTTTGGCATCCAAACCCAGCCTTAAGTTGCTTACCTGAACTTCTTATGAATAAAGTCTTAGTTGGCTTGTCCTCTACTAAACCCATGCTCAAGTAGTTAATCTGTCAATTCTCATACTAAGCACAAGGTGCTTAATTCAGTCCATAGAAAGCCTTCTTTAACCTGTAAACAAAACTAGGATGTGAGTGATCAATAAATCTCTTAGGTTATTCAACATATACTTCTTTTTGTAGTATTCCGTTCAGGAATACACTTTTGACATCCATTTGATATAGCTTAAAGTCTAGATGACAAACAAGTGCAAGGAGGATCCGAATAGATTCTAGTCAAGCTCTAGGTGCAAATGTCTCATTGCAATCTATCACTTCCACTTGAGTGTACCCTTGAACAACCAATCTTGTTTTATTTCTTATGATAGTCCATCGTTCATTAGACTTATTTTTGAAGGTCCAGCCTCAATGATATTGTGGACCTTTGGTCTTGGAACTAGCTCCTACTTTCTAGTGAATTGATGGAGTTCTTTGTGCATTGTATTGACCCAACTTTCATTCTCTAGGACATCTTCTATCTTTTTGGGTTCAACCTGCGATAAATAACACACAAATGAGACTTAATTAATCACTTTTTTCTTAATCTCAAACCTTCATCCAATTCACCAAGGATATTTTCCCTTGGATGATTATTAGTGACTCTTGATGAAGGCTTCTTTGCCTTGAGATGACTCTTCTCTATGTGCTCTTCTTCATCTTGCCCTTGAGAATCTTCTTCACTTATTTGAAAAATTCCATGAAAAATTTTGTGCATAAGTTGTTGACTCTATAAGCCCTATTATTTGAGGAAGAATCAAGGAAAAATCTTCATCACTTTTGTTTTCAAATTTATGAGTGTTCTCTCGGTCTCTCCAAATGTAACACTATCAAAAATTCTAAAATACTTTACCATGAATTTTTTATTTTTATTTTTCTCACAAACCATAGGGAGTCTATTTGGTGTCGGGTCTTAGGACTACCCGATTCAAGATTGATCAGCTATATTTACATATTCTCCTCAAAAGTGTAGCTCTATTTTCTTGTTGCTCAGCATGGTCCGAGCCATTTGTAGGATCACTCTATTCTTCCTTTCCACCATTCCATTTTGTTATGGAGTAATAGGTGCTGAAAATTCTTGATGGCTTCCCTGTTCCTCACAAAAGTAGCGAACTTAGTATTTTCAAATTTTCTTCCATGGTCACTATGTATTCTAGAAGGGGAATTTCCCTTTCTATTTGCAATTTCTTGAAAAACTTTTTGGCAAGATCAAAGGCTTCAGTTTTTTCTCTCAAGAAAATGGTCCATGTGTATCTTATAAAATCATATATGATCACCATGATATACCTCTTCTCTCCAAGGCTCTTGATTTGTGTTGGACCCATCAAATCCATATGCAAAAACTCCAGTGGCCGAGAGGTACGGATGAGGAATTTTTCTTATGTTGTACTCTTGTTTGTTTCCCTTTTTGACATGCTCCACACACAATTTTCTTACCTTTAATGGCCTTGGGCATCCCATCTATTGATTCTATTTTGAGATCTTAGCCAAGTCTATAAACTTAATGTGCCCAAGGCATTGGTGCCACAACTTGGTCTCATCTAGCAAAGTTTTATGGTAACTCAATCTTGATGTCAGGGAGACTCCATAGCATTTATCTGCAATTCTCAAACCCTTTAGAATCCATTTTTTGTTTGGGGTGTAAACATTGCATTCATCTTTTGAAAACTGCATAGACAAATTTTCATCACAAAATTGGTTTATACTTAGTAAATTAGCTTTAAGTCCATTAACAAACAAAACGTTTGTTAAAATAGGCAAATCAAGTATTTTAATACTCATTTTCCCTTCTACAATGGCCTTGCTTCCATCTCCAAAGGTCACAGTGCCTCCATTTGTTGGTTCAATCTCCTTGAAAAGCAGTTTATCTTCAAACACTTGCCTTGAACAAGCACTGTCTAGGTATTAAAAATAGTCCTCCTTGGCTCTAAGTGTTGTGTGGACTATACGGTCTATGGTGTTGTCCTTCACCACCCATTTTTCTTTGTTTTCCAACTTGTTTTTCCATTTTTTTAAAGGCACAATTTTACCAACTCACGAAACTCACGACTTATAAAATCAATTTGTTGGCTCATATCGTTATCCTAATTTTGTAGGCTTTTTCCTCTCTTTCTTGGACTTCTTCCAGTTTTAATTTTTTGCACTTGAAACATTTTAAAATAATGTGATTTTATATGACCCATAATTCCACAATGATGACAAATAGGAGTAAACTTACTTTCATACCTACAATTTTTCAGCATTTTAGGTGATAATTTTTTGTGCAGACTTCATGTATAGATAGGTTTTGACGTAGCTGATATTTTGTTGTTCTTTTCTTGACTTCCCTTAACAAATACAATAACTTTGGAAGTAGACATATCGGATAATAGTATTTGTTTTTCTTTTCCTTTAGAAGTCACATATCCTAGACCCATCCTATCACTACTTGATTTTTGAAAACTCAACATCTCATTTAATTATTGTATTACTGAAATTTGTTTGCATTTTTTTTTAACTCTTGTCCTAGTGCAACTTTTAGATCTTTTAGTCTCAAAACTTCAACCTCAGAAACTTTTAGAATCTCAATCAAATTATTTTTTCATTTTTTACTGCTATAAGGTTATTCTACAACTTTTGTTGAGTTTTTTCAGTTTGACTATCTCTTTACACACTTCATTGTAAGCATTTTGAACACTAAGTTCTTGGTTAGCATCAAGTAGAACAATGTCCAAATCACTAGAAGTACAAATACTTTCAGATTTTGTTGGTGAAGTTTCAAGCAAATCATTTGCTATAGTAGAAAAAACCATAAATGATTTTTCATCATCCGAGGATGAGTTTTCACTCTCAGAATTTGAAGTATCATTAATAGATACATTTAATGTTTTTCCTTTATTTTTTTCGAGATTAAACTTGAAACTTCAAAGATCATTTAGTTTAACATAAAAGTTATTAAAACATTCAGCTTCAAGCATTTTAATTTATTCAAATTTAGAGGTTAACAATTTTAATTTAGAATTCTTCATAGTTTTTGTTCTCTCATGTGTGACCTCTAATATGTCACATACCTCCTTAGCAATTTCACACATAGAAATTCTTTTGAACTCTTCCATAGATACCGCCATGAAGATGACATTCAATCTCTTACTATTGAAATTGCTGTTATTCAACTCAATATTGGTCTCAGTTTCGACCAAGCATCAATATTGGTCTCGGTTTCTTCCATCCTTTTTCAATGGCGTGCCATACTTGTTCATGCAACGATTAGAGGAATGCCCTTATACATACTTTTCAATATGCATAATTTTCACCATCGAAGTGCGGTGGGACAGTCAACGATGGCAACCTTTCCAAGGGCACGAATCACACTTGGATGAGTGAATCACAATCTGATACCAATTGAAATTTCCTATATACACCTGTATGACCGAATATTATCTAAATTTTTTTTTGAATCAAATTGGTTAGATTTCACTCATGTGAATATATATACTTTCAAATATATACAATAAAATAATAATCAAGCATAACACAACGATTGGTTAATGAAGGAAAAACTTTTGAAAAATTCCTCAAAGAAAATATCTTACAGGATAACCAAACCCATAAAAGATACTCTTATTATTTGAAAACCAGTTTACAAGCAAGTTTCTCAATTACAAGACTTTTGTCAATTGACTTGTTTATTTAACTAGACAAATGACAATTTTCTCTCGTATCGCAAAAGCATTCAGAACTTTTAATGATTTTCAAATGATGACTTTTCTTCTGAAACCTCTAGAGGCTGAATATCAATCACTGATCCTCTCAAACATTGAGCAAGATCATACTCATAAGTGTATAGAAATTACAAGAAAATTTCTCACACGAATTTTCTCTCAAACGACACTTCAATGTCTCCGTAATTAACCTCTGGCTGCAAATCCTAAGTAGGGTTACAACTTGATTTAATTTAAATAGACATTCTAAAATAATCATGTTGAATCACATCTATTGATAGGTCGAGTATCTTTCAGATTACTCTCTTGACGGTTTGCTGACAGATATTCAAAAATCTCTACTACACTTTGAATTCAACTAGTCTTCTGATTTTGCATTTCTAGATTTCGAAATTAAATATAATAGCATACCTAGTTGGCTCCTAAGACTCCTAAAAATACTATGGATAATTTCCATTGATAAATTACAATCATCTAAAAATAAAAATTTTAATAATAAGATAAAATCATATTTTATTCAAACTCAAACACTTCATCACTAATCTGTGCCAACATAAATTTGCATTTTCAGGTTGTATGACGAGTTTTTCGCCTTCAATGGGATTAATGCCGAGGTTCTAGAATCCACTGGATTGCCTCTTAGTGAAGCCAGTAAGTCAAAAAAGATTAAGTGGGGCATAAGATTTGGTGATACCCACATGTTGTTTGACTCAACAAGGGCAAACTTACCAAGAATAGACATAGTTAGGATTGACAGACTCATGAGAGCTCTTTCTTAATTCTATGGTGATAGTGCATGGTTGTTCTTAGTTGGTGTAGCCATTTGTTTGGTTAACTCCATAACTAATCAAGACCTCAACCTGCTAACTAGCTATGCAGAGTGTCCTTTTGTCAATTCCTTAAGTTTTGCATTGCAACCATACTTCTCCGGCACCAAAGGCTTTGATTTTTCATAAGGTTCCAACGAAGTCCTTAAAGCAGTCGATATTGTTTATGGTTGAGACTAAGACAATAGCTGATTGTCTTCGAGCCCCCAACTTTCATTCTTAATTCATAAATACATATTTAGCAAATGCTTTCTTAGTTGTTCATCTTTCATAAATCCAAAAACTTCAACTCTAAGTGTGAAATATGTGATGCCCCCCAATTCCCCTTAAAAGAATATGGGAATCGAGACGTCGGGATGATGACAACACGGTCACGCACCCCCAACGTCATGTGCTAAGTGTGTGAACACGTGACATGCACAAATAAAAGCAGCGAATAATTGAAGTCAATATCTAAGTACTAGAATTTTTTAGAAATATTTTACAAACTAATTTAATATAAATTCTCCAGCAAGAGATTTAATACAGTCATCCGAAAGACAATTCATAAAAATTCATAATTATAAAAAGGGGGAAAAACATTTCCCAATATAACAAATTATAATAATAGTACATCAGCGGCAAGCTGCCTCCTCAAACTTAGCCCCCTTCAAACTCTGCATCCAAAAACTACGACGCCAAAAATGGCATCGCAGATAACATCCCAAAAAAATCACAAGATAATAAATACATTCATGCAACAACAGAAAGTGTGAACATGACACTACATGCATGAAGCTTAAAATCATCTTCTTCAAAATAAATAAAATAAACATACCAAAATCACATTTTGGCCTAAGATAAACTCTAATAAAAAATCCATCATTTTCTCAGAAAATGATCCACGTAAAACTAATAATCAAAACTCGTTATTTTCCCAGAAAATGGCTTAAACATTCATTTTATTAACCATATGCACCATGATCTCCCCTGGGGACCATCTGCACACCCTGGCTCTCATCATCACACCATAGGTAACGACCACACACGTGACTTCGGAACGGGCGATGCCCAACTAACTGCACCCAGCACGCACCATGACCAGGCATCCATTAGCCCCCGCCAGCAGAGGAACCACGGAGTCGGCGTTACCATCTTGTTGTCGCCCGATGACAACCCAGTGGACGTCACTCAGTATAATCTGCTTCCGAGTGATCAGAGGAGCTTCACCGAGATAATACCCTATCTTGACTTGGGGTTGTGATACACACGCACCCGAAAGCCGTTAACACATGAAAACCTAGTTTTTATTTCCAACATATGAACATGCATGCAATTACACAATGCAATATTTACGACAATACACTAGAATAACCAACAACCAACAAATCCCAACAGCAACCAACCACAAATATTTGTTATTGCAAAATATATTTAAATATTAAAATTCATTTGGAAAATACTTACAACGGGTAAAAATCGGATCATTAAGCAAACACCGATCCACAGTGTTCATAGTGGGTCACTTCGTATGTTGGGTTAGAGTGCTCGGTTTGATACCAAGATTTAGGAAAATACTCATTGGGAGGTGGGGAATCTCTTAGAGGTGGTGGTGAGGCGGTACAACCACCGGAAGGTGGCAGATCAGGTTTGGGATTGTACAACCACTGGAAGGTGAGGCGGGTTTGGAATTATACAAGGAAGGTGGGGCTGCGGTTAGGGAAACTGAGTTAGGGGAGTGGTCAGCTGAGGCTAACGGTGAAGTTTGGTGGTGGCGGTGAGGCTAACGGTGGCCGAATGGCGGTGCGGCAAAGATGAATCCATTTAAAGACTCATTTCAGGTGGAGGGATAAATGGCAGAATTGGGTGACTCTAAGAGGTGGGTTATGCTCACTGGAGTGAGGGGATGTTGCTGGTAGGTTGCCGGCATCATGGATGGCCCAAAATGGGAGAAAAGTCAAAATAACCCATTTCGGGTCTAAGACTCATGCGTCGGCTAGGGGCCGCCGTGAGGTGCACCACTTGTTCAGGGGAGGTCGTCGGAGGGAAATGGTGTTGCCGGTATGGGCGGTATCGCTGGAAGGCGACGCACAACGGCGTTGGGTGGAGTGAAGAGAAACAGGTGGGAGAGAGGAAGCAGGGGAGGGCTGGTGGGAGAGAGGAAGAAAGAAAAGAAAAGAAAAGAAGAAAAAAAGAGAAAAAGAAAAGAAAAAGAAAAAGAGAATGAGAAAAAGGAAATGAAGTCCAACTAGAAAAAGAGCACTATAAATTAAATAAAAGTTAACTAAAAAACCTACAATTTAATATCAATAAAATAAAATATTTAAAACCCAACAAAAAAATAAATTAAACCAAATACAATTTAATTATAAAACAATAATTAATATAAAGAAAGCACCTCAATTAAATCACATAATAAAATAAAGAAATTTAATTCCAATCATTATAATAATACCTCACATTAAAACTAATAAGAAAAGTAACTCAATATTTAAATATAAAAACAATGTAAAATTAATATAACCTAACTAATAGTTCAAATAATAATTTTAAATAAATAAAATACAACTAATAATATTATTAAAATAAATTAAAATAATCAATAATAAAAATAAAAACAATACATAAAATTACGCATAGGCTACAATCTCATAAAAGACATATGCCCTTGTTATTCTAGTTATAATTACTCCAATCCTGAAGAAAGAATTAAGGTAAGGCGGAAAGGCGAGCCAGGACTATAAACTTACCTTGAGTCAGGCTTCTTCCATTATTTTTAGAGCATGTCTGGGGAGCAGCCACACTCGGCGCACTCCCCTCACATGAACAGTGTCGTGCATAGTGCACGGCACTGTTCATGTGAGGGGAGTGCGCTGAGTGTTGGCTACTCCCCTCACTTTTCCTTATTTTTATTATTTTTGCGGCAATTTGGTTGGTTAGTGGGTTTGACTATGGCAGAACAGAAAAACTATAACATAGTATAAGAGCATTTACAACTTACTAGTTAAATAATTTATTTAATCAAATTTTAATTAAAAAGCATAAAAAATATGTTTCAATAGACTCAACAAAATTAAAATAAATTTAACTTTCTCTTTCCTTACTCTCCATATTTGAAAAGTGAGGAAAGAGAAAGTCAAATTTATTTTAACTTTATTGAATTTATTGAAGTTTATTTTTATGTATTTTAACCAAATTTTGACTAAACAAATGAGATAATTAGTGGGTTATGACTGTTTTAATTAGAATTAAAATAAATAAAAAGTTTAAAATTAATATTTTAATAGAATAAATTTTGATTTGTTGAGCCTATTATTTGATGTAATAAAAAGTGACTAGCTAAAATTTATAAAAGTAACATTTTAAGTTAAAATTTGGCTAAACTTTAACTAGTAAGTTGTGAATTCTCTAATGTCAGGCTAGGATGAGAAAATATTGACAATGATCAAACGGTTGTAGTGCACATTCCCACTAGGGGTGTAAATGGTCCGGTCCGGTCCGAGAAATTTGTGGACCGGTTCCATTCGGTCAAAGAATTCTCACATCCTGGACCGGACCGAACAGGAGTTGGTCCATACCGGTCTGGTCCAATTCGGTCTAGGGGCGGTCCGGTTCGGTCCATGAGTGCCCCATATGATTTAATGGGCTAAATTTAATCTAAAATATTACAATGATCAAATATTTTTTCGGCCCAAATTTAACTACTATATATTATAATATGTTAATATTATAAGAGTATATATTATATATTAATATATTAGTATATATTATATGTTAAGTATGTTAGTAAATTAAAACTAATAACATTATTACATTAGTATATTATATATTTATATGTTAATAAATAGTGATAAATTAATAATAATATATGAAATAATAATAATGCATTTATTACTTATAAGTTATTACTACTATTCTATATAGATATATTATAATTTATATTTTTATATTACAACTAGTCAACCAATAAATTATAATATGTTAATATTATAAGAGTATATATTATATATTAATATGTTAATATATATTAATTTATATTAATATTAATATTATAATTTATATACTATTTTTATATATACATATATAAATATATATATATATATATATGTGAGGTTTGGTCCGGTCCGGTCTGGTCCAGGGGGAGAAATCCTCTGGACCGAGATCGGACCGAATTCCATTCGGTCTAGTCCGATCCCGGTTCGGGACAACCTGTCCGATCCGGTACACCAGTCCGGTTCGGTATTTTTACAGCCCTAATTCCCACTTTGGCGGAGTTACACCCATATGTGGAAGAATTTGATATTTTAGGACGGTGGCTGAAGGAAAATGCCATCAAATATTCTGTCACTAGAGGAGAGCTTGTAGAATTTTTACCATCCCTATTTCTATCGCGGTCTTAGAGTACGTCCACATTTAGCACCGAGGCGTATACTGGACCAATTTAGCAGTTCATTGTCTCCTAGCACAATAGAGGCTTTGATATGCACTTAGAATCGGATAGCTAAATTTAGGTTCAGGATGTGGGGGACCTTGCAGAGAATTACGAGGATGAGGAGGTTGATCACGGTGACAGCAGTAATTGCTCTTAAATCGTTTCTTTGTTCTACACTATCTTATATCTATTAATACAAATTTAATTTTGATGTTAATTGTTGTATAGAAAATTCGGAAAAAGAGGCTCAATCTCAATTTACTTTGACCTCACATTGATAGTTTGATATGCCAATGCTTTGTTAATTCGTTCTTTGAAGATTGTACTTATATTATTCTTTTTTATTAATTAGAGTTATTTTCTTTCCAAGACATCATATTCTAAGTTTCATCCTTGCTTTTTTCTATCAGACTTTATTGAACACTTTGAAAATATGAACATCTTTCTAAGTATTAACATTTGAATGCCAATAAATATTAATTAAAGCCATTTGTATGCTTTCCTTTACACCTTGTAAACCAAATATACTATAGATAATTAAGGTGAATCAAAGCTACTACCTTTTCGGAGACACCCTAAGACTTTGGAACTCATTGACCATCCATGCATGGAATTAGAGACAAAATCATCTTTTCGACACAAATAGTACAATAAAAACAAGAGAAATTCTATTTGTAGTCCTCAAGTGAGGATTGCATGTACAAACCTCTTGATATATTTTATGAAATAGAAACTATTGTAATTTAAGAGGGATGTTCTTTTAATTTTAAAAAGTTTTAAAGGCAAAATTATTAAACTTGGATCAGTAATCTCCTAAATGAAAATTGTACGTAGCATTACTCTAAAGACTATAACGAACTTGATGACAAGACTTCTGTACTTAATGCCAATGGTAATTGAAGTGCCTGATTCCTTTAATTAAAAGGGGAAGAATAAGATTAAACATTATGAATATTTATAAGAAGAAAAGGCCGGCCATGCATTTAATCAGTTGCAATAGTAACACCTATAAAACTAAAAGGACTTTATAATTAATGAGCTGAATCAATATCATGTCGATCATTATTTCTTTAATTATTCACATAGTTTATATGGTGGTACATTCTTAGGTCTCTCTCTCTCTCTACATATATATATAGCAATAGATCAGATTAATTTCATGGTTCTAGTAATTACAATATACCAAACATGTATCGATCCCCATGCAGCTCAGCTTTAAATCTTCATTTCTTCCCAATTTATCTCCCTCTACTTTGAAGTAGAGGCTCATAAATATATAATATATATTTTTCCTTTTCTTTTTTCAGACATAAACGTCTATTTTCCCAAGCCAAAAAAAGTGGCTAAATCTTTACGTAAATGCGTAACACACCATATATATATATATATACGTAATGCTCATACGGTACTGGAGGGATCACAAATCGAAGCCAATTCATGCTGATTAGTACGGAAACCAGCGAGCTCTCCAAGTTCGTCAACCTCCTTTGCCAGTTCTTCCACCTTTTCCACAATCTCCATCAATATGAACACAAAGGTTGCCATCGCAAGTCCACCTTCCTGATCATCTACCTTGCAATTAGTTGAGACCGAGCTTATCTCTACTCTCGTTGACTTCAACTTTGGCTCTATCGACGCCCCTGCATGGCATTTTCTCATTTTCGAAATACTCTCTCCAAGCTCTTTTAGAGTCCATATTATTGTCGATCCAACTTCCTCGCATGGCTCTTTGATTCTCTCTCTCTGAGCCATTGATGGCTAGATAATGAAACAATTCAGACAAAATAAGCCGATTAATTATGATCTTTCTAATAATCTTTGCAAAAGTTCTAATGGGCAATGAATTCAGACAAAATAAGCCGATTACTTATATAGAGAAGAACTCATGTCATGTTCATTACCTGTCTTGGGGATTGAAGACAACCTTTCAATAAAAGGATAGTTGCTGCCAACTCCCTCATATGTTCTCCAATCTGCAAATATTTTATCCAAGGATAGTATAGCCCGAATTTTCCATGCCATGGTTCCCATTTTGCGAAATTTGCCTGAAATAAAGTGCTGCGGCATGAGCATGCAGGCTTTAACTAAAGATAATAATTGCTTTAACAGTGAATTTCATTGTCTTTCAGAGGATACTAATTAATATTACTTCTTAATATTAAAAAAATATAAATAGTTATTTTAATTTACATATATAATATCATAGTAGAGTTTTCGAGTTCAAATCTTAACTCTAGCTAGTACTTTATATTCTATTTAATTAAATATATATTAACTACGTTAAGGAGGAGTCTACCCCTATGGATCGTGAGGAGAGTCGTGTTATGACAAACATAAATGGAAAAAATTTATTAATTGTTTAAATTTTTAAGATAAGTAATGATGATTTTAGACTTGATAATAAAGTCGATCAAAATAGTTATGAGAAGAAAAGCACAATACCAGTGACTCATCCTTAGATTTGGAATTCATGATGGATTTGCATCTATTAAAATTTGCTTTAGGCTGGTTTTCCTTTTCGTTCGTGAAAGTACTAGCCATGTATTCCTCCAGGCATCCTGCAACAAGCAGCTGTCATAAGTTAATTAGCATGCATGCATAATATATATAGTACTTGTAGCTAGTTTTGTTTCAATTAGCTAGTCTACTGATAGGCCTGTTTCGGGCCTGAATTTTTCTTTATGTTTTAATGGTCTTGACACCTTCATTTAAAAAGTTAAAAAAATTTACACATCCTTTAAACCCAGATGAACATGCTTAAAAATACATATGAGATAACAAAAAATTTATACAGTCGCTTTTTCAAATATACTCTATGTATTTCACTAATGTGATTAGCTGCATAATTTTTTTTTAATATAAAATAATTATTTTGACTAATCACATTAGTAAAATGCACAAGATCAACCAATGATGCAAAAGTGATTGTATCTAATAGAACTCGATAAGACAACTAAAGATCAAAGTTATGTACGCACGCACCTTCAATAGAGTGAGCGAGGTGTTCAAAGTTGGAGGCAATAGAGTCATGAAGTTCATCGCTAGCCCAGACAGGGAAGACAATCAAGCTTATAAAAATGCAGGTGATAAAACCCATACAAATTGTGAAGAGACGCTCACGTGCTAATCTCATGACCTCTCCAGCACGGATCCCAGATACCACTACCAGATTAAAGGTGAGGATGAATATCATTGCTCCGTAGTCATATCTTTTCTTAATGTTTGGAACCTGTCTCAGATACGTTCCTACTGCAGCTGTATTTCATTTTAACGACCATTAATTATTCATCATCACAACTCTTGACCAAAATATACAATACACGTACGTACGATGTACGTTTCATGTGTGGCAACATAAATATAAATATAAATATATAAAAAAAATCATATATAAAATAATATTATTCCACGCATTAATTAACGAGGCTTGCCCTGTAGGCGCTACGAGATTAGTACAACTTTATAAATTAGTAGGTAATAAAGTTTCTGTACTATGAAATAAATGAATAGATTATCATGTGATTACTCGTGACAAAAATTAATTTAAACGCACTTATACTGCCGGCCAGATTATATGTATATATATATATATATTATAGTTTCTTTCTTGAAAAAAGAATCAGCTTTGATCTCGAAAATTAAAAGACAAATAAATTAAATATTGCAGTGTGCATTTTCAGCATCGCACTATCGATTGTTTCCTTAATAGGCAAAGGCATCATCATGCAGGAGATGATCAGCTAAAATATTGTTAAGAAAAGAACAATGAATAAATTTTATCAAATTTGATCGATCGAAAAAAAGCAATTAAGAAAACTTTGGTCTTTAATTCTGAACAAATGATTTCCAATAATATTAAGCTACATATATATATATATAATCGAACTCTTACCAAAGATAAAAACAGAAGCGCCAACGACAATGGCGTTGCCAATTCCACTAACTTCTTGAGCAAAAGCTGCAGCTAAACAACCGAGTCCACCTCCTAATATAGTTCCAATTCCCCGGTTCAAGCCCTTGCCGAGTGTAGCGCCTGCCATGCATGCATGCGTGCACATCATGAATATCATCATCCGTTTCACAAGTAACAGAGAAAATGAAATTAATTTGAAGCACTTAAATATATATATTTTTTATTTTAGATTATATATATATGTATATTATATTACAATCCATGCACAAACCTACCTGCAAAGAACTCAAAGATGACGACAACAGTCATAATAGCCCACATGGCATTCTCTCCAACTTGACTAAAAAGAGGATCCAGGAGGTAGAGAAATGAAACCAAAACCAGCGCTATTCCAACCTTGAAACTGTGAATCAGTTTTCTCATGTCCTCCTTATTTGTCTTTTCTCTAAGATTGGATATATTAATGGGAAGAACATGACAAACATGGAGGCTCTTCTTTTGATCTGATCTCAGACAGGATAAAATTGGAAGAAGATAAAATTTATCGAACTTGTTCTTCATCTCTTGATCATCAGGCCGAGCTACCTTCTTATCTTGATCTCCATCTGAGATAGAAATTACAGTACTCGAATCCATCGATACTGAATATTCTGATCTCTTTGTTTCTTTCCCTAGCTCTTGGCCTGACTTGAACTTCCACTGCCTTTAATTTTGAGCAGAAAGAGTTGGATAGAAACCATATATATATATATATATATACACACACACACAGTAATATAAATAGCAATATTGGGTCGAAGACCTAAAGTGGAACATGCCCTATGTACTCCACGAATAAATCAAGGATTAAAGATTCGAAAATATGAAAAAAGAAAACACAAAAAAACACCACTTTTTAGACGTAGTTTGTGCCTTTTATCCCGATGTCCACACATTATTAATTTGAACTTAGTGACCATAGTGGAACACGCATGCTTGCACGGCACGACTACTATTGTTTTTAAACAGTACTATATATACATATATTGTGGTGGTACCATATATATATATATATATATATATAAATGATAATTATAATCGTGAGTGTGTAAATATCGCACAATTATTTTAAAAAAAAAAAATAAATATAAAATTTGTGTAAAAAAATTTATATAAAAGTAGATTCACTATTTTTTAAAATAATTATGTGTACTTTACAATTGTATATAGCATTACTTTTATATATATATATATATATAATCTTAATTTTCGCAACACCTGATCTCTATATATGTATTGAACAGATTTCTCTATTTAACATGTCTTTCGTGAAGGTAATATACCAGCAGATTTCTTGGCAAAGATAGGGGCTGAAGGAGCAACACGTGTCTGGAGGTCGCTTTTCAATGCTCTAAAGATTCTTAAGGGACTAGTGCGCACATATGAGCTCTGTTTACAACTTTACCTCACTTGCATTTTTCTTAGATTGGTTTTTTGTTTTGCGTTGGTATTTGTTGGTCGGTTTCGATATAGTTTTTATTATTGGTTATTGGGGTTAGTTTTTCATTGTATAGGTTTGTATCTTCAATAACTGATTTGTTGGCCGTTTGTTAGGCAATAAGATGTTGGTTTTACACATTTGGGTTTTGGGTATTTTATTTTTTTATCCTTTATAACTCTCAAATATAATAATGTAACTACGATATTCTTCTGTCAGAAGTGAGAACTTATTAATAAATTTGAGATAGAGCCACTATATGTGGGGCTACTTTGATAAATATATATATATATACATATATATATATATTAATTGCGCACCATAAACTGATCATCCATCCGATGCGGATGATCAGGAGGTGGTACTTGACCCTATGATATTCTCATGTAACGCTATATATATTGATTTTTTATTGCCAGTAGAGAGACATCCCTCGACAAAACTTTGCTAATTTTCCCCAAGCTCTTTCATTTCCAATTATTTCAGTTTTCACGTCTGTAGTGTCAATCATGTCGTGCGGACTAGTTCAACAGACCATCATTCATTTAGGACCGTTCCTTGCATCATGCATGTCTCTAGCTTGTCTCTAGCTAGCTGCTTCTTTTGCATGTGCTTAATTCGATGCATATGGATCACATACCTCTTAATAATATATATTTTGAGAAAGTGTAGAAATGTTTGGTTAATAATTTATGAAGAAATTATATAAAATACTAAATTAATAAATGAGTTTAACTTGACATACTCGTTACGTTATTATAATTTTTTTTTTATTATAAAACAGATATAATGTCTCAATATGACATCAACCAATATTGTTAGCTAGTTGAAGATCAGCTTTCTTTAGTAAAACTCTTTTGGAGTGCATTCATTAATATATAAAATATGTATCCCACATAAATCAAGGTGGTAATTAAGAAATGAATCAAATTTGATTCAAATTGGAAAGAGATATATGAATAGCGGAAGAGGCCGAGACAATATCATTGGCTGGCAGACTCATGATAAGATTAATTACAAAATAACAATATAATCCAATGTGTGAGCTTAAAAGGCAAGCCTGATAAGCATCTTATAGTATATAGATCGAGACTTTAATTAATTAAATGCCTAAATATAATACATAAAAATGTTCAGATCATTACAGTACGTATCCAAAAGATTCATCAAAACAAATAGTACTTTCAGCAAGTATCAGAATTAAACGTAATTAGAAAACGTCGATGCTTCCCGATCCTAGCTCCGATCGAATAATATTGGTCTATTTCAATATATAAAACAAAAAGATTAATTAATTAGATCAAACTGATGACACCAACTCCTCCTAATTAATAGTGCCCTCTGTCGCATTGCGCCACTATCTTTTTGTCTGCTAACGTGGTCATGACCTAATTGGCCTGGCGCTAGATATTTCTCTAATTAATACATGAACTCCTCCATATAATAATACATAGAGATAAATATTTTAATAGCAAAGATATGTCATAATATTAAGTTTATAAATTAACGTGATTTGATATATTACGTTAAAATAATTTGATGTAAAATTAATTTATATTTATGTAATTTTTTATGTTTATAACACTTTATATATATATATATGCATGCTTAAATAGTTTTTTAAAAATAATATTATGGTTTCACTACAACATATTTAGACTTTTGTGATAGACAAAAATATCACAAAAAATGGTTAAAACGTCATAAAAGACTTTTGGTGATGGTTTAGAACTATCACAGCAACCGTCATAATAAATGCTTCACAGATAAGTATTTGTGACAATTTATTGTTCAATCGTCACAAAAAATATTCTTTGTGATGATTGGTGTCTTTCTATTCGATATAACGTTTTAACGTTAGAACCTTTAGTGACAATTCAAATATGTCACCAAAAGTCACATTCGAATGTTATGTTAACGTATATCATGACGTTCGAACGTAAATCCATTTGGCTAACATTGGAATGTAAATCCATCTGCTAACATTCGAACAACACACTAGTTCATTCGTTTCTCAGACGTTTGAACGTTATTGTTGTTGTTCGAACGTTATATATGACAAAGTTGGAACGTTAATTTGATGAACATTCGAACGTTTTGTTCAGTTCATTCGAAGTTTTGTGTACATTCAAACTTGCTTGGAATAAAAATTCAAACGTTTACTTGTGTACATTCGAACATACTAGTCAGAATTGGTAAATTTTAATAAAATTAAAAACCATACAAATTATATCATGTTACAAATTATATAAAAATGAAAAGCATACAAAATTCTACAATGTTACATATTTAAAAGCATACCATTGTCTTTCAAAGTTGGATAGTGAAAATTACAAATAAGAAAAAAATGATAAAATTTATCTCTTCTTTTTTCCTCGTCTACCGCGATTCAAGTTCGGTGACATAACACACTCCATCTGTACTGTCATCTCCCATTGCACTTGTTCTTGAACTGTAGTGCGCATTCTTTACTCATGCTCTCTCTGCTGCTCCTGCATGCACGTGTCTAGAATTGAACCGATACCACCAGTTTTGTAAAATGTAAAACCGGTTACGACCCGATTATCCCCCAAAACCGGCAGTATCGGTTCCGGTTCAGTTTTTCGGTTTTAATAAATTGTAAATTTCTAAAAAATATATGTCTTTTCCTTAAAAAATTTGATTTAAAAATTTATTTTATGTTTAAAGCATATGATTGATTAAGTTTTCATGTTTAAAATTAAAATTTTATTTTATAAATATTATAACATTATTTATATATAATTATAATTTATATAATTATATATAAAATTATATAAAATATAAAAATATATCATATATATAATATTTAATTTTTTTTAATTATATAAGTAATATGATCGGGCCGGTTCCAGAATGTCTAGAACCAGAACCGAACCGATTCTTACCTGTTTTACATTTCTAGAAACCGGTCCTGGATCGGACCAGTTCAAAACAAGTCAAATCGGTCTGGTTTAGACCAGTCCAGGCCGGTTTTCCAGTTTTCCGATTCTTTTAAACACATCTGATATCGTTTTAGGAGAGACTCCAACTCCTGCTGTCTCGACCTCATAATCTCATTCTCTTGTTGTGTTACTTCTAAATTTCTGGTAAAATTATTAATCTTTGGAGTCAAGGAGCACGTGGAGGATGATGAACCAGTTGAATGTTTGAGTAAACGTCTCAATCATTTGACCATGCCAGAATTGGTCCCGAGCACTTCCATGAAAATGTCTATATCACTAGGCTAGAATTCCCCAGAAATTGAATGCATCTCCAACATTCTGTCTTACAATTAGAAAGA
This sequence comes from Platycarya longipes, assembly GCA_036559045.1. Lineage (NCBI taxonomy): Eukaryota > Viridiplantae > Streptophyta > Magnoliopsida > Fagales > Juglandaceae > Platycarya > Platycarya longipes. Next base: position 13,392,249 of record CM071796.1, on the reverse strand, counting down.
AAACACACAGTAAGCAATAAAATTAATTGAAATACGAACAACAATAAATTATTCAGATATATATTAATTTATTTAACAAAATTAATATCGCTTACATAATATTCTGCAGCAGCAGGATCCATCAATTCACTATGTTCATTAATGTGAGTAGCAATATAGACATGAATGCGACAAAAATTTTCAGAATCATACGTTTCTAATAAAGACACATTAGCAATTGAGAAATTTGATATTAGTAACTAAATAACCTTAAATATCAGAAAAATAGGAGAATTTATATAAGTTATTAATTCTCATCTTCTCAGCAAGGTAGTGAAACGACCTTGAACTGGCATAATGGTAGACAGTGAGAGCAGATTTATTCTGTGCATTCGTCGAATTTAAGCTCTACAAAATTAATTAATAATGTTATTACTAATTTAGAAAGAATACAAATGTAAATAACTAACTAATTTAGAATATCTGATAACCAGGACTTGTGAAAAGATCACAACATTTCAGCTAATCATCTAACTTCATCTTCTGGAAAGGGAACTTCACAGCCTCTTCCAATGTCTGAAACTTCTTGAAGTGCTCATGACATTGGCCCTTATGACATTAGAATAATGTAGCCGTGAGTTCGTTCATAGCTTTCACATTTTTGGTATGAGTAAAATCAAAGTCGAACTTATCCTAAGCAGTGAATTAAGTAAGTAATACAATATACTTATTTAGAGAGAATAAATATAGTTGTAAAGTTATCTCATCAACACATAGCTCTGAATGTGATCCTTAACTTCATTAGGAACATCTTGTCATGATCACACATAGAAGGAAGCATATGCTCGAACTACTGTGCCGATATAAAAGGAAAGTGTTGTCGTATTATCATCCACTCCTCTAGAAGATTTTTCAAGTGTTGTGACCTTAATTTTTCCTTGACGTCTATTCTTTTATAAAGAGAGGGCACAACTAATGCCACGATCGCGTTGAGAAGACGATGTATCAACTAACATATATAACTAATACCATGCTATTATATATGTTAGTTGATGATAGTACGACTAACGGCATGGTATTAGTTATATATGTTATTGAGTATTAAAATATAATTATTAATCAATTACCAACGACATTTCATTACTATTGGGTGTCGACTGACTATCCATCTCCTCCATCTCATCCCGTTCATCAGTATCATCATGTTCGTTCTCATCACCAATATCTTGCATATAATTTAAATGATCGAAAGATACATCCGGTATCAGTTGATATGGCTCAGCATGGAGTACTCATCGTGTATAACCTAAATCCATCCCAATGACAAAGATATGATATTCAGCTTCATCTAATCCTATAGTACACAAATTCCTATAACCTCGACATGGACACTTGATGTAACTACGACTATTAGCAAAGGCTCGAGCAAATTCAATGAAGGTCCTGACTCCACGTGCATAGAGAACATAATCATTCCCAAGTCTATCATCCAGGTGCATCCAACTTTTATCCATTTCTAAAAAAACCTATCTATTAGTTTAAGGTATTAAAATCCACATGCAAATTATGGTAAAAAGTAATTCACTTTATTTTTGATAAGGTAATTGGTTATATCTTGTTCGAGATTATATTATCTATATTGCACAGTTTTTGTTATTTCTACTTCTCACGTCAATAAAAATTTCGGTAGCACCTTCCTATAGTTCTTAAAGTATACATGTTCAAAAAGAGAGATTGTGACCCTACAAATAATATACCCGAAAAACAAATGAAGAAGATATTGAAACTTCATACGCAACGTGAAAATTAGTAGAAGTAACAAAAATGTGCAATACAAATAATATAATCCCAAACTGTCCATACTGGACAATTCAGGAATCAGTAGACACCTAAGTGTACATTGATTTTCAAATGGGTTTAAGGTTATTTATATATGCAATGGAACATAGGATACTAACTTATATTAATTTGTTTATTTCTAATTATTATATCAACTATATATAAGGGTTGGGTTTAGGGTTTGGGGTTTGGAGTTTAGGGTTTAGGATTTGGAGTTTAAGGTTTAGGATCTAGGATTTAGGGTTTGGAATCTAGGATTTGGGGTTGGGGTTGGAGTTTAGGGTTTAGAGTATAGAATTTGGGGTTTAGGATTTAGGATCTAGGGTTTAGGATTTGGGGTTTAGGTTTTGTGTTTAGGGTTTAGGATTTAGACTTTAAGATTTGTGATTTAAGGTTTAGAATTTGAGATTTAGGGTTAAGGTTTGGGGTTTGGAATTTGGGATTGAGGGTTTAGAATTTAGGATTTAAAATTTAAGATTTAGGATTTAGGTTTTAGGGTTCAGGATTTAGGGTTGGGGTCTAGGGCGGAGTTTGGGATTTAGGATTTGTGGTTAGGATTTTGGGTTTAAGGTTTGGAGTTTGAAATTTGGAGTTTAGAATTTGTGTTTAGGGTTTAAGGTTTTTGGTGTATAGTTTGGATTTAGGGTTTTGGGTTTGAGTTTAGGGTTCGGTATTTGGGATTCCAAATTCTAGGGTTCAGGATTTAATTAATACCTGCTTTCAAAAAATACACAAAGAGACAAAATTATACAACCCAACATAAATATACAACCCAATATGCAAATATACGCATATTCAATATACCATAAAACACATTCAAATAAAACACAAATTGTCACACTCAATTTGAAAATATACACACATTCAAATACAAATATTTAATGCTACTAATACGCACAAATACAAATACACACATTTAATGCTACCAACTATGCACAATTACCTAATATTTGTAATCATTAAATAATCACTCAATAAATAAATAAATGCACAAATATAACATACTCAACAATAATATTATACCTAAAATCTATTAACAATATTATACCTATTATTTTTCACTATATATATACTTGGAAAAATTCACACAAGAAATATACCCACTTTAAAAAAATTATTAAACACATGAAAATAATCACCCAACATGTTTGCAAACTCCTATTACTAAAATAATACAAACAACACAATATGCTTAAATCTCATCATAGAAAAAATACTAAAAAATAAACAAATCCAAGATTTCATGTTTCTAAAATTAAACAAACTAAAAAATTGCACAAATACAATGTACACAACTATAAACAAATCTTAAGATATACAATGAGTAAATGGAAAATATGCCTAGTAAAATCATTAGACTTTCTTCACAAGTGCTCAAATATTATCTTTGAACTTTAATTTTTACACCACGAAACTCTACAAAAATACATAATGAGCCTTCAAATTCACACGAAAATCAAGAGCATAATATAAAAATTCCTACAAAAATGACTTGTGAAGTTACTTTTGAGAATAACAAAAGCATCTCATTAGGGTTTCTTTTTCTCTCTCGTATGGGATGAAGCCAGAAATGGGAGTTCTGGCTTCATCCCGTGCCTATATTTGAATCTGTCTGAATTCTTAAAAACATTCGAACGTTCTAACTCTAACGTTCGAACGTACTTAAATTCACTTATGACATTCGAACGTTCACTTGTTACATTTGAACTTAAGAAACCCTAAATTAAGGCACAAATATTCGAACGTCATAAAGTTATGTTCGAACATTCTAGAAAGTGTGAAAAATTTCCCACACTTTTTTTCGATCGTTGGAATGTAACTAGATGGCGCTCGAACATTTTTTGTTTTTTTACCTTTTTTTATGATTAAATCCCTAGATTGCTTTAATTTATTAAACAAAAATATATTATAAATATTTAATAAAATTATAGTAAATATAAAAATATCTTTAATGATAATAATATAATATTTTATATGTAAGGGTTTTATATACCATAATAATTATATACTCAACACTATATAATACTATGTTGATAAGTATTATGTAGTGTTGCCTATATGTGTGTGTTACTTAGTGTTGTAATAAAATAGACAACATAATATAATACTAAATAACATAACATTATATAGTGTTAACTAATCATATTTTAAACATCGTTTTATATATTTTATCTACTATAGTAACATCATACAACACTAGCTGTTATAGTATTATAGATATAGTAAATAATTGTAATACTATAGTATTATATAGTGTTGGTACTAGAGAATTTTAGTAATGTTTTAGAGTATATTTAACTGTATTATAATATATTATAAGGTAATTTTAAGTATAATTTAAAAATACAAAATTACGTTCGAACATTATATTTTAACATTCAAACATTCTTATGAAAAGTTCAAACGTTCATGGGGAACGTTCGAATGTAGAGAATACTTGGTAAACAAAATACTCAACTCTACATTCGAACTATAGGTAGATGACGTTCGAACGTTTTAACAGTACATGCAAACGTCTATGACGGTTCGTATGTAACGTTCGAATGTTCATTAAAGAATATTTGAAAGTTATGTGTATATATACAGTACTCCCAACGACAGTCAGCATTTTCACCAAAACTCCCTCATTTCTTTCAAACTCCAGCATTTTCATCGTAACCATCATCAAAGTCACCGCAATCATCATCAACAGGTACGCAACTCTAAACCCAATATTTTCATATAATTTTTATTGAATTGGGTTGATTTTTTTTAAGTTTTTAAAAAAAATGGTGGCCGGAACTTCACTTCGATTTTTTAGCCACCACAAGTCACCATTGGTCAAAAGGACTCCATAGAAGATTTTTTGAATTGTTAATTTCATTTCTACGAAGTGTTTTGGTCCTAAAACTCCACGAAATGGAATTTCGAGAATGGCTAAGTCGACTCAGTCATTCCCTTTTTTACGTTTGGTTCTATACGAACGTTCGAACGTCCAAGTTTGAATCTTGAGAAGATGAAGGTTTTACATTCGAACGTAAATTTTATATGTTCAAACGTACCATTTCCAATGTTGGAAGCCCAACAGTCACGTTTCAATGTACATTTCGTACGTTAGAACGTGACTTTGGGAACATTGGAATACCAATAGTTACATTCCAACATTGTAAAACATATGTTGGAATGTAACTGTTTAAAGCTTGGAATACAAATAGTCACGTTCGAATGCTCGGATAGTACGTTTGAATGTGACTATTTGTAACGTTGGAAAGCAAGTTCACGTTCAAACGTGAATTTGCTTACGTTCGAACGGTTACGCAGAATTGCATTTTTTGGCCTAGACCTAAGATTGTTATATTAAAATTTTATTTTTTATTTTCACTAATTTTTATCTCATTTATATAGATATATATATAATGGCTCAGCAACCTCGGACCACAAGGAAGAGGGGTTGGGAATGAGCCTCATAGGAGGTTTATCATGTAGAGGCCCGCACGGTTACACCGAAATGGGAGGTGCTGATTAACGAGTTTGATTCATTATATTGGCAGCAGAGGAGTCTTTGGTCGATGTTCATGGACAGGGGCTGAACACCAATCTGAGCACTGAGGGGGACCGTGTATACCAGCATGGTCCATGAGTTCTACACAGCGATGTCCACATTGCCACATGACGCTGACTCCCACGTCATCGAGGTTCGTGGGCTGCAGTTGACTGTTTCGATGAATGTCATCGCTGAGCTTCTGCAAATCCCTCGACACCAGGTTCATGCCCCGGTAGCTGCGTAGCAGGCAGAGGAAGGTGCTGTTGCACTGGCTTCGCTGCTAGATACTGATGTTAGCATGGCAGAGTCCCAGACTGGCCTAGTTCCCTCTATGGGCAGTCACCATGTGGACTCAGGCGACGATGCTGGGTCCGACCAGGAGGGTCCTCATCGGGATGAGGAGTTCTACATCCTCACGGGGAGAGACCAAGAGGCGCACAAAATGTTAGCCACGTTCCACCAGAATGTGCTCGACGGTTTCTTCCGCATGTTGCATCTGATGGTTGCAACAAATGTGGATTCGCTGGCACACATACCAACCTTCAGCCAAGTATGCTCCCAATTTCTGATCAGGTTGGTGCGTGGAGACTCAATCGACTTGTCGTGGCTGATCTCCAAGAGGATCCGTTATAAGACATGCACTGTCTCAGTGGACAACTTCCCATACAGGGTCATCATCACCTGTCTACTCATGGCACATATAGTGTAGTCTCGAGCCTCTGAGCCAGTGTGGCACCAAATCGGCCCCATTGACATCGACACTTATAACAAGAGTTGGGGTAGAGGATATATGTGCCTCCTTCTATAGTAGATCTAGTGCCACCTCCCCAGAATCAGACCATCCACCTTAATCTAGGTGACATGGCTGGCACCAGTCAACAGCCTCAAGCAGGATAAACTGCGGGTGGGGAAGTGTCACCTGCTTGGGTCAGACAGCTACGAGCGCACATAGAGAGGCAGCTTATTGCACATACTGCCTCGATCATTACACACGTGGATCAAGCATTGGGGCACCTGTCCACTGATATAGAAACATTGCATCTCAAGGTTGAGACATTGTTTGATGAGGTCAATAAATTAAAAAACTTTATCTAGTCAGTGATTTTATATTTTTTTAAAATCTTTTTGTATTTAATTTTTAATTTATGTAATAGACCAACTTCTCATGTAATGTATATATATATATATATTAATTTCTATTCTCAATTTTCTTTAATATTAGCTTATTTAAATTTAATTTTTAATCATTGCACTTCATATCTTTTAGAAATTCAATTATTTTATAATTCAATAGAATACAAAATTTGTATAATATTAATATGGCTCGCTAGAGTAGAATTTTATTTTAATTTTATTTATATATTTTTTATTCACATTTTAATAATTTTAAAATATTTAAAAAGATAAATATCAATTCAATCCAATAATCAAATATTACATTATTAAGTAAAGGAATAGATTTAAAATGTATTAAAATGCTAAAAGTATTAAAGTATTGTTTTTTTAATTTAATATAAATCTTCAAACGTATTTTATATAGTTCGAATGATGGCGCCTGAAAAATTAACGTTCGAATGTTATTAATCACATAATTTGAAAGTACACTCAACGTTTGAATGAAAAATCATCTTAAATCGAATGTAAAAAAATCTGGCTATTATTTTTAGTAATGGTTTTAAAAAATCATCATAAAAAATATATTTTGATAATATTTTGAATACTGGTACAAATTTTAAAACATCACAAATATATTGTAGTATATATAGTGGACTGGCATGGAAACTTGTGAGAATATAAAATTATTATTTATCTTAAAAGTTTAAGATAATTTTGAGTGTAGATACAAAAATTGAGCAGACAACGCGGAGCAGATACAATTAATCGACAATCAACGTCATTATCCCATTTAGTTAATACGAGAACTAAAGACAAATTAGTTCGATCTGTTCAAAGTTTTGATCTGTCTGGGAAATGAATCTTTCAGACTTTCACTTAACAAACACCAGTGTCCACGAACCAATAATACCTTAACATTTTAGGTCCGTATAACTCCTACCCGAGAGTAGGCCAGAAAGTTGGAATCAATCTTAAATTTCTCAAGTACGCGAACATGAGAAGGAAGAGAAAAAGATCTGTCATTATTGTTGGTACCCTTCAGTGTCGATATTACTAACCAATCAAATCATGTACAAAAAAGAGTACTCTCTGCACGTAATTTTGGCTACATGATGATCATGAGATTGATGGCTCGGGTCTAAATTTCTTGATACTGACAACATCTTTCAATTTACTTCAAACGGCACCTGGAACGCACATTCATTTCTTTTGTTTTTTCTCTTTTTATAAAAGTGTATATATAATATATGTATATATATATATATACACTAACTGGCTAGTTTTTGAGCCTATCAATTTGTACGTACGAAATTCGTACCTGGCTAGCTTCGACCTTCCCCAGCAGCCTCGTGGCACTACTGTTTGCAATGATCATTCTTTTCGAAAATGAAGATATTGGAAGAAATTAGGTATTCAAAAACATATACATATCATGTATGTATGCATGTATATATATATATATATGTTTGTCATGTGAAGTAATTAATTATCTTTGATTCTCATCATGGGGATGATGAAGATAGCCGGTAGCCAGTCATATTCTGTGAATTTGGAATTAGAGCTTTTGGTAGTGGGATGGACATTAAACAAAAAGAGTGCTTTCCATTTTTACTTCACAACTAGAATCAGAGTCAGCTTTGATATTGACAAAAACCTGACCCGTTGAAAGGGATACGGTTGATGTTGGGTTTAATAATCAAGCCTAGCTAGTTATCTCCACAATCAGATAAATAGTCCCCATGTTTTCGAGGATTAATTTAGGTCGGGTTTATTTTTAAAAATTATTTCATCTTATTTTATTTTATTTTAAACTCATCATTATATATTTTTTAAATTATTATTTAAAATAAAAAAAATAATTTAATTTTTTCAAATCATAAAATAGTTTTTTTAAATCTTAAAATAAACTAATATTAAAAAGTATTTTAAAACAATATTTTTTTAAAATTTTTTTATTTTATCTTATTTTATTTCATCTCTAAAAATAATCTAACCTTAATTAGTAATCGTGGGAATGTTTGTATATAATCAAACCAACTACCTTCTATGGCGCTGGTTATATATATATTAATGCTTTCAAATAATATTATATGCATGGTCTGTACGTCGATTTAGGAGTATCTTATAATAAGGTACTTTTTTCGCGAAGATATATGGGTAAAGACATTTTGCCATAACCTCTTTCCATGAAGAATGGTATCATTTTGCACTAGATGAGATCTTATTTTTCACGAAAAAATGCTTTAATCACCACAAAATCTCGTGAAAAAAGATGGTTTATTTGGTGAAAATTTTTTGGTGACACTATAATAAAAATGATCAGATATAATCAATTTGATGCATCAAAATAAATTGGTAGAAAAAAATTTATTTCCCAACAAAAATATTACTTTTTTCCACGAGTGCAAGTCCTGAGAAAAACTCATATATGTTGTAGTGCTAGTACTTACAAGTTGGTATAGATGACACACCATTCACACAATTTAAGTGGTATGATTTGATTTTCAAAATTTAAAATTTAAAATTTTCTTTATTAATAAAACCATCTTATATCAACATCAGCGTAAAAGGTATAACTTATTAATCGATATGCCATGATCAGTTATTATAAGTAATAATGTTACAATTACTAGATGCATGTAGTAATTAATACTCATCATATTCATTAGTAGGACTGTTCAACTGGATTCGAATTTTTTTCGGATCTGATTTTAAACCCGAAAAATTAGGGCATCTGGACGGATATCCGCCCGGATTAATCCAGGCGGATACTTTATAAGTATATCCGCTCGGATCTGTTACGGATCCAAATTTAAATCTGGTTATCCGTAACCGGGCGAACTTAAAGTGTAAGACTTCATCCCTAAATTTTTCACCCCGCTCGACCCTCTCTCTCTCTCGTCTCAAACATTTGACAACCCTAGCGGCTAGCGCGCCTTTCTTCAACTGATAAGTCTCGATCTAACAATAACTTGAATCATCTCTCGAGCGGCGACAACTTGAAGCATATCTCGATTCGGCAAAACCCTAAGGTATCTTATTCTCTCTGTCTCTCTGTCTCTCTATCTCTCGATTCAATTGGATTCCTTTTTCTGAGTTTGGGTTTGTGTTTGATTTCCACTTGGATTTCTTCGTTTATTGTAGGTTTGGCAAGTTGCAAGCTTCATTGGGTAAATTATCTAAAGCCTGATATTAAGCGTGGAAATCTCAAGTGGCATCAAGTGTTGGAAAATCGGTGAGTTTTATATTTATGAATTTTCGATTAATGAGAAACTTGTATAATCATGTAATTTTCCATTTTATTCTTTTGGATTTGTGGTAACACAATGCGAGAAATAACAATCATTTAAAAATGTTAACAATGTAGAGCTATTTGATCTCATTTTTTGTCCTGATAGTAAAATAGGATGAATTAAAATAAACAATAATGGGGTTTGGAAGGGCATGAACTTTGTAGTCAATTATTTTAAAGACCAAATCAGAGGAAGAACATGTTAAGCCAGAAAAAAGAAAGCTTAAACTGAATTATAATTGTTTAATTAACTTGCTGATTATTTTTGTAATTATTAATTTGATCGATTACCCATTACCATACTCCAAAGATTCACTTCGACGTATGTGGACATTAGGTGCTTAGTTATTGTACTTCAATTTACTTTTGTGCATGACCAAAGCCCAAAATCACAAACAATATTTTACTTCTGCTTGGGAGCTATCATTATTCCAAATCCAAAGTATAATGAAGTGTGTTTTACCGAGTCGTAGATGAGAAAATATTCTACAAGTTTCTAGACTAGAAAGATTAGGCTCGACAGACAATAATTATCAAGAACAGTAAGTATATCAAAAACTAGCAACAATATATAATACCAAGTTTTAAAGATGATGTTAATTGAAAATGGAGATTATGAGGATCATGTTCAAATCAAACAAGATGGATGGATAAGTAAAACCATGAATTTTGCTTGTTTGTATCAACCATTTCTTGAATACTTGTTGATTTGATTTTTATTATATTTCTTTTTTGCCCCCTTATGTTTAAAACAGATGGAAGGTAGTTATAGTGCAAGAGGGTCCAGTTCAGCTCATATATCATTAGATATGGAGGAAGCCACTAATCTTTTAGTACCTTTTTCCACGATAATCCCAAACCCGAGGCCCACACTATCTCTCCCCCCAAGGCCAAAAAGAGCCAAGAAGGCTACAAACCAATCTAGGGCATGGGATCATTTTAATAGGTTTGAACCTGCTGATCTCGATGCCCCTAAAACTCAATGCATACATTGCCTGAAACTTCTTGAATGCCATTATAAAAATGGCACTTCATCATTGACACACCACTTAGAATGAAGTTGTCTGAATTCTCCCATTGGACAGAATAGAAATCTTGGGATGGATAAATCACCACCACACATTAGAGTTAGGATGGAGAGTAAAGGATCTAATCCTCAAGGGTTACGACAATATGACCGTGAAACATTAAAGACAATGATTTCAATTTATTTATCCAGTGTGAATTGCCATTTAAGGTTATAGAGCACCCGACATTTGTTAACCTTATGGATTATTTAGAGCCTAGACACAATTTGTCATCCCGAACCACTTTCCAAAGAGAGTATATTGGTATATACAAGGAGAAGAAGCGAAATTTGAAGACTTTGTTGAGTAATCAAAGAGTTTATTTGACCATCGATATATGATCATCGTTGCAAAACAAGAGTTATATTTGTGTCACGTGCCATTATGTTGATTAAAGTTGGGCATCACACAAAAAAATCATAATGTTTTCCAAGATTGATAATAGTAAGGGTGAGACTATTACTTGGATGTTGGATTCTTGTTTGATATATTGAGAGATTAACTGTCTTTGCACGATCACTATGGATAATCACATCGCTAATAAAGTCGTTGTTACTCATGTAAAGAGGAACTTCAAATATAAGGAGTTCACAATTTTGGCAAGTGAGGTTATACATGTGCGTTGTGTCGCACATATTTTGAATTTGTTACATCTGAGGGTTTAAAAATTATAACTAATGCCATATATAAAGTTAGAGAAGCAATAAAATTTGTGAGATCTTCATTGACAATGCTTGATTTGTTTAAATCATGTGCAAAGAAGATGAATATTGTGTTGGAAAAAATGGTGTGTCTAGATGTTTCTACTAGATAAAACTCAACATACCTAATGCTTAGTGTTGCTGAAAAATACGAAAAAACTTTTAGGCTAATGGGATTGAAGGAGTCTACGCTTTTGGCACCTACGTTTGAAGATTGGAAACTGGCTCGTATTTTAGTCACATATCTAAAAGTTTTTTATGATGTCACTTTGAAAGTTTCAGGTTCATCATACGTATCCTCTAATTTGTTATTTCAAGATATTTGTGTAGTTGAGTATACTTTGAACAAAATGGGTCAGAATGAGGATGATGATATGTTGATAGGGATGGCGTCTGCTATGAAAGTTAAATTTGATAAATATTGGGGGGACATTGTTAATATGAACTTGATTATTTATGTAGTTTTTGTCCTTGACCCTCGATATAAGTTCAAAAAATTGTCTTATTGGTTAAAAAAGTGCAAAGGGGATGAATGTCGAAATAGAATTGAGACCAAAGTAAAATTGCTCATGAATCGTTTAATTGAGCAATACCACAAGTTTTATGGGCAAAAACGTTCCTCCTCAAGTATAGCCCAACAAAGTTCCTCAAGTATTATTCCTAAAGACTTGATCTTTGAAGGTTTTGATACATCTCTAAATCAATATTTTCATGAGGAAGACAGTTCATTACTTAGAGGGGACATGGAGAGATATTTGTCAAATGTGATTGAACCAAAAGTATCTGAGTTTGATATTTTGGACTGGTGGAAGATGAACTCATTCAGATATCCCATCCTTGCGGAGATCGCGTGTGATATATTAGTCATCCTTATGTCTTCTGTCGCATCCGAGTCCATATTCAATACTGCTGGACGTATAATAACCCCATGTTGAAGCTCATTAGCGTCGGAGACTGTCCAAGCACTAATCTACGCTCAAAATTGGTTGACTTGTAAACGACTTGCTCCTTGGAAAGGGGAGGAGGATGTAGAAAACGTTGACATCGAAGGTAAACGTGTTTATTTGTTAATTTGATTTTTTATTACTAATTTATTTATTTAACTTAACTTATATATATATATTTTTTTGCTTAAGGTAACTCTCTTTCTTCAACTTCAGCAACATAAGCATATTGACTCACACACTATACATTGAAAACTCTCATTTTGCAGTAAGTTAGTCCTTTTTTTTTTTTATATATCTTAATCTCTCCTCTGTTTTTTACTAGTTTAGATATATTTGCATTATTTTGTGTTGTACCCTTTATACAGCTCCCTTTTGTTAGGCTAATTTCAGTAGTAAAGTACTTTTGTCCTTTACAAGTTTCCATACATCCTTATCTCCTTTTTCTCACCATATGGGTTTATAATATAAGAGAAACTAGGAATGGTTTTGTTTTCAATAACAGTTTTAATGGCTCACCTGCTCTGCTTAAATCTGCATTAATAGATATTGAGTTATTTCATGATGTTCACCAATGTTGTTTGCTTAATGCTGATAGTATTCCTCTACAGGTTATTGATATAAGGTCCATTGCTTGAGGACATACAACATTTAATTTCTACTCATGTTGGATGGAAGCTCTGTTTTGTACAAATGAGAGGTGGCAACCAAGCAGTTCATACTGCTACAGAACTAGGCATGTGTTTAGAGAACAAATCTGTATGGATAGAGAATGGTCCTTAGGAAGTTATGTCTTTGATTCAGCATGACAAGTGATGTATTACTTGATGGTATTAATGAAATTACTATTTCCTTTAAAAAAGAAAAAAGAAAAATTATGGTATCATGTGCAGTGTTGCAATTCGATGATATTAGAATTTTTTTTTAAAAATATTTTTTAATTTTAAGTAGTATTATCCAGATTTTAATAATCCGGGTATCCAAATTTTAATAATCCGGGTATCCGAATTTTAAGAGAGAAAGGAAATAATCTGGTCATCCAGTTTTAAATCCAGGTATCCGGATACGACCCGGTTATTCATTCAGATTATAACTAGGTTCAATTCAGGCGAATAACCGCCCGGCTTTTGAGATTCGGTCCGGATCCGATTATGGCCGGGTATCCAGATTCGGATCTGGTTATATACTCCTATTCATTAGTATGTGTTGTGTGCATATATAAAAGTCAAGTTATTTATATAAGGTATGTATACATACATAAACTATAGCATTTGGTGGCGTTAGGGCTGAACAAAATAGTCGCTCGACCCCAGTTCTGTTTTGCTGACTCGACCCATTTCCAAATTACTCGACTTACTTAGGCCTCTATTGGAAGTTGAGAATGGTCGAACTGTTTAAATGAAAATTGGAAATTAACCGATACTCAACTTTACACACAGTCCCTTTCTCTCTCACACCAAGTATTTGATGTTAGTGTAAAACAGGTGTTGCGTAACTATAAGGTTGGGTGTAGAGCAGCAAACCAAGTGTTCGATGTTGGAGCTGTTGACAGGTAAAGCAGTGAACTAGGTGAGTGCAGTCGGTCGTCCGAGAAGAATGGACAGTAGAGGTGTTTGACATTGAATTGTTGAGAGATCGGCAATGCAAATAGTAAGATTTTGACACTATCGGATCAAACACCTCCACCGGAGTCAAGGACCCCACCTTGTTTTTTCTCCGAATGCTACATCCGTTAACTGTGGCAAAGAAGTGAAGATCCAACCATCTAAGGAAGGTGTTTGGTGGAAAAGAAAAGGAAAGGAAAACTAGAAAGAAAGAGAAGGGGGAAATTTTGGGTCGGGTCGGAATACCCAAATCGAGTAAGTGGATTATCGGCTAAACGGACTATCGAAAGTCACTAGTTATCGAGTCGGGTCAGAATTTCTTGTTATCGGGTTGGGTCGAAGAACACCCCTAGGTGGAGTCAAGAGTGGGTCTATAGTTTTAGAATGGAACATGTTATACGCATGCAATATGCAAACATGCATATATCACTACTTGGCTCATTGATCACGATGATGATCCCAAATCATTCATTTAACATATATATATATATATATATATATATATATATTCTTGGTGGAGGACGGGATCAGCTAATGCTATCTATCTCCTAGGATCAAGAAAGGGAACATATATAAATTATCGGTAGAATACTTTGTATTAAATTAACTTCTTATTTAACAAATAAAAAAAATTAAAGCATAGTGGTTGGGATATTGTTGAACACAAGTACGTGATATATATATATATATATATATATATAATTGGTGTTATGGAGTACTTATATATGGTTATACGGAAAATCTAAGCGTAGTCATCACCGAGAAGATACGAATCATTAGGGATTAATAATTAGTAATGTTAAAAGTTGGATGCATGATTTTTATTTTTTATTTTTTTGACATAATTGGTGCATGATTTGGATGGATGTGTACTTTCTAAGCAAGGTATACCTACCTAGGTAGGTGTAATATATATCCATGATAGTCAAGATGAACCTGCGCCTTTAATTTCCATATAAATTAATTGATCGATGTTAATTGAAAGTAAATAATTTCTTAATTAATTTGTAAAGTACGTACCCACTGTACGTGCGATGTCGTTGTACTCATGAGTACGAAAAAACTAAGGTCAGGGCTACTATTATACCTACATACATATATACATATACAAAAACACACACACACACACACACATATATATATATATATATAAATAAATTTACAAATTGACCTAATATATTAGATTAATTACTTACAAAAAATTAACTTTACAATCTAATATATCATATCAAGTCACATTAATTTATAAATTTATTTTTGAGTAATTTTTTTAATAAGTACTGAAGCATTTGTCGATATATATATATATATGGTAATTACTAGGAGGTGGCGGGGGAAAATGTGTGGCTAGCGACCTGTAATTGGGATCGCTTATGAAATGTGTGGCTAACCTGTAATTGGGATCGCTTATGCATGCGTGGCTCATGATAATTAGTAACGTAGCATATATATACTATAGAAACTTAATTAGTTTGAAGTATGGATGTAGGACGGACGTATCGATCGCCGGCCAGTGGAGGTGGCGTGTGGAATTAATACAAGTTTGAGTTGGTTAATTAGTATTACGATGATGATCCTTTCTTAAAAGTTAGGATGAAGAATGTATAGCTACTATACTTATTTGTGTTAGGTCGCGTTCTCTCTTAAAAAAGATCACATTCATTATCGTCCTACACATATTATATATATATATATTATATATAATATATATATATATGTAGGCCATGATTGAATAAGACGAAATGTTGCCATACGGATCATATACATATATATATATATTATATATGGATTCTGCTACATATAAGAAATTTCGACGCAAAATTGAGCAAGAATAAGTTTAAAATTCCATATCAACTAAACTTAAGGACATTTAAAAAAAAAAAATAGAAATAACCATTTGTCCAACACAAATAGAACTGAAAATTAAGAAGGCTAAAATACAAAATACAATTAAAGATAAACTATAACCCATTTCCTGCGTAATTCCTGCACAAAGTAGGGCCAACTCTTGCCTTAGGCAATTGTCTAAGGCCCCCAAGTGGCAAAAGGCTTATTCTCAAAAAGTTTAAAATATAATTTATAAAAAATCAATTTAAAAAATTAATTAATTTAATAAAAGAACAAAATTATTAAATAGATATTATATATCATTATTAGTTTTAAAAGTATTCCATATAATAATTGTTTCAAGTACTCTATTTATAAGAATATATATTTTTTTTATCATTATTAGTTTAATATATAATGTGAGAATTATAAATAACAAAATCTAATTTTTGAATGTTCATAAAAAAAAAATTGTATGATCTTTTGAAGAGGCAATGACCCCTTTTTTATATAAGTTTATTGATGATTATTATTAAGGTCTTTTTTAAATATTAAGAATACCTTAAAAAATCTAGTATGGTAGTGAAATCATCTGAATTAAGATGTTTTATTGGGTTTTAAGTGAGAAAAAAAAGTTGAATTTAAAATTATATGAGAATACATAAAAAACAGTTATATTTCCAAACGATCCTCAAAACTCAAGAATACGTCTTATTAGTTAGGTTTAATAAAACATTTTTTAAATTGATTTTTTTAAATAAAGATTAAGTGGTTATTAATTGAAATGTAGAATAAATCTTAATTTAATAATTTTACTTGGCAAACGATAGGTTTTTTATTTATTAAAAATGTAATATAAATATTAAAATTAATTTATTTTATTTTATTTTAATAAAAAAATAAAATACCTTAATCATAAATTTTATCTTTGGCCTCTAACTTATTAAGCCGATCCTGACACAAAGTATCCTGCAAGTATCATCATTTTCGCCCTTTAGAATCACCTTTGCATGCAATCATCATTAGTAAATTAAAGAGTTAATATAGGGGTAGCAGGCTTCTCTTTTAGGCGAAATATTTTAGTTTTTGAGATAAAACTACTGATCATCTTAATTTAAAACTTAATTTCCAAAACGTAATTAAATATATATATATATATATAATATATATATATATATATAATCAACCCACATGATCGACTTATTAATTATAAGTTGCTCAAACCCGATTAAAAACTTTTATTTCTTATAAACAACTTCGATCAATAGGATCATCGAAAATAATTTGAAAACTTTAAGAGATCACCTAAATAATTAAGAAAGTTTGTACCTAATCATAACAATACATGACGTCACTAAATTGATTATATGTTTTTTTTTTGGCATAAGAATTTTAAAAATAAATAGATTTTAGGTTAAACATGTTACATATTTTAAAAGTTCAACAACTACATGAAGATAACTTTTTTTGCAAAGCCCCTGCAGCCAGCTAGTTAGGGACCCCATGGGCACGTTCCATCTTGATCTGCAACTAGCCATTGGCACGGCCAGTCTATGTTTTCCAACAACAACCCATATTACATTGTCTGAGCTCCTCAATACATATTGTGTGCCTTATAATATTTACGAAAAAGTTAATTTTATTGTCTTTTTTACGAAAATTTAGAAAATGGTGGAAAGTTTTTGTCAAGAGGTTTTTTATATTTAAGAAGCTGCATGGAGTACTTGATGGTTTGAAAATCAGTTTTTTTTAAGTGATTTAACCACAAATAGATCCCACAAAAATAAAAACTAACCATATATATATATATATGTGTGTGTGGTTATATGCTGATTTGACTTAATATGATATATCATATTGTACTATTATAAAAAAAATTGTTTATTCGTAACCAATTATGTTCTGTCAAAATGATGATTAATTCCTCTTAAAATAAGTCTATTTTTGTAGTAAATAATCATATTTATCACAAATAATCTGTTACGAATATTTATTTTTCTTTATAATGTATAAAATTATTTTTACTATAAAATAGATTTAATACATCATATGAAATCATGTCATCATTTTGTGGGTTTAAATTTTCTAACCTCGAAGAGAGTTGTGGAAGACTCCACTAATTTATGTCTATCGAGAAAGTGTACGTTCCCTTGTATATTCTTTGACGTACGTATCAAACAAAATATCCGAATATTTTGATCATTTGTACTGATCTTCACGATGACTGACCTAGCTAGCCTTATTGCATCCATCGTCAATAATATTAGTGTTGATTGTCTCCTTCATCTTCCACGTTAATATTAAGCAGAAATTGGATCCACTGCAGTCATATCAGTATATATATAAGTTGTATATAGTTGTTGCGCATGCTCCGTCATCCATTTCAATCCTACGTACAATCTCGTCCTCTCGATCTGAGCATGTACGAAGCAATATCCCTGCTGTTGGTGCTTGCTGCTTCTTAATTGGCCCTCGAATCATGTCTTGGCCATGTTATCTCATTGTCCCTTTAATCGGATTGCACCAAAAACGAAAATAGGATTGGTGTTTATCATACTCAGACGTACGAGTTGCATATATATGCATTATACTCAATGACTCATCTCCCAAACTTTAAGATTTCTATTCGATCATCACTTCAGACTTTAATTGATGTCAAAACAATTAATTGTGTGTTTTACAAACCAATTAAGCAAGAAAAAATTCGAAAATTTAAGAGAAAAATGATGTTACAATTATTCAGAGCTAAACTAAAAAGGCAATTAATTTGAGTTGAAAGACGTTTCATTCATTAGTTGATTATTGACAGCAATTAATATATATATATATATATATAATATCTCATGATACAAAATATATAATAAAATTCATCTATTTCAATGAGTTTAATCTTTGGGATAAATTTTGACTGGACATAATAATATCAGAGCATGGATCTTGATTGGCCTGTTCATCTGGGGGCCCAGCCCGGCCCTGAATATTTTTTTATTTTTTAATAATTTTGGTATTTTCATCTAAGAAATTTAAGAAAATTACATCTTTCGAACTCGAATTTTCGAATCTGAAATCCGGATGAACAAGCAGCCTAGATCCTGATCAGTTAAAACTATGACCTTGGACCCACTTTTAAGGGTAAGTGTTATAGATTTAAAAAAAAAAAACTCTTAAGAATATATGGATCAATAAGCTTTGATTTATATAATTAATTAAACTGCCGTGCTTAGTGGGACACAAAAACTATGCAACTCTTGGCTGACGCAAAGAGTGATCTAATATTACACATTAAACAAAAGGCTAAAACTTCAACTCCAAATGGATTTTAGAAGGTAAAAAGGGGACAGTGTCTCTTTTTCTTTTTAAGGAAAATCAATGAAGTAGTCTATAGAAACAAAATTGAGAGATTAGGAATAATATTGAGCTGTGGCGCCAGAATTTCCTATCCGATGGGAACTATTGATCATCAGTTTACCTACACTATATGTACATATTTATATATATGCACTTAATGTGTACGTACGAGCACTATGAGTGTATTCCGAGCGAGATGGGACTAATATTGCTAGTTAGCTCAAATTCTGATGATCACCATCATCTTAAACTAATTGTCATGTCAGTACTGCCTCCATCGATGCATTATCTTGCTTACATTTTTATGATTAAACTTTGTATTTTTTTTTTTTATGTGATAACCAAAAGTAGTTGATCGCATTCACGATCCACACAATACAACAAAACTGCTTTTTGCTATCAGTCGTTAATGTTTTGTCAGAATGATTTTTTATTTTTTTTTTGTTAAAATAAGTATATTTTTATAATATATAAATAAAAATTTTTATTATAAATAATTCGTTATAAATACTTATTTTCTTGTTCTTGTAGTATCAATTTGAAGAACGGTGATTGTTGTATCTGTGGTGTAGTGCATTCATGCATGATTTTCAAAGATAAGGATATGGTAAGATCGACTAGATCAGATAGAGGGACAAGATTTTACGTCAACGCTTGACACTCATGTGGCCTATATTCAAGTGTCTTGACTCTTAATGGACGTGAAATCTATCGTGCGTGAAGCTTTAATTTATATAAGCGTTCTTCCTTTTCTTATGCTGCGTTATTATATAGAAAATGAAGAAGAATAAAATAAAGAAGTCGAAGAAGAAGAAATAAGCAAAATATTTGGCATATTTGATCTTCTGGTATTAGTGCCTCTTTCTATTGAAATAATTTACGGGAAACTATGTAGCCTTGACCCTTGTGATTGTTGCGCATAAATAATACTATCCAGAATTATACAAGACGATATTTAAGTGGTTCAGTAATTTGCCTACATCTACTAGTGTCAAATTTACTATATTTGTATGGGATTACAAATACTCAAACAAATCTCACGTACATTCTCAAATTTACACACATCTCTACTCTTACTAGAGCTCTCCTTTTATAGGAGAGGTTTTACAAAATACAGCAGCCAAAATGGCAGGTGAAGAGTAAATACAGCCAACGTTTGATTTCTGCATTCAAACTTAGACGGTACCTAGGACGGTGCACCCATTGTTGAAGCTTCTAGGTGAGTGGCTGGTAGGTGCAGCCATTTGGACGGTGCAGCCTTCTTCATTCCTACTTGGATATTCACACTAAGGTAGCTTAATCAACAATTACCCCCTTCACCGAAGTGTGTCATACTAGGCTGTTTACAAACTGATTCATTCTTCAAATGAATGCACCTCCTTCTTTGACGTAAGAGACTTCTGCTAACAAATGCGCCATAAGATACCAAATGCACCCAAAAGTGCCAACACACCTGAAGGTGCTCAACAACTTGCAATATTGATCAATTCCAAGTAGTATTGGAACTTGATCCCTGTGACGATTTTCGTCAACATATCTGCTAGATTATCTTTAGTGCCAATTTTCTGAAGTAATATATCCTCTTTTTCTAATATTTTACGTACAAAGTGAAATCAGACATTGATATGTTTTGTTCAAGAGTGATACACTTAATTCTTGGCTAGGTGAATTGCACTTTGACTGTCACAGTAAATGGTAATCTCTTACTGTTTAAAGCTCAAATTTGTTACCAGTCCCTGTAACTAAATGGTTTCTTTTACGGCTTCTGTTAAAGCCATATACTCAGCCTCTGTGGATGACAGTGCAATCGTAGACTACAAATTCGATCGCCAACTAATTGGTGCTCCAGACATAGTGAACACATATCCAGTTGCCGATTGCCGTTTGTCAAGATCACTAGCATAGTCTGAGTCAACGTATCCAGTTACTAGACTATCTTCACTCTTCTCGAACCTCAAATCAATATCTACGGTCCCTAAAATATACCCTAAAATCCATTTAGCTGCATGCCAGTGTTTCTTTCCAGGATTATGTATATATCGACTGACTACACTGACGGCCTGGGAGATATCAGGTCGTGTACATAACATGGCATACATTAGGCTACCAACAACACTTGCATACGGGACATTCTTCATGTAGTTCCGCTCTTCATCATCTTTAGGAGACTACAATGCACTGAGCTTAAAATATGGGGTCATTGGAGTACTCACCGGCTTCGACTTTGAGTCCATGTTGAAGCGTTGCAATACTCTCTTCAGATACTATTTCTGAATAAGGTGAATTATACCTTTCATCCTATCTTTGTTGATCTTCATCCCCAATATTCTTCATGCTTCTCCTAGATCTTTCATTTCAAACTCATGACTCAACTGAGTTTTCAAACGATTTATCTTCACCTTGCTTTTACATACAATCAACATATCATCTACATATAAAAACAAATAAATGAAAGATCCATCTACAAGTTTTCTGAAATATACACAATAATCGTATTGGCAACGAGTGTATTTCAGGTCAATCATAAAGCGATCAAATTGCTTGTACCATTGTCGAGGTGACAGCTTCAATCCATAGAGAGACTTCTTTAGCCTACAAGTGGTTGAAATCTCACTCCCTTCAACTGGTAGTGCATATGTCACAAAGGCTGCATAACGTATCGGTACATGTTTCTCTCTTCTCGGCCTGTTGGTTGCTATTGATTCAATTTGACTTGGAGGTGCTGTTACTGGACTATCAACCTCCTCTCATCTGTCCTCTCTTGATCATTTGGAGTAGTAAACTCTACCTTCTACGAATCACCGGGTGTTTCGCCATCATAACTGCCTTCATTGGAATCTTTATGCTTATGTGACCTAAGCATCTCAGATTCGTTGAATGTAACATCTCTACTGATGATTACCTTCTTAGACTCTATGCACCAGAGTCTATACCCTTTTACACCATAACTAAAACCCAAGAATTTTTCTTTTTTTGCTCTAGGATCAAGCTTACTTTCTTTAGCATGATAGTAAGCAGGACATCCAAAAACGTGTAAAGAGTCATAATAAGTAGCATGTGTACCTTTCCATGTTTCAATGGGTGTCTTCTCGCCATTGGTAGCTGCAGGTAATCTTTTGACGAGGTGGCAGGTATATGTCACAGCTTTAGCTCAAAATTTCTTACTAAATCCAGCATCCAGTAACATACACCGTACTTTCTCTAGCAAAGTATGATTCATCCGTTCTGCCACACCATTATGCCGTAGTGTTCCTCGTACCGTGAAGTGTCTGACTATTCCCTCTCTCCGACATACTTCCATGAAAAGGTCTAAAGTATACTCCCCTCCATTATCTGATATGTGCCGCTTGATTTTTCTGCCGGTCTGAACCTCAATCATCTTCTTCCAAACAAGAAAGATGTTCAACACTTGATCTTTATTCTTCATCGTATACACCCACACACAATGAGAATAATCATCTACAAAAGTTACAAACCAATACTTACCTCCCAAAGATGCAATTTTGGTAGGTCCCCAAATATCGGAGTGTACATAGTCAAGTATCCCCTATGTATTGTGAACAACGGTTTCGAACTTGATCCGCATCTGCTTCCCCAATACACAATGCTCACAGAAAGACAATTTACCAGTCTTTGCACCTTTAAGTAAGTTTTGCTTTACAAGTGTTTGCAAAGCTTTTTCTCCAGCGTATCTCATACGCATATGCCAAAGACTGGTTGTGTCAGCATCAGTCTCATTTAGCTTCTCACAACTTGTAGAACCTCTTCCAACAATAGTACTTCCTTACAAGAAGTACAGGTTTTCTCGCCTCAAACACTTCATAGCCACCTGAACTCTCATTACCACTTTGAGAGTTCCGTTTTCAATAGTGATTCCGAATCCCTTTGAATCTAGAGATCCTAGTGAGATAAGATTTTTCCACAAGTCCAGAACGAACCAAACTTCGGTTAAAGTCCTGACGGTTTCATCTTGCAGCTTCAACCGAACGCTCCCTATCCCCCGAGTCTTACAGGCACTGTCATTATCCATAAGTACTTTACCTTCAATCTCTGTGAAGTCAGTAAACCAATCCTGATTGGGATACATGTGATAGGTACATCCGGAATCCAAAATCCATTTATCGGGATGACAAATGAATGATAAACCTGTCAAAGCAACATCTAAATCTTCATCTCTGTTTGCGACATTGGCTGTGGTGGGTTGATTCTTCTATTGTCCTTTCAATTTGGGACAATCCTTCTTCCAGTGTTCTTTGTCGTGATAATAGGAATACTTATCTTTGGCGAATTTTCTACCGACTGATGAACCACATGATATGGCCCGAGTTTTCGATTGAAAACCTTTCTTCTTTCCTAGATACCTCGATTGTGTTCCCCCTCTTGCTGTCAATGCTTCACTTGATGTATCTAGCTGTACCTACTTATCTTTTCTTCGGTACTCATTGCTAATCAAAGAACTAGATATATTGTCAAAACTAATTTTTTCCTTCCTATACAATAGTGTGGTAACTAAATGGTCATATATATCAGGCAAGGAATTTAACAACAGTAAAGTCTTATCTTCATCTTGGATTTCAACATCTAAATTTAATAGATCAGCAAGAATCTGATTGTAACTATTCAAATGTTCGGACATACTAATACCTTCAAGAAATTAGAATCTGAATAGCTTTTTCTTCAAGTGCACACGGCTCTTAATGCTCTTCTTCATGAACTTATCTTCCAAATTCTTTCAAAGATCCTTTATATTTGTCTCTCTCATGAAAAATACTTCTGATCTTTAGTAAGACACAAACAGATTGTACTACAAACTTGGGTATTAAGATTCCTCCAATCCTTTTCCATCATTTCGTTGAGTTTTTCTTCCAACGCCATATCCAACTCTTGTTGAATCAAAACGTCCATCACTTCACATTTCCACATACCAAAGTTAGAAGTTCCATCGAACTTCTCAACTTCAAACTTGGCATTTGAAACTGTGGACCTACACCTTGAACTACTGGCATTTCCAAAGTTCCTGTCTCTTCCATCACCTTCAATATTAATTTAGAAATTTCAGAAGACAAATTTTGAAATTCTAACTGTACGAATGAGTTTGGAATGATCCAAATAGTATGAAAGCACTATTTGATCATCGAAATCAGACTCCAAATGGCTTAGATCAAGCCCAAAATTCAATCTGGAATTCAGACGGTCCAGATCTGTTGGCGCGTGTGATACACGTGTAGAGGGTGTCTGGGGCGCGTGAGGTGTGTGGGTTTCACGTGTGGAGACTGTGCAGGGCACCTGAGGATGCATGGGTGCGTGGGACTTACGCGCAGAACGACTGTGAGGCGCGTGGGAGCACGTGCATGTGTGTGGAGGCACGTGAAGAGTGTTTTTCATGCGTCTTCTTCCTCGGACAGGGCGTGGGGGCGCGTGATGAGTGTTTTCTAGTCGTCTTCAACCTCCAGCTACAAGTGGGGCAAGTGGGTACACGCTCCGACCTTCTACCGGTGCATACGGGCTCCTCCGATGTCCGTTTTTTATTCCGTTTGTGCTTACGGATTCGTCTCAACGCAAGGAACAGCCTGGAGTTGTCAAAAACTAATTTTGACCAACTTGATTTTTGGACAATGCAAACCAAAACTCTGATACCAATTGTTGCGCACAAACAATACTGTTAAGAATAACACAAGACAATATTTTAGTGGTTCAGCAATTCGCCTACATTCACTGATGTCAAAGTCACTATATTTGTATGGGATTGAAAATGCTCAAACAAATCTCACGTACACTCTCAAATTTGCATACATCTCTACTCCTACTAAAGCTCTCCTTTTATAGGAGAGGTTTTACAAAATGCAGCAGTCAAAATGGTAGGTGAAGAGTAGGTACAGCCAACGTTTGATTTTCTGCATTCAAATTTGGACGGTGCCTAGGACAATGCAGCCATTGTTGAAACTTCTAGGTGGGTGGCTGGTTGGTGCAGCCATTTGGACTGTGCAACCTTCTTCATTCCTACTTGGGTATTCACACTAAGGTGGCTTAATCAACAGTGATAGTACTTGTTAACAATTTTTTATTTTTTTTATTTTCTTATTTTTTATAGAAATAAACATTTTCATTAAAAAGGATCAAGTAATTTACAGATGGCTATTAAGCTAAATGGCTTGAGAAAGTCCAAAAACCCATCACACCACATATGGGTAGAATCAAATAAACAAGCATACCGAGGTAATCCATGGGTTACCCCATTTCCTAGCTAGTTTACATGAACAACTCTAACTTCAGCAAAAAGTTTTGAAAGCTTTCTAATCTCAAGAATAATACCCAAGGAGAATGAATAGCTCCACTCCTAAACAGTTCACGGGTCACCAATAGGCAATCTGATTCCAGAATTAATTTTGAGATCCCCAAGTGAGCTATTAGTTGAAGACCACACAGCAGAGCCAAGAATTCGATCGCCTCAGGGACTTCTACTTCCCATTCTCCTCAGCATGCTGCCATTCTAACTTGCCCCTGTGAGTCACGACGCACCATGCCAACACCAGCTCTGTGAATGTTATTAGGGAACGTTCCACCATCGAATTTAAGCTTTAAAAAATCATTTGGCAACGCTTTCCACCTCCAAAAATGTTACAAAGATTGTGATGGATGTGCCCTGACTAACCAGCATCCTCTACTAGCTGCACCCTGAACCGCCTCCTACCGGCCACTCCTCCTCTCGCCTGTCAGAAATCTCTCCCCATTCCGTCCACCCATGGTAGTAGCATGCAACCAAGGCCCATAAAGGAGAAGTGAAAAGTCTGCACCATCCCCATGGGACAATCTGCTAGGGTAGTCTTTGTGTTGAAGTCCAATGATTCCACATACATAGAAATAATTCGGGAGTCTGATTTTAAAGGAGAATCTCACCTATGTTGTTGCATTCTCTCACATGCACACATTCTTATGGTAGTAGTTTAGATTAAGTTTGAATGTCGAGAGGGTTTGAAAATATTTGTGAATAATAATAAGAAATAGATAAAAAATAATAATAAAATATTGAATAGTAATAAAAAAAATAAAATATAATAATAAAAATAAGTATAAAATAATAATAAAATAATAAATAATAGCATAAAGTATTTGAAAAGATTTGGAAAACTCTTGTTTCCAAACCTAGTCTTAGTTACATCCATTACCACTCTGATCCGCATATATTCCCCCTATGTCATCATGCCATCCTCCACCCTACCTATCTTGCTGCTAATTGAATCCCCCACTTTCTCAGTTCTTGCGTAAATTGATAGGTTGTGAAGCCTAACCCAGAACGTTGCCATCCTCAGGTTGACTCTATGGATTGGCTATTTTTCATCAACCTCACCCAATAATAAGAGGGATTTATCGAAGGACCATGGACCTTCCCTCAACACCTTCCTCTTATCACTGGGATCCTCGAACTCTATTAGCATAGTAGCTAGGCTTAAAACCCTAAACCAGACTCTATGGACTGGGTGTGACACCTTCCGCATCATACTAGAAAATGCATCCTTGTTAAAATGCTTTGTCATCAAAAGCTGGGAAAAAAGGCATCGTTTGCTTTTCGCCATTACATCCCCCAGATCTTCTCCCTCTATGCAAACAGTCTCATCTTCCCCCTCCGTCAATGATAAGCGCTTGTAGAGGTCGTTTAAGTCGTTCGCCATCATTACCAAAACACTAGTGCCAAAGGCTCCCTATACTCGGTAGGAAAAAACCCATATTGGGATCCCTTCATGGAGCCACGAGAGGAGAGAATAATGTTTATTAATTAAGAAATAGGATTCTGCGTGAACTTTAGTTGATCTCTTATATATTAGAACTGTATATAAATATTTATATATATATATATATATATATATAATACTAGTCCTACCAAGATATATATATATATATATATGATACTAGTCCTACCAAGAAAATTCATTGAGATTAGTGGGTATCCAGTTTTTTTACTTAATAGTGAAGAAAGTTAGTTTTAATGAATTTGCAAGTTTTTTTTACTTTTTAAATATTTAAGAGGATTTAAAAAATGTTTGAAATACACAAAATCACTATTAAGTTTTGACTTTCCTCTAAACTCTCTCGACGAAAAAGAATAGATGGAACGCTTGAGTCTTGGTACTTGAAGAGTGACTAAGGGTTTACTTCCACTCAATTAGGTCTGATTAAGGTGGAAGAATGGAGGATTTGGAAGTGCAATGGGACCAGTTCTATCTTACGAAGGATGAGAATTCGATAATTGAGATTGAAACTGTTGATTTGAGTGAAAGTGCGAAGAAAGGGGAAAGGTGTTTGGTGAGTAAGTTGTGGTCTGGCCGTTGTATTGGGAAGGAGGTAATTAGATCTACTATGGTGAAGATCTGGAAGGTCAATAGTGCGTTTAATTTCCAAGAAATCAGTGAGAATATTTTTGTGATTACTTTTGCCAGTTCAGAGGATAAGAGGAGAGCTCTCGAAGGGAGACCTTGGCTCTTTGGCAATTATCTGTTAGTCCTTAAACCTTTTGATAGTTTCATTCATCCTCTACAGATGAATTTTGATAATGAGGTTTTCTGGCTACAACTGTTCAATTTGCCGTTTGCGTGCATGGAGAAAGAGATTGGAAGGCAAATTGGAAGTTCGATAGGTGTGGTTCAAGATGTGGATGTGAGGAAGAATGGATCTGGCTTGGGAGGGATTATGAGAGTTAAAGTTGAGTTGAATCTGAAGAAAGCCGTGGCTTGAGGAAGAACAATTAATCTGATGGGGAAAAAGCACTGGATACTTTTGAAGTATGAGAAACTCCCAAGGATTTGCTTTAATTGTGGAATGATCATTCATGAGAGAATAGTTGCTTGAATTCAAATAATGGAGAGACAGTAAAGCAGTATGGGAAATGGCTTCAAGCTAGTTATCCTGGGGGGAGAAAGAGTGATATTCCAACGGATAAGAGAGCATCTCTTGGTGTGAGCAAAGATGAGATTCATGATAACGAGACAAGAAGGAAGAATGATAAACCTTCTTTTTCTGATTATGTTCAGAGTGAGGGATAAGGATCAAAAGGTTTAGTTGATAAAGAAGGAGAGGAGAAGCAGAGATCTATGATGATGAGAGAGATTGAAGCTAGTAATTACAATCTGGTGCCTGTACAAAATGAAGAAGTTGATTCTAGTTTGGTCAGCCAAGTGTTTGATAAAAGAACTCAAGGTGTGGAAAATGATGATATGAGCCTTTCCAAAGGAGTCTGTACAAGGAGTAATAGAGCAGAATCTGTTGAAATTGAAGTAAAGAAGTCCGATGATGAATTGGCAGCCTTGAAATAGTATGATCTAAAAAGTAGCACTATAGAGGGGATGAAAGGAAGAGGTAAGTGGAAGCGTAGGGCCAGGAATTTACGTAATGCTTCTGATCCTGTATTGCCTGGTAGAAGTAAACGTTGTTTGCAACTTATAGATGAGGAATTAGATGCAAATGATATTTCTATTAAGAAAGGAAGGATGGATGGTGATGATGAATTGTTCTCTATGGGATTGGCGGAGGCTAATTTCCAGCCCCGCCTAACATTATGAAAATCATAAGCTGGAATTGTCGAGGGCTTGGCAACCCTTGGACAATTCAAGATCTTTACCTTATGGTAAAGGATAAGAAGTCGAGTATAACTTCCCTAATGGAGACAAAGCTATTAGCAAGGAGTTTTGAGGGTATTAAAAGAAAGCTGGGATTTGATGGCTGTTTTGTGGTGGATGCTAGAGGGAGTAGTGGGGGCTTAGCTCTTCTATGGAGTTAGGTTATTAATGTTGAGATGATTAACTTTACTCAACACCATATTAATGCCTCTGTTATGAATGTTGTTGATGAAAAAATGTGGATGTTAATTGGTTTTTATGGTCATCCTGAGGTATCTAAAAGAAGTTCTACTTGGAGATTGTTATCTAGTCTGAAGCCTATAAGGGAGCAAGGGTGGTGTGTGATTGAGGATTTTAATGAGATTGTTTATCAATCTAAAAAGGTAGGGGGAAGGGAAAGATCTGAGAGCCAAATGGAGGTATTCAGAAAATGTTTAGAGGATAACAATTTATATGACCTTGGATGGCAAGGTATGAAATATACATGGTCTAACAAGCATTGTGATAATACATTTACAAAGGAGAGGCTTGATAGGGCTATTCCTAATCCTTTGTGGATGGAATTGTTCAGAGAAAGGGTAGTGGGGACTCTAACATCCAGACAATCAGATCACATGTCGATTCTGCTGACAATATCTAAATAGATGAATGATGGAAGGATGAGAAGAAGGATGTTTAGATTTGAGGCTAAGTGGACTTTGGAGGTGGATAGTGAAAAGGTTGTGGAAGCTGCTTGGGAAAGAAATACAAGAGCAGAAAATTTATTAAATAAGGTACAAAGGAAGCTAATGATTTGCAAAGGTGAGTTGCTTAGATGGAACTCGAGAAGAGCTAGTGATGGGGTGAAAGAAATATTGAGGCTCACTGATAAATTGAAAAAAGAACAAGAAAATGAATGGCCTCATAATGCTGCTACTGTGATAGCTATGCAAAAGGAGTTGGGATTAATGCTTGATAAGGAGGATTTGAAATGGAAGCAAAGGGCTAAGAGAACTTGGTACAAGCTTGGGGACAAGAATACCAGGTTTTTTCATGAATGTGCTAATCAGAGAAAAAAGAAGAATTGTATTAGAGAGATTCTGGATGCTCAGGGAAACATTGTTAAAGAACAGAAGGGGATTGATGAGGTTTTTTCCCAATACTTCAACAATCTTTTTTGTTCTTCAGAGCCCTCAACAAATGAAGTAGAAAGTGGTCTGAAAGGAGTTGAAAGGAAAGTCACGGGTGCTATGAATGAAGAGTTGTAGAAGAAGTTTACTCGAGCTGAGATTGATGTTGCCCTTAAAGACATGGGACCTCTTAAGTCGCCAGGACCTTATGGATATGGTGCTTGTTTCTACCAGACCTATTGGCAAGTTGTGGGAGAGGAGGTATGTCAAGCTATTCTTTCTTTTTTAAATGGAAAGGGTGATTTGGATTCTACTTTAAATTTTACTCATATAGCTCTAATCCCTAAAGTTGATAAGCCAGCTATGGCTAATGACTTTTGGCCTATAAGTTTGTGTAATGTTTTATACAAATTAGTGTCAAAAGTCCTAGCTAATAGATTGAAGAAAGTGCTGCCAGTTATTATTTCGAAGAGTCAGAGTGCCTTTATCCCAGGAAGGCGGATCACAGATAATGTGATGGTTGTATATGAAACATTGCATACCATGAAAATAAGACAAAAAGGTAAGGTTGGGAGTATGGCACTGAAGCTGGACATCTCTAAGGCCTAAGACAGGATCGAATGGTGTTTTTTGGAGGCTATAATGAGGAAACTTGGTTTTGGGGAAGTGTGGATAAAACTAGTCATGGAGTGTGTTATTCTGTGACTTATTCTGTGTTAGTTAATGGGCAACCAGGTAGTGTGATAAAGCCTTCAAGAGGTATACGCCAAGGTGATCCAATCTCTCCTTTCTTGTTTATTCTCTGTGTTGAGGGCTTGAGTTCTCTTGTTGAAATGGCTGTAAGAAATGGTGATATAAAAGGAGTTTCAGTGAGCAGAGGAGGTATAAGAGTAAACCATTTACTCTTTGCTAACGATTCTGTTATTTTTGGAAGAGCTAAGTTGTCTGAGTGGATTAAAATAGAAGAATTATTGAGCACCTATGAGAGGGCCTCAGGTCAGTGCTTGAATAAACAGAAACCTACTATATTTTTTAGCTCTAATACATCTATGGTGGTAAGAAGTCAGATCCAAAGAAGGGCTGGAGTTGCAGTTTGTGGCAGTTTTGAAAAGTACCTTGGTCTACCTTCCATTATGGGTAGATCAAAGTATGATACATTTAGATGTTTAAAGGAGAGAGTTTGGAATGAGGTGAATAATTGGAAGAATATTTTTCTATCCCAGGCAGGAAAGGAAGTGCTGCTGAAGGCTGTTGTTCAGGCAATACCAATTTACTCAATAAGTGTTTTTATGCTCCCAAGAAGGCTATGTAAGGAGATTGCTGCTATCATGGCAAAGTTTTGGTGGGGATACATGCAAAATGATAAAAGAATTCATTGGAGATGCTGGACTAAGATGGGAGATTTAAAGAAGAACGGTGGATTAGGTTTTAGGGAGCTTGAAAGTTTTAATAAAGTTATGTTGGCTAAGCAAGCTTGGAGAATATTGAATAATCCTTCTTCTTCGTTAGCAAGGGTTATGAAGGAGAAATGCTTTAGGAGAGGGAACCTGCTAGATGCCAGAGTGGGGTATGGGTCTTCTTTAATTTAGAAGAGCGTAAAGTCTTCATTTAATTTAGTGAAGTCTGGTATGGTTTGGAGGGTGGGAAGTGACAATAAAATTAAGATATGGAAGGATAGATGGATTCCTTCATCTTCCTCTCATATGGTGCAATCCCAAGTGAAGATATTATATCAAGATGCCTGTGTGAAGCAGCTTATCGATGAGGATACTGGCCAATGGAATAGAGATTTAATTAATGATGTTTTCAGAAGTGAAGATGTTGAGGCTATATTCTGCATTCCACTTAGCAGATTTGGGGCTGAGGATAAAATTAGATGAGGGTACACTCATAGTGGCTTGTTTTCGATTAAAAGTGTTTATCATCTTGAGCACTTAAATATAAGGGCTGCAAAAGGTGAAAGTTCAACCATGATTGATGATGAATATGGTTGGAAATCGATTTGGAAGTTGAAGGTGCAAGGGGTTGTTAAGCAGTTTCAATGGAAAACTTGTCATAATGTGTTGCCTACCAGACTTAATTTGGCCAAGAAGAAATTAGTTGAGGATAAGATATGTCCTATATGTGAGAGGGAGGAGGAGTCTAATATTCATACACTTTGGTGCTGCCCAGTTGCTTCTAATGTATGGGCTGAAACTATCACTCCACTTCATAAATGGAGTTGTATGGCAGGGGACTTTATGGAATTGTGGAAACAACTTAATCTTTGCTTGGAAGAAAAGGAGATTGG
Organism: Platycarya longipes; assembly: GCA_036559045.1. Classification (NCBI taxonomy): domain Eukaryota; kingdom Viridiplantae; phylum Streptophyta; class Magnoliopsida; order Fagales; family Juglandaceae; genus Platycarya; species Platycarya longipes. The sequence goes on along the minus strand of CM071796.1, from coordinate 13,359,999 downwards.
CTTTGTTGCCTGTACAATGAGAAGATTATGGCTTAGAAGGAATTTGTTTATTTTTGAAAAGAAATTTGAAAGCCCAAATGCTTTAATTTGTGCTGCCAGGCACGTTTATGGAGATTTTAGAGAAGCTAATGCTTGCTTAAAGTCTACACAAATTGACAGAAGATTGGTAAAGTGGAAGAAACCTAAAGCTTTAATATTTAAAACTAATTGGGATGCTGTCATTGATGCCAGGAAGAAGAGGATTGAATTAGGAGTTATCATTAGAGATTTTGAAGGGGAGATAATTGCTTGCATGTGTTCTATGTTGCCAATTGTTGTGAAGTCAGCTATGGCAGAAGCATATTCATTAAGGAGAGCTATGATTTTGTGTATGGAGCTAGGATTGTCAAAGGTAATGTTTGAAGGTGATTCTTTGATGATTGTTGATGAAACGAATGGAAAAGTTGAATCTGGAGCAGAGTATGGTATTATTGTTGAAGACACCAAGAAAATGCTAGTTAATAATGCGGATTGGAGTGTAAAGTTTACTCATAGGGAAGCTAACAATATAGTTCATTTACTGGCCAAAATGACTATTAATTGTAATGGGGAAATTGTGTGGATTGAAGAGGATCTTCCACAGATAAAGAATTCTGTATTGAGGTAGAAATATTGTAATGATTGATTGTTGATAATAAAATTGAGGTATTTATTTATTAAAAAATAATAATAATAATAATAATACACGATGGGTTTTTTCGGTGACCTAGCGTAGCACATATTGTCCATTATATATATATTGATATATATAGATCATATACACGAGAGTTTTAAAAATGCTAAAGAAAAGAAAAATTACAAGTGGAGATTCCACTAAACAATGAATGTATAATAAATCATGCAGCAGCCAGCAACTACTCAAGAAAATGGAATGCTAGTCCACATCTATATTGGGCAATGATACACAACGCTGCTAATATTGTTTTAGGATAAGTTAGGTACTTGTCTGTTGGCACTTCCATTTTCCCTCTCTTTTGGGTCAGGACACAAGCTGTTGCAAGTTTGAAACAAGTGTTTTCTCTGTCCTGTAGTAGAAACGAACCTTAATGCGTATACACTCATGAGTACTAGCTAGTACAAAATAATCTCAAAATATATTAATGATTCGTTTGGATATTTAAGATATTTGTGAATAGTAGTGAAATGATTTAAGTTAATATACTTTATTAGATTTTAAAAAAGGAGAGAAAAAATTGAATAAAAATATTTTAAAGTTAATTATTTGAATATATTATTGGTTTAAAATTTTGAAAAAAGACTATTGTTTTTTATGTTTTGTTTGGAAGTTTAAAAAAATTGTAATGATTAAATAAAAAAAATTTATATTAAAAAATATTTTATATTTGAGTAATATTTGTGAAGAAAATATATGAAGATATATTATGACGCAAACAAGCTGGGCCTAACTCTCCAGAAATCAATCTGGCTGCATGCCGGGTCATGAAGAAAAGTTAAAAACTAATAGGTTATACTATTCCTATTTCCTATCCCAAAAAAAAAAAGGGTTATACTATTGAACAAAGGGATCAGATACATGGCTACCATAAAATTGATGATCTATGTTTAGAGATGAATGATCTATCCATGGTGGAAATTCTATCAATTTTCATGTAATTGTAAGTTGTAACTGTCAAAAAGTTGGATGATAATTTATGAATAAATTTACTCATCATTATCTTTCTTATCATCTTCTCAATATTTAATAATGTGGCATTAGATGATAGACTAATAAATAAAATATATAAATAATTTTTAATTATTTAATATCAAATTATAAGATGATGAGAGGATAATAAAAATAAAATAATTAGTAGCATTGCTCATAATTTATATATTTTATGGTCCTTAGCTTGGGCTAGCAAGCAATACCTAATTCGACCAAGCAGGCCCAAGTTCTAATACTGAAAATGGGCCATTGAAGAGGCCATAATTGAGCTATGTAAAGGCGGACCTAAGCCTGGGCCTCCAGACCTATCCTCGCCAATTTGCCGTCGGGGACATTTTATTTCATTTCCTTCTTGTAGAAGTTGAAAGATTTTTAAAAGTATTTGAACTACTTAGCACGTGATCAAACGAGAGCAATATAATTTTAAAAAAAAAAATTAAAAAGGGTTAAATGTAAAATCAGTTCCCAAGAATTAATATTGCATGCTCCTCTTTAATATATGTAAAATAAATAAAAAAATTAACTGAACATAATAAATGATAACTGAAACTATTGTATTGAATGTAATTAAACTGAAAATCTTACACCATGTAAAGAAATAATTTCCAAAAATTTCTCCACAACGGGATCTACCCGTTCCAAGGATAGCCATATATCATTCTCAAAAATTCCTCTCCAGTCTCCACCATTTAAAACTTAAATAAAGGACTACCACCATTTATAAGATTTAGAGTTGTCGGTTCAGAATCGGGATAGTGAATTGAGATTAGATGAATTGAGATAAAACTTAAAAATCGAATAAAGTTGAATATTATTGATTTGAAAATGTTGAATTCTTTATTATATTTTGTATAAAATTTCAAAAAAATATAATGATTAAATTAAATGAATTAATATCACTCTTTAGTCTTTATTCAAAACCAGGCCAATCAGTTGCTATGGTTTGCAATTTTACTTAAAAGTTCAGGATTTACAAAAATCTAACATGATCCCTGCATTTACCGAACAAAATGGAGGTTGCAACATATTCTGCCCAGCCTAGATAGATTCTATTGAGATTATCGCATAAACAATAATATTAATGTATAACACTAAGACTTGTCAATATAAATCCATTTTTTGAAAATAAGACTACACTTTATGTTTTCTGGACATTGGATTCAATTATAAGCTGTCTCCTCTCTGTAACAACTCAACAATACAATAATAAATTAATAATCAATACTTTAAATATCAACCAAGACAACAATATTGATGTTTAATTTGTTACGATTTTCAATATATGGCCTTGGCAAAACTCAGTTTTCCATTTCGAATGATATATATAATTTTTTATATACTACATAAATCTCAAGATCTTCGTCACCAACCAGGAACCCATGAAGTTCACAAAATATTGGGTACTTGCCTACACTTACAACTATAAATTCTAACAACTTCAAAATATTAGTCTCATTTTTTCACGAAGAGTTAATACAACTTGGTTGTAATTCCACCAGCAAAATGAATATAAAATAAATGTGAAAATGGGATATTAAATACAAAACTAAAACCAATATCAAAACTTGCCGAAATTGAAAGAAGAACGATCGAACATACATATCATTTGGAAACCAATCAAAATTACGACATTGATCAAGATGTAGTCGGGGACTATATGATGCAAAAGTTGAACAGGGATTAGCTTTCACTACAAGGAATAATGCTTTTTGCGGCGACAGTAATTTGCCATAAAAAGTCTTAAAATCACGGCAAATAAGCTTTTTACGGCATTTTTGTGGTGCCGGAGTTTCGTCGCAACAGTCGGGTGACTACGCTTTTTAGCTGCAAAATATCTAGAACACCGATCTTGGGAGACTTATTAAACGAGTGTAATTCGCCGCAAAAAGCTTACTGCGTTACAAATGGCCGCCGCTATTAAACAAATTTAACTCGCCGCAAATAATCTTTTCCAAAAAAAATAAATTATTAGTGAATTAATTTCACTAGTATTTTGTTAAAATATATTATAATAAGCTTTTTTGTGATAGCTGATCATTATTCTAAATAATAACTACCAAAACAACATCTAAAAAAACTGTAAATTATCACATAAATATCTCAAAATTTATTTCAAGCTAATACTTTTTTCTGGTACTAAAATAAGCTAAATACTTTTTTTCCGGTACTAAAATAAATTGAACTCTGGATCTAGATAAACAAAAAAGTTTTTAAAAATTAAACAAGAACTAAGTCATTATGTAGTGTGCAATAACTAAGTCAGCCCAATCATAGTTCATCTTATAAATGGCAATTAAACCGCATGAGAAAATTCAGTAACAAAAAAAGAACAAAAAGAAAATTAAAAATGAACCCAGGTTCTTGGACAAAAGTCAGAAATGCTAACTTTAGTTTTCCATAAACCCAAGTACGTGATGACATATGCAGGACATGCATGAATTAAAGGTAGTCCCGTAACATGGTCTGATTACCTAACCTTGTCTGATTGTTAGAATATTTTTTAAGGTGGTCCATTGCTTTGCAAAAATAATCTCACAACCGTTGACAAATTTAACCAGTTCTCAGTACCAACACATGGTTATTAGAACATTATTAATGTCTAGCACTAATGGTGGCAATGAGCTAACAATGAAATTATCATGTTTGAGGGCCATTTAATCTTTGAATGTATAAAATAAACACAACACAAAAAGCTAATAATAATCCAAACATTAGCATAAGTTTTAATCATGTGTCTCGCATTGCAAATCATATCGAAGCAATCATGATAAACAAAAAAAAAAAAATTGAGGAATATGAAACATAAGTAGAGACTAAACTAATGCCACACATGCCCAGAGTAAGAACTTGTAAACTTTTCTTTTACTGCAAAAGCAAATCCAAATGAGAATGAGAAAGAAAATCATGAATTTTTAAAGAAAACAAACACAAACAATCTAGCATACCAACAGTCAGCAGAGTTCTCTAGCATACCAACAATCTATATATGATAACATGTCCTGATTTCTTCTCTTTGGACTGCCTTGACCAGGTTATAATCAGAGCTCCCCCCACCTATATCCAGATGCAATTCCATTAATAAAGTTTCTTTGATTACCTATAAAAAAAAGAACTAAAAATTAAAACATCATAATAATTTGAAACTAATAAAATATCCATTCACTTAAAAAATTAAAACAAAGATCAAGTGTAAAGATACAAGATATACGAACTATGCATGATAAGGTCAACAAACGCATGACAATGGCAGCATAAATACAGTAGTGCAAACCAGATGTTGGCAAAAAAAAAAGGATTACCTGAGCATTTTGGAATGTTCCAATTGTGACATCTTCATTGCTAAACATCCTCAAACTGAAGGCTAGAAATTAAATCCAGTGAGAAGAAATCCATAGGAAACATTACACTTAAAAGGATTTTCTACAAAAATAAACATTACAAAATTTCTTTAGAAAATAAATAATTTTTCCAGACCAACAAATAGCAAAAGAGATCATTAAGAGATCATACAGATACTATATGTGGGCATATAAATTGTTTAAAGAGGTTAATTCTTCTATAACTTGCTATAATACTCTTGTTAGCTGTGAGATCCCAAATTACGTGTATTTTTACGTATCATTTTATTCTTGTTGTTGATTGTTATAATTTATTTTAATAATATTATTGGTTGTGTTTTAGTTGTTTAAAATTATTATTTGAACTATTGATTAGTTAATATTAGTTTTATGTGTTTTTATGTTTAAATATTGAGTTACGTTGCTTTTCTTATTAATTTTAATGTGAGATAATTATTTTAATGATTAGAATTTAATTCCTTTATTTTATTATGTGATTTTAATTGGTGTTTTTTGTTTATATTAATTATTATTTTGTAATTAAATTACGCTTTGGTTTAATTTATTTTATTGTTGGGTTTTGAATATTTTATTTTATTGATTTTGAATTGTAGCATTTTCTTTTGGTTTTATTTATTTTGTTGTGATCTATTTTCTAGTTGGACTTCATCTCTTTTTCTTTTTCTTTTTTTTTTTTCCTTTTTCTTTTTCTTTTCTTTTTCTCTTTTTTCTTTCTTTTCTCTCCCTTTTCCCCACCCCACCCCCGTGCGTAACAACCCCCCCTTTCTGTTCTCTCGTTCGGCCTCAAGCCCAGCCGACCTCCACCACCGGCCGCCACTCTTCACCACCCACACAGTCGGCCTCCCCACTCTCCGGCGAGTCCACCGGTACCAGAGGTGTCATCTTCGGCCACCTCACTTCCCCTACACGGCCACCAACCCGAAAAGGCCTTTCTTGGCTTTTCCTTCATTTTTCGGCGCCGCCACCGGCCACCTTGGCCTCCGACCACCTTCACCAGGTTCCTCACCCACCGGTGAACCTCCAGTTAGCTCCGGCAACCTCCAATTTCACATTTTTGCTTCAAACCCGAAATAGGTCTTTAATAGGTTGTTCTTCGCTGCGCCACCGTCCGGCCACCTTAGGCCTCACCACAGCCACCAAAACACTCCCCTACCTCAGCCGACCATCTCTCCAACTCAGTTTCCCTATACACGGCCCCACCTTCCCTGTACAACCCCAAATCTGAAAATGGGTTTCCACCCATTTCAAGCCCGATCCGCCACCTTCTGATAGTTGCATCGTCACACCACCACTTTCATGAGTTCCCCACCCTCCATTGAGTATTTTCCTAAATTTTGGTATCAAACCGAGCACTCTAGCCCAACGTACAAAGTGAACGCTACGAGCTCTGCGGACTGGCATTTGCTCAAGGATCTATGTTTTTACCCACTGTAAGTATTTTTCAAATGAATTTTAAGATTTAAATATATTTTTGCATCGACAGATATTGTATTTGATTATTGTTGGGATTTATTGGTTATTGAATATTTTGTGCATGATTATCTGCATTGTGTATATATGCACATATTCATGTGTTTATGGTTTTTGGGTGCGTGTGTATCACGACCCCAAGCCGGGATGGAGAATTATCCCGGTGGAGCTCCTCTAGTCACTCGGGAGCGAAATATACTGAATGACGTCCCCTGGGTTGTTGCCGGGCGATTACGGGATTGGACGGGATGGTAACGCTCTCGTGCTGACTCCGTGGCTCCTCTGTTGGCCGGAGCTAGGGGATGCCTAATCATGGTACATGTTGGGCGCGGTTAGCTAGACATCGCCCATTCCAAAGTCACATGCATGGTCGTTACCTTCGGTGTGATGATGACAGTCAGGGAGTGCGGATAGTCCCTAGGGGAGATCATGGTGCATACGGTTAATAAAATGAATGTTTACGTCATTTTCTAAGAAAGTAGCGGGTTTTGATTATTGGTGTTATGTGGACCATTTTCTAGGAAAATGGTTGTTGTTTTAATGGTTTTACGGATATCATTTTTTGAAAAAATTATGGAATTTTGGTGTGTGGTTATTTTATTTATTTTGAGGAAGATGGTTTTAAACTTCATGCATATGGTGTCATGTTCATGCGTATTGTTGTTGCATAAGTATATTTTATATCTTGTGGTTTGTTTGGGTTGTACTTACCTGCGATGTCATTTCTGGCGTTGTAGATTTTAGATACAAAGATCGAGGAAGTTGAGCCTGAGGAGACGGCTGCACTGTTAAAGTAATTGTGTTATAAATTATTATCTTGTGAAATGTTCCCTTTTGATGTAAGTATTTTATGTTTTAATTTTCGGATGACAGTATTAAATCTTCTGCTGGAGAATTTTTATTAAACTGGTTTGTAAAATATTTCTAAAAAATTCTGGTACTTAGATATTGACTTTAATTATTCGCTACTTTTATTTATGCATGTCACGTGTTCACACACTTAGTACTTGACGATTGGGGATGTGTGACCCGTGTTGTCATCATCCTGATGCCTCGATTCTCATGTTATTTTAAGGAAAACTTAGGGGCATCACAGGTGATATCAAAGCAGTTCGACTCTGGGTTAATCCTCAGATTTCCTAGGGACAGTACTAAAAAAATTTGTTGTTTTAAATTTGTTTGTTTGATTGTTTGGTTATTTTATTCTATTTGTTCTCTAAGTTTTTCCTACTAGCTTATATGGTAAGATTTTTTATATTTATTTCATTGTGTTATGCTTTTTATTTTAATGCGCATTTTGTTTATTATTTTCAGAGTTCTTAGTTCTAATTGGTTAGTTTAATTTGCTTTATTTCAATTTAATATTTGTTCTATATTGTAATTGGGTAGTAATTCAGATTTTAGTTAGTTGATTTTATTTAGTCAAGTTGTTGAACATTTATTTAATTATTTATTTTTATATATGTGTCTTTGTTTTGTTGAAATTGGAATTTGGATATTTCGAATTAGATTATTATTTTAAATCATTTTTTTATTGAATCCTATATTTAAAATAATTATATTATGTAATTCCTTATTTTAAAGTTATTAGTTTGTTGTGGGTTATTTTGTTTTATTAAGCTTTTATGCATTTATCATATAGATCTGGTTTTATTTTAATTTCAGTTCATAAGTTTCTACAAGATGGTTTTGGATTTTGCTTATTATCTTTTTATTTTAATTATGACTTTTGTCTTTTAAATATTTATGAAACTTTGAGATTTAATAGACAAAAATTTAAAGGAAATTGCTACTATGTTTCCTTTTTGAGATATGCAAAAAAGTAGGTTTTTAAATTTATTATCTTTTCACCTTTTTGCTAGTTTTATTTCAAAAGTTTACCTATTTATTTTGACGAGTGAGTTTGTTTTGACGACTTGTTAATATTTATTCATTAACCTATTTATTTAATTATCTTACTATGGTTCATTTCTTTTAAATATTTTAAATTTTAGAGATTTCTACAATAAATCTTTTTAGAGTTGGATTTTGAGGAGAATTTCAAAACTTTAACTGTCATTTTATTTCTCCGTTCTTCTTTTAATTCAATCTCCTTATTTTATTTAATAAAAACTTTTGATGATTTTCTATTTACCAAGGGAGGTGGACTTGTTTTCTTGAATGGCCGATATTTACGTTTTTGTTTATTAGATCTTTTTCCTTTTTTTTGTTTATATAATATTTATGTGAATTACTTAAGTTTTATTTAGTGTTTGAGTATATTACTATGTCTTTGCGAGATGGATTTGTTTTAACAAATCGTTGGTATTTACACGATTGTATTTCTTCATTGGTGTTTCATATACTATGTGTATTACCTGGATCTCACTGAGTATTTGAGTTTCTAAGTTCTAATTTGATTTATGGGAGATTGTTGAAATTGTATTCAAAATGGACTCTTTTTAGGAGTGTGGAATTCTTGGTCATTAGTATAGTGTTATGGAATCTGTTTTAGGAATATTTATGATAGTTGGTAATTATATATTTCTTTGGTGAAGTTTTGATTTTATTTGTTGACGCTTAAAAATTGATGTATAATAATTATGTGTGTAAATTATGGAGAGTACTTGTTTTAGATTTGTGTTTGACTTGAGAGAAGTTATTGGTTAATTGATAGATGTCGATTCAGTGTGATGGTATTAAATTCACTGGATCTAAATTTGGACTTCTGGGCGAATTAATTTAGGTGAGTAATTTAAATTTGGTATTTGATGAATTTAATGGTTGTTTTTGCCGAAGTATCTTAAGGAATTAGTTGTGATTTAAGGTCGCATAGGAATTAAAATATTTGAGATTATTCCATCTCATTAGTATTGAAGGTCCGGTTGGGAAAGTTATATGTATTGTGGTTATCATACTAATTAATTTGAGTAGAGTTGATAGGATTTTTATGGGATGTGCGTTGGAGTTTAGATATCAACCATAGTAGTATAATCAAAATTGTGAGATATTAAAACTTTAGGATTTGGAAGAATGGTATAGGATTTCTTGTTAATAGGTGTTGAGCCAGCTTCTACTCATGGTGATAATTATTAAGGACTTAATTTTATTCATTTAGTGAGTTATCAGAGTACGCGCAAAAGCGTGATGTTTTACAATGTAGTTGGAGGTTCAAGTTTTGTGTTGGTTTTGAGGAATTAGTGGTCACTTGAAATTTGGTTAGTACTTGTTAGTGGAGATTTATTTGCTGATTGAGTAAATTAGGCTTATTGATGATTTAGTTGGGAAGTTAAACTTGAGACTTATTTGTGGGTGGCACGATTTGTTGTATGGAGTTATTGAACATTAAAATTTTGAGAGATTGTACTAAAGTCTTAGGAGTTTTAGGAGTTTTAGGGATGAAATACTATTTGGAGACTATACAGTTATGATGGAATGACATCCGTTTGTGTTTGAGAAAAATTAATTGATTTTGTACATTGTTTGGAGTAAGTGTCGAGTGGTGTGGTAGATGAGTTATTGGAGTTCTTGTTGTTGAAGCCGAGCAAATTTCGAGAACGAAATTTATTTTAAGGTGAGGAGAATGTGAGATCCCAGATTACGTGTATTTTTACGTATCGTTTTATTCTTGTTGTTGATTGTTTTAATTTATTTAATAATATTATTGGTTGTGTTTTAGTTGTTTAAAATTATTATTTGAACTATTAATTAGTTAATATTAGTTTTACGTTATTTTTATATTTAAATATTGAGTTACGTTACTTTTTTTATTAATTTTAGTGTGAGATAATTATTTTAACGATTAGAATTAAATTCTTTTATTTTATTATATGATTTTAATTGGTGTGTTTTCTTTATATTAATTATTGTTTTGTAATTAAATTGTGCTTTTGTTTAATTTATTTTATTGTTGGGTTTTGAATATTTTATTTTATTGATTTTGAATTGTAGCATTTTCTTTTGGTTTTATTTATTTTGTTATGATATATTTTCTAGTTGGACTTCATCTCTTTTTTTTTTCTTTTTCCTTTTTCTTTTTCTTTTCTTTTTCTCTTTTTTTCTTTCTTTTCTTTCCCATTTCCCCACCCCAGCCCCGTGCGCGACAAACCCCCCCCCCCTTTTCTGTTCTCTCGTCCGGCCTCAAGTCCAGCCGACCTCCACCGCCGGCCGCCACTCTTCACCCCCCACAACGCCGTCCTCCCAACTCGCTGGCGAGTCCACCGGTACCGGAGGTGTCATCTCCGGCCACCTCACCTCTCCTATACGGCCACCCACCCGAAAATGCCTTTCTTGGCTTTTCCATCGTTTTTCGGCGCCACCACCTACCACCTTGGCCTCCGACCACCTCCACCAAGTTCCATACCCATCGGTGAAACTCCAGCTAGCTCCAGCGACCTCCAACTCCACATTTTCACTTCAAACTCGAAATGGGTCTTTAAATGGGTTGTTCTTCACCGTGCCGTCGTCCGGCCACCTTAGGCCTCGCCACCACCACCAAAACACTCCCCTACGTCAGCCAACCATCCCCCCAACTCAGTTTTCTTATACATGGCCCCACCTTCCCTGTACAACCCCAAATTTGAAAATGGGTTTCCACCCATTTTGAGCCCGATCCGCCACCTTCCGATGGTTGCACCGCCACACCACTACCTTCATGAGATTTCTCACCCTTCATTGAGTATTTTCCTAAATTTTGATGTCAAACCGAACACTCTGACCCAATGTACAAAGTGGCCGCTATGAGCGCTATAGACTAGCGCTTGCTCAAGGATCCATGTTTTTATCCACTGTAAGAATTTTCCAAATAAATTTTAAGATTTAAATATATTTTTGTATCGACAAATATTGTGTTTGGTTATTATTGAAATTTATTGGTTATTAAATAATTTGTGCATGGTAGTCTGCATTGTGTATTTATACACATATTCATGGTTATATTTGAAAACTTGATTTTAGCTTGATATTGGATGTTCATGTGTTGGAAATGGAAACTGGGTTTTCATGTGTTTATAGTTTTCGGGTGCGTGTGTATCACGACCCCAAGCCGGGATGGGGAATTATCCTGGTGGAGCTCCTCTAGTCACTCAGGAGTGGAATATACTGAGTGACGTCCCTTGGGTTGTCGCCGGGCGACAACGAGATTGGACGGGATGGTAACGCTCTCGTGCTGACTCCGTGGCTCCTCTGTTAGCGAGAGTTAGGGGATGCCTGGTCATGGTACATTCTAGGCGTGGTTAGCTAGACATCACCCTTTTCAAAGTCACATGCTTAGTTGTTACCTTCGGTGTCATGATGAGAGTCAGGGTGTGCAGATAGTCTTTAGGGGAGATCATGGTGTATACGGTTAATAAAATGAATGTTTAGGCCATTTTCTGGGAAAGTGGCGGGTTTTGATTATTGGTGTTATGTGGACCATTTTCTGGGAAAATGGTTGTTGTTTTAATGGTTTTACGAACATCATTTTCTAGGAAAATGATGGATGTTTTTATTGGAGTTTTATTGTGGACCAAAATAGGATTTTGGTGTGTGGTTATTTTATATATTTTGAGAAAGATAATTGTAAGTTTCATGCATATGGTGTCATGTTCATGCGTATTGTTGTTGCATGAATATATTTTATATCATATGGTTTGTTTGGGTTGTACTTACCTGCGATGCCATTTCTGGCATCGTAGATTTTGGATGCAGAGATCGAGGAGGTTGAGCCTAAGGAGACGGCTCCACTGTTAAAGTAATTGTGTTATAATTTATTATCTTGGAAAATGTTCCCTTTTGTTGTAAGTATTTTGTGTTTTGATTTTTGGATGACTGTATTAAATCTCCTGTTGGAGAATTTTTATTAAATTGGTTTTTAAAATATTTATAAAAAATTCTGATACTTAGATATTGATTTTAATTATCCGCTGCTTTTATTTATGCATGTCACGTGTTCACACACTTAGCACTTGACGATTGGGGATGTGTGACCTGTGTTGTGATCATCCCGACGTCTCGATTCTCGTGTTATTTTAAGGAGAATTTGGGGACGTCACATTAGCGCAAGGTATCAGTCGTGGTAGCATAAATAACAATGCAGCATAATAAGGTCAGCATCCACTATTAGCTGGTTCACCTTGCTTTATCTACATCCAATTTTTTTTTTAAAAAAATAGAGATTAAACTCTATATAATCATGTATTATGTATTTATTAAGAAACATAAATTATATATGCAATTAGAAAGAGAAACATATATATTAAGTTAGATATGTTAAATACCTGATTGGACTGTATACAAACTAAATATTGCTGTAATTTTTATTCAAGAGGACATGGGAAGAACAATTAATAATAAAAAAAAAATGGGAGAATGAAAGGAAGGGCACCAACATATAATTGACCAAACAAAAAGGAAAATACAGGAATGTGAACCTAAAAACCAATGTATAGTTTACCAACCTAGCTGATTGGGCAGAATATAATTATAAGGGGCTTATGAAGATAAATAAAAACCAAACCTTGATAAACTCATCAGCAATGCCTTGGACTCTCACAACTTTAAAGAAGTACGAAACCATCTAATAACCTGCCAGTTTTTACACCAAATTAAGATATAAACAATAATAATAATAATAATAATACACAAATGTTGTTAGCTAGAAAGATGAATCCTCAAACCATCTAATAACCTACACTCATACAAAAATGATATGATTTTTGTTTCAATTCTAGGGGAAAAAATGAATAGTGTTATATTAATTGATGAAAGAGTAAACGTATTTCCAGCCACTCTGTCATATTAACTGATGATAGAGTAAACACAGTAAACATATACTTTTTATCCAGCCACTATGATGACAGAGTAAACATAGTAAACAAATAAGGTGGAAACATTCTTCCTATGATGACAGAGTAATCATATTTCCAGCTTTGAAAATTATATAGCTTAACAATATGAATAAGCTAACCTTACAACAGTGTTAACAAATTACTAGTAGTGGCAATGAGGGAAGTTACATTACCAAGTCCTCTAGCATTTTTCAAGTGCTAGGCTAAGAACTGATCCCCATTCAAAATGGCCATGGCTTACCCAGCGTTCATAAATCTTGATTATTGATTAATGACCTGAAATTCCCAAATTATGAATTTCTACCATAAATCTTTGTAATCCAGCAGTAAAACAACTTTCTTTGCATTACCTAAACCTGTTGCATTACCTAAAACAATCAAAACGCACACACACACACACACACACACACACACACACACACACACACACACACACACACACACACACACACACACACACACACACATATACAACATAGAGTACATGCAAAAATTAGGGAAGAACATCTAGAGATTATGATTACGAGATTATGATGCCGAAGATTATGAGATTATGATGCTGGAAAAATTAGGGAAAAACATCTAGAGATGTATAAACTAATTCTTCTTCTTCACATGATGCAGATTTAAGCATCAAAATAAGGGATGGAGAGAGCAAACCTAGGTTGCGATTTCCAGAGACAGTGGAATGGAGAGAGAGGCAGGCGGAATGGAGAGCAACCCTAGGTTGCAATTTCAATTTCGAGAGACAAGGTTACGATTGCGATTTCGAGAGACAGAGACGAACAAAAAGAGAGAAAGAGAGAGAGACACACTCACTTGCTTGGATTGGTGCGACGGCACGGTATTGACACGGCTTGGAAAGGGGCAGTGGCATTGCGTGGAATTGGCGGCGGCATGGCGTGAGAGAGAGAGAAACAGAGTGTAAGCGAGAGAGATAGAGATAGAGATAGAGAGAGAGAGAGACGAATTAGGGATTGGGGGAGACGATAATATCGGGGGGTGATTTAAATTTTTCAAAGATTATTTGTGGCGCTTGAAATTCGTCGCATATAGACAAAAAATAGCCGCAAAAAACTTTCCAGTAACAATCATGCTAACTAAATGGAGAATGCCGCAATAGCTGACATTTTGAGGTAACAAATATTGCGGCTAAATTAAAAACGCCTCAAAAGGGCTGTTCTCTTGTAGTGTTTGGAGATGCGTTAATTGTCGCTATCTATTCAAGTTGGTGTCAACCTTCAAATAGTTTGGAATATGTGTCTTAGATCTCATGCATCTTACAACTTGTGAATTACAAGAGAAGTAGTATAGCTACAGAGAAATTTCATAAAAGAAAGTTTTTAAACTGATGTGATTTTATGTAATATAATAAAAATAACTGACGTATCACACAATGACAATAAAAGTATTCATCTTACAATTTTGTGTTGATTGATGACCCATCGAGCTTAATTATTAACAATTGCTCCTACAGTTATCTCTAAATCCTGGTCCATAATAGTTAAATAACATGTAGAACTTAAGGGCACCTTTTTCAAATTGGCTTATAGTTTTGTATTGGCTATAGGCCTATTGAGCTTATGGCCCTATAGTATATATTGAAAGTGTGACATTTCCATATACTCTTGTAGGGGCAATAGCAGGGAGCTTGAGAGAGAGAGAGAGAGAGAGAGAATTGATGTGAGTTGTGTGGCTCGATATGTGCCTATTGATAGAAGAAATTTACGTCGTTTCGATTGATGATTCAACATGCCCAAAATAAAATCAGTACATTATAATAGGAAACATTAACCTTATCGTGATGAAGTCGTCTAAAAAATGCTTGGGCTTCTCGCAACAATTATTAGAGAGATCTTGAAGTTGTGGGCATTGATTAAATAAAAAGGAAGAAGAAGAAGATTAAAGGGTGAGAAAAGAGAGGAAAAAGCGTGTTTTTAATAAGAGAACATTGGCTAGATTAGAGTTGGGCTTTGGGACTTGAGTAGTACATAAAATCTTAAGAGATTGTAAGATCTATTGTAAAACTAGAAATAGCAAGAGATTTCAAATATAGCAATGTAAACTTAGATCTTCAAGAGTTTAATATCATTCTCTTTAAATTTCTTGTGTTATACAAATAATCCTCAAGACACTTTTTTATAGACATAGGAGGACAAGGATATGAATGGATGATACATTAATTACATTAATTACATTGATGAATTTAAAATTTTCAATAGTTGGTACATGAATGAAAATTCTAAGAGTCAATACATGAATGAACTAGAATTTTAAGACATGGAAACTAACTGGTCATCCACCAAATTCATCTATGTGTTCATAACACTTCTCATTGAATGACAATACACAAAAAACGTGTCTCGTTAAAACTTTGCCAAAGAATAAATAGTATAATATTCTTCAGCATCTTGTAATTTTTTAGGATTGTCTCATTAAAATCTTATATAGGAGTGAGAAAAAACCTTAGCAAAAGAAAACAATACAATCTATATGATTATTTCTCCCCGTCAAAAGTATGTAAAGTTTCAAAAGTTTATAATGAAATGTCCTTAAATTCACGCTTTCCAATATTATCTACCAACTTTTTTAGTATTGTAGTTTGTAAAATTTTGATAAATAGATCTGCCAAATTATCATATGATCGTACTTACTTGACATCAATATCATTACTCTTCTAGAACTCATGTATATAAAAAAAAAAAAAAAAAACTTTGATAAAATATGCTTCGTTACATCACCTTGGATATCTTCCTTTAATCAATACCAGATTTCTATAAGAAAGTTTGTGCAACGTATAGTGCTTTGTGTCTCATGATTTTATTTTTCTTGTTGCATTTACATTTGAATACCCACTTAATTTAACAGCTATCACACTTTTAGGTATTTGGACTATAGTCTAAATACTTACATAATATATCAAGATCTCGTTATTTTCATATATTATTTCATCTTCAAGAGATCACTGTTTAGGAGATTCCTTTTCTTGGGGTTTCACTTCATGAATTTCTATTATGGGAGAATTTTGAATAGAAAGTTTGGATTGATTTATAATTCTTAATGTCTGTTTTGTGGGTACGACCCCTTCAAGAGCACCGATTCCCTTTATTTGTGATTTTCTCTTCCAAAGAGTCTTAGAGTCATAATTAGCTACTACATTATTTGATTGTCCACAAGATATCGATCTTTGTTGGAGTGTTAGTCGTTGAAATGTGAGACTTTATTATTTTCTTATTGTTATAAAAGCACTCGGTAATTGATTTGCAATAGTTTATAAATGATTGATCAGTTAACTTTTGATTTATATTAATTTGTACAGGCATCAAGATGAAATAGCATCAAACTGTTCAATGTTATTTGTTTTGTTTTTCTAGCAACTTTTCTCTCCATAATGGCTGGAAGATTATTGATGTGCTTAATTTCTATAGAAATTCTCATACTTTTACTCTTATTTTTATGCTAGTTTGTTTTTAATTTCTTATTTATTAGAGTTTTTAATTATTTTATTTATTTTTATTTAAGAATAAATAACTCAAAATAGTCATAAAAATTGAGGAGGAAGCTTTCATCAAGAATTTTAAGAAGATGAAATTTCTTTCATCAAGAGTCCTAAAAAAGATCATTTCTTGAATTTACTAAAACACTACAACTTTCATGTTGGGGACTTTTCCTAAAAATGAGATATAAATAGAGA
Source organism: Platycarya longipes (assembly GCA_036559045.1). Classification (NCBI taxonomy): domain Eukaryota; kingdom Viridiplantae; phylum Streptophyta; class Magnoliopsida; order Fagales; family Juglandaceae; genus Platycarya; species Platycarya longipes. The sequence continues at coordinate 13,342,965 of CM071796.1, read as the reverse complement.
AAAGAGGCAGTCAAGTTGGAGGTCAAAAACTGCCTATTTTAGAGAATCTTCTTGAGAGAAAAAGAGAAAAAAATAATCTGGTCACCTTTGAGAGGAGGAATTGATTGTTAGTGCATGGAGTTGAATGTTTCATCTTCATCAACCTATTTCAAGAAAAAGAATTTTTATTTTAAGGAGGAGACGGATCTGGAGAGCAAATGTGAAAGTCACATGTTTCATCAACCGATTTCAACAAAGAACACTAGTTTTATTCTTTCTCTTTTTAGTTTCAATATGAACTAATTTTATTTTCTAGAGCTTTGATATAGTCTAGTATTGAACACACAACTTATATTCCTAGTTATTTTATTTTTAATATTTCAATGATTGAGTATTTATTCTTTGTTCTTAATGCTTGCAATTTTCTGGTCAATTACTATTTGATCTATTAAATTCCAAAAAGACCGAGAGGTAATTTATGATTTTAGCTTTAGGATTAAACATCATTAGTTGAGCGAAAGTAAAGATACTTTATCGCAAAGTATATGATTTTTTTTTTTTAAATTTAAAGAAGATAATGAATTTTTAATTAATTAAATTCACATACAAATATGAAGTTATTAGCTGGATAGATTTTTAATATTGTTCAAGAGAAAATATTGATTAGTTAAGAGATATTTATCATCAACTTGGGATTATTGGGATTTTATAACTAGGAAGAATAAATTGTGTGGAATTTGCTAGGTGAAATCTCATGCTCTAGATTATTTTTATTATATTTGTAATATTAGATTTTATGCTCTATTATTCTTAAATTTATTTTTCTTAAGTATTTCAATTTAATTTAGATAGTAAAATCTTTCTATTTTTTTTCTATTTTCTAAAAAGTAATTAATTAGATAAATTTCAATACTCAATAGCATAATTAATTTCTATGGATTTGACATCCATTTTTTTTTAATAAAACACTTTATTACTTGTCTCGATTTTGTGAACTTGCAGATATTTTCATACGAAGAAGTTTTTGGCGCTATTCTTGGTGATTAATTATTTGTTATTGATATTGATACCATCTAGATTTTTACTATTTTAAATTTTATTTTATTTTTTAAATATATTTAAGTAGATCTTAGTTTAGTTTTTTTTTTTTTTTCAGGAATCAGAAGTGCATGCCCCGATCCAAAGCATTAGAATATACACTCTTCGATTTTAAAATTGAAAGAACCTTACATGTGATTAATAAAGAGAAGAAGAAAGAACCTTTTATATGGCCAACTAGGAGCACAATGCTTTAAGAGACTATGATATGCCCTAGGTTAATGGAGTTACATCTAGCTTAAGGAGGCTGGCTATATAGACTAATAATTTTAAGATCAAGCGAGCCATCATTCAAATGATATAGTAGACTATCCAATCCGGGGGACTGTCACAAGATGATCTTAATGTCTATATTACAAATTTTCTAGAAAGATTTGATACTTTTAAACACAACAGAGTAACAGATGATGCGATTCGATTAAGACTTTTCCCTTTCTCACTTAGGAAAAAAAAAATAACTTGATTGAACTCTTTACCGCCTGACGTCATCACCACCTAGGAGGAGTTGGCACAAAAATTATTAGCAAAATATTTCCCTCTCGCAAAGATAGCAAAGCTAAGAAATGACATTACCATATCCATTTACTTTGAGGGTGAATCGTTATATGAAACATGAGGGGTACAAAGATTTATTATAAAAGTGTCTTCATCCCGACATTTCATCATGGCTTCAAGTCCAAATATTTACAATAGTTTGGAAGCTACAAACAAGTTCATGGTTGATACAGCAGCTAGAAGGCTTTAATGAGTAAAACCTATGAAGTAGCCATCGTGGAGAGCTATCACAGAATACACCAACATTCACAGAAGTTGACAACTATGGAAAATAGTTGAAGTCATACCCAGTTGATAGAAGATACTATCTAAACACATTTCAAGTAATTGTAGTTAAACCTGACCTATTGATCCTTTGGCTTTTTCAGCAATATGAAATATTTAAGTGATTTTTGAGTTTCTTGCCTAAATTATTGTCATAATGTAAAGATATTCATCACTACATTAATTGGTAGTTTCAGAATGATAATTATTATGAATAATATCTTTATAACTAAGTAAATTTTTTTAATACTTCGAAGAACACAAACCATCATCGATGCAAAAGTTGTTCCCTTCAGTAACATGATATCTGATCTTCAGGAGCTTTCAATTAAGTTTAATGACCTAGATATTTTATTGATGTTGTCTCTATATAATGTTAAATATTGAAAATATTTTTTATTTTTAAAAATTGTGTGAGTTGTTCAACTATCTGCCAGACACATGTCTCCTTATACATAAAAATATGTATGATTTTTTTTTTTTAAATTCAAAAGAAAGTATAACATGATGAAAGATCGAGCAGGCTAAAGATGGATTTCACTTTTCTCAAAAAATTCAAACATAATGTAATTATAATAAAAATTAAAAGTTAATTGTTATGGTCATGTACATCACTATTTAAATTGTCATTATCTCTGTTTGGATCTACAAAGAAATAAAAAATATTGAGATGGATTAGGATCATCATATTTGAATTATTAAGATAAGTTAGATAATCTTTTGGATTCTTTTTTTCTTCTTCATAGATGCTTGATATAGGTTTATCAAATATTTGGACTAATGTTTTGAAAACCGTTTTGGTGATCATTTCGGTCAAGACACTGTAATAAGATATTTCTATGTCGATATCGTTTTAGATACCATTTCTAGATAGTCTATATGTAAATAAACTAAAAAAGAGTTAAATTAATTGAATTTTTTAATTTATTAGTCTTACATCATATATTTAATAAAATAAAATTCAAGTATAATTACTATTAAAAAATAGAAATAAAACAAGGGTGCAAAGGCTACAAAAGTAAGAGGATGAAAGTTGATCCAACCAGAGCATGTTTATAATGGGAGGAAGTAGTAGTATAACACATTAAGTGCAGAAACTGGAAGCTTAGAAAAACAAAAAAAACAAAAAAATGTGCAAGAAGTGAAAAGAAGAAAGAGAGAGTATTACCCCGTAGCTCGTGCAATAGGGTCAAGGATAATAGTATTACCTAACTAGCCAGTATTTCACTAAGTTTATTTAAGTGCTTCATTTGTTCTGAATTCATTACGAAAATGTCAAAAAATGTCATAATCATTAACTCAGAGCATATCGGACGAAATAAGCATGATGGCCAAAATCTTAAATATCGGCCGGTGCCAGCCAAAGCACACAAGTATGGCCAATATTTTTGCCAGTTATGAAAGAAACTCATTTCTTGTTTCGGTACAAAAGTTTTTGATTGTAACGGCCGGTATGACACGAAATTCAAAACTTTCATTTGGACATACGACAAGTATGTGACCAATAATCTTTCATACTCGACATGTGGCACTTATTTTCATATTTCTTTACAAGCTTCTTTTACAAGTATTTGTTTTATCTTGTTTTGCCATGGTGTGACTCTACTTCTAGTGGCATGGAGCATTTTTCTTTGACAAACTTTGAGTATGCTCCCTTGATTTTGATAATTTTTTCTACCATATTCATGTTCGTAAACACGAGTTTCTTTTTTATGATGAAATGATATTTTATTTGTTTCAAAGAATGAAGTAGATTCAGTTGGACGAAACTGGTGATTTTTTATTAGCTACTTATTATTTTGTTTAGCCACTAATAAATAAGATATTAGTTTAAAATATTTAGTAAACTTTTGCACTCGACATTGATGCTACAGGAGCACAGTCGAGGCATAAATATGTCATATATATTTCATTTCAAACATATCTTAGTAGTCTTTCTTTTTTTAATTTCCTCTACACAATTTCAATTATGCAACTTTAGTTGCATCTAATCATAATGAGATTTTGGAAGAGTCACAGTCTCTGACACATGTATCATTTCCTTAAACTATCACATAAAATTAATGAATATTTTATTGTGAGATACTTAATTTTTAATAAAATTATTTCTTTAAAACGATCCTTTAATGTTGCACCATTTTCATTCTCAATAGTCTTTCCAAATTAACTCATTCATCAAGATGAACCTCAACATCAATGAGCCATTATCAATAATTATTGCCAAAAATATAAAGGGCAACAAATATGAGTTTTGTAAGATTTGACAAAATCTACATCAAACATATTAAGTATGAGAAAAAAAAGTATTTAAATCGAACTCACATATAGAAGATAAGAATATCCATCACGTTGATATGATAACCATATACTCTATATAATATATCATATAGATTATATCAAGATTTTATAAAATTATTTATATTGCAATAAGCATATATCAATATTTATAAAAGAGATACATAGAGTAGTTTGAGAAATGTGATGCAAATATCTTGCCAAAGATTAAAACAACACAACAGTATGCTAGAGTCTCTTTGTTGTTAACGTATTGTAAAACTAAGGAGAACTAGTAGCAAGAGAATTGAAAAATAGCAATGTAAACTTAGCTTCTTAGAAGCTCAATATCATTCTCTTTGAGTTTCTTGTGTTATATATACTATCCTCAAAAAACACCCTTTTATTTTTTGTTTTTATATCAAAACACCCTTTTATAGACATATGGGGATAAGAAGTATGAAATAATGAGATACATTGATAAATTTAAGAATTGTAAGAGTTGGTACATAAATGAGAATTCCAAAAGTCGGTACCTGAATAGGTTAGAATTCTAAAATGTGGTGTAAGAAAATGGTGACGAAGACATCGAAAGCTTGGAGAGTAGATTCAATGGAAATAAAAGTTTTCTCTGTATATTTCGCAAATCAGAGTGTATCGACTACAGTAAAAATAACCTAAGCTATAAAGGAAAATATCTCTAACAAACTATACGTACACACAAATCACCTTGTGCCACCTGTAGCTAAATAAAGGAATTTATAGAGAGTGAATTTAAAAAGGAAAGATACATCTATTATGTACAAATAATGAAAAAATGACTTGTAGTATGATGTTAACTACTTGTAGCTTGATCTTCATTCTCTAACACCCCCCGCAAGATAGAGAAAAGAGATTAACTATTCTTATATTGGATAAATGTGAGAATAATAGTTCTCATATTGGATAAATGTGAGAATAAGAGGTAAGAAGAAAAAGGCTTGGTAAAAATGTTGGCTAATTGAGGTTGAGAGGAGATATGAGTTGTTGTGATGCTTCCTTCTTGTATTTTATCTCTAATCACGTGACAATAAAGTTCAATGTGCTTAGTTCTTTCATGGAACACTAGATTAGTTGCAAACTGAAGAGCGGCTTGATTGTCACAATAGAGGAGAGCAGCTTGTGGATGAGAGATGCCAAGATCTGTGAGTAGGTACTGAAGCCAAGTTAACTCTGAGCAAGTAGTGGCCATGGATCTATATTCAGTTTCAGTTGAAGATCTTGAAACAACAGTTTGCTTCTTTGCTATGAAATCAAAGAATCACCCAATAAAATACAGTAGCCTGTAGTTGATCGATGAGAATCTGGGCAAGAGGCCCAATCTGAGTCACAAAAAACTTTGAGCTGAGGTTGAGAAGAAGATGAGAGTAAAATTCTTTGACCAGGGGCTGATTTGATGTATCTTAGAATTTTATATACAGTTGTCAAGTGAGTAGAAGTGGGTGATTCACGAACTAACTTAAGAGCTGAACAACAAACCAAATATCAGGCCTTGTGATTGTTAGATATAGCAATCTTCCAATCAACCTTCTAAAAATAGTAGGATCCGATAGGGGGTGCCTTCACCCTTGCCCTCACCTTCCAAGCATACTAGAGTCGGCCAAAATATCTAAAGCATATTTCCTTTGACATATGTGAAGATCTTTGGATGACCTAGCAATTTCTAAACCCAAAAAATAATGTAGAGAACCAAGGTCCTTAATCTTGAATCTATTGTTGAGAAAGGTTCGGGTATAGGCAATAAAGTCAAGAGAGTTTCTTGTTACCAATATATCATTCACATAAACTAATATGATAGTAAAAGAAACTCCTGTTTGCATAGTGAACAGGCTATAATTGGATTTGGATTGAATGAAACCAAATTCAAGAAGTGAAGAGGTCAATTTAGGTCTAGTTTGTTTTCAGAGATGAGATGAAATAAGATGAGATAAAAGTTAAAAAAATAAAAAAATATTGTTATAATATATTCTTTTAATATTAGTTTTATTTTAGGATTTGAAAAAATTGAATTGTTTATTTTATTTTATATGAAAATTTAAAAAAATGTAACGATAAATTTGAGATGAGATATTTTGGGAAACGATCAAGGCCTTAGAGTTCCATTGTCTAGATGCTTGTTTAAGACCATAAAGACTCTTAAGCAATCTAAAAACTTAATTAGGAGACCCCTTTGTATACTCGGGTGGTTTCTTCATATATATCTCCTCATTTAAGTCACCATTAAGGAATGCATTTTTTACATCGAATTGATGTAAGTGTCATCCTTTAATAGCAACAATACTAAGCAAACATCTCACAGTAACTAGCTTAGCAACAAGGAAAAAATATCAGTGTAGTCTATTCCCTTTTGCTAGGCGTAGCCCTTGGCTACCAAGCGAGCTTTAAGTCTTTCAACTGAACTTTATAAATATAAGTACAGTCAATTGCTTCCTTGCCTTTGGATAAATAAGTGAGATTTCAAGTTTGATTATTTTTCAAAATTTCAAATTCATCATTCATGGCTTTGCACCAACCAAGATCCTTGATGGCTTGCCTATAAGAATTGGGTTCGGTTTGAAAGGAAATGGAAACAGAAAAATCTTGAAATGAAGGGTTAAATTTATTGTAAGACAAAAAGTGAGTAAGAGGGAATACCTTACCATATGTAGCAGGAACAACCTTAAAACCTGATTGTATTAGGGGGATAAGCATGGCTTGTTGACAATAGTCTTAAAGGTATTGTGGAGCAATCCTCGGTCTTGTAGACCTTGGGAGGGAAGGTGGTTGTGGTGAAGGGTCAATGGAAAGCCTTGTTTGTGGGTTGGTTGTATCTAAATTGGATGTGGGAGGAGCATAAATGTTGCTAGAAGGAGGGGTGGCTAGATGTGTGTGTGCTGAAAAATTAAGGCCTAGTTTGCTTTCAAAACACACACAATCACATCTCATTTTATCTGATCTAATTATTACATATTTTTCAAATTCTAATATAAAATAAAATAAACAATTTAACATTTTCAAATCCCAATACAAAAATCATATTAAAAAATATTTTATAATAATATTTTATTTAACTTTTCACTTTAATCCCAATTTATTTCATCTTATCTCAATCTCATCTCTAAAACCAAACCAAGCCTAAAAGTAGCAGGAAAGTGGGGTGAACTAGGACAATGTGGAATTAAGGTAGGTGAAAAAATAGGTAAGGAGGAAGTATGTGGGGTTTGGGAGGGAAGAGAGGTGGATGATTGAAAGGGGAATATGGTCTCATGAGAAACAACAGCCCTAGATATGAAAATATTATTGCTAGCTAAGTTTAAAGGTTTATATCCTTTAGTTCCAAAGGGGTAACTAAGGAAGACACACTTGTGAGCCCTAGGATCTTCCTACGATGAGAGAGTTGCAGCATAGCATAAAAAACCAAAAACTTTCTTGTGAGTATAAGCAAATTTTTGTTTAAAAAGTAGCTCAAAAGGTGTTAAGTCATTCAAAAGGGGTGTAGGAATTCTATTAATGATGTAAGTGGCAGTTAGAAAAGATTTATTCCAGAATTTAAGAGGCAAAACAACATGAAATAAAAGGGTCTGAGACAAATTAAGTAAATGCTGGTGTTTCCTTTCAACAATGACATTTTGTTGAGGGGTTTTAACACAACTTTTATGATGAATTATGCCGTTTTGGTGAAAAAAAATCTCTCATATGAAATTCAGGTCCATTTTTATTTCTTAGAATTTTTATTTTCATTTGAAATTGAGTGTCAACAAGGTTAGAGAAGTGTTCAATGCATTTCTTGGTTTCAAAATTGTTGGCTAGGAGATAAATCCAAGTTGTTCTTGAAAAATCATCAATAATAGTTAGGAAGTATTTAGAACTATCATGAGCTACAATTAAATAAGGACCCCAAAGGTCACAATGAATTAATTTAAAATTTTGAGAAGATAAAATGAGAACTTTAAAAAAAAAAGACAATTTATGAAACTTTGCTAAAGGGCAAATGCTGCAAGGCTTTTCACTAATAGGAGAAATCCGAATCCTTATAATGGGGTCAGAAACCAACCTAAATAATGAAAAAGATAAATCACCAAGGCGACAGTGCCATAGGTTAAAAGTGTCTATCCTATTTGTAATTGAAGCAGATATAGGAAAAACAGTGTGGTATTTGTGTAAATGTGCTGAAATAAAATTAACTAAATCTGAAGGTGAAACTACTGTGCAGGGGAGGTGGTAGAGGCCATGCTTAAGTTCACCATTCTCAATCGTTGTCCAAGAGTGTAGATCTTGAATAAAACAGTGTTACCCAGATGACTAACACAAGAGAGATAATGAATAGGATTATATTAAAAATTAATACTTGTAAACCAAATACACAATATAAAATATAAATAAAATACAAAGTAACAGGAAATATAAAAAGTAAGGGTAAGAAAAAGCAAATTCAGTATTTTAACGAGATTCAGGCCTACTGCTTACGTCCTAGCCTCAAGCTACCCCTTGAAGATCTCAAATTCACTATTTAATCTCATTCAAGTAGAGATAGAAACCTATTACACCTTTGAACAATACCATTACAAAAAATTCGTGTAGAACACCTTCTACACTTACAATCACCTCACACTTGGTGATTCAACTATTCCCTATGTAGAACACCTTCTACACACACAAAGGTTATACGTACCCTCTTACAAATACAAGAGCTGATAGTGGGTTAATTATCAGAGTACACTCCTCAATGAGTGAAATAAGAACAATATAGCACAATTTATATCTCTCTCAAAGTGAATAAGGATTAAAGTACAAAACTTAGAGAAGAGAGAATGAGGATTTTGAAAGAATGATACAAAATTTAGCAATTGATGTGTAAGCTTTTATTCATGTCCTGAATTTATTTGTTATCATCAAAATTTATATGTAGATACAAGACTTGAAATCTTAGATTTAACAATCTCCTCATTTTTTATGATGGCAAATACTTAGTAGAAATTTGTGACCTGCAATAATACTTAAGCTCCCCCTAAAAATATGCGTTAGTTTTTCAAGTAAAATATAAACATGATTCTAAGATATATAACAGGGTAGTATAATACTAGTATAAGATTTTTCCCTCTTTTAGCATCATTAAAAAGGAACCGTAATTTATTTCAGTAAGATTTCTTCCCGCAATAATCAATAACAAATAAAACGGTGCGTTAGTAAAAATTATAGAGAGTTGAATAATTGGAACCACCCATGTCTGGCAAAAGCTGCAAAGGCTGAAACCTAACTTTATCGTCTCGGTGCAGAAGAAGACTCAAATTCGCTTAATTTTGTTGACAAATTAGCTATTGCAGAGATTTGAAGTTGAATAATTGGAGCCATATGTGCCCAACAAAGGCTGCAAAGGTTGAGGCTTAACTCTATCGTCTCGATGCAGAGATTTAAAATTCGCTTGATATTGTTGAAAAATGAGATATAACCTAGATTTGAAATCTTTGAGTTGCTGTTTAAAAGACCATTTTCACTCATCAGATACTCAAAGAAAAATCTTACATTTCTCGTTGATCCAGTATCTGTTTATCCAAAACGATAGAATGACGAAGAAAATTCATTCTGTTAATCTTCTGAATTTGAACCAAGAACCGTCTCAATCAGTCATCTCACCCGTCTCATCCAACATATCTTATAAGTTTGACTGAGTAAGATTTGAAGAGATGATAGCGTGTCTTATTTTTATTTTCGTCTCTATAAGAGCAATCCTTAACTTTATCTAATTCGCATCAAATCTTCTTCTCATCTTTACAAGTCACCTGCATTCTCATTCTACAATTTTTTAATGGCTCGTCAATTTCCATTCAGTACTTCTCGTAATCAATCTATTTCTGCATCTATCATAGGTACCATAAAGCAACAAAACACTGATTTGGCTAATAAATTATATCATGACGCCATTTATGAGCTTGTGGGTCTCGAAACTTGATACTCATCATCCATTGTTACTTTTTTCGCTCGGTTCCAGTTCAAAACTCACGAAATTGAGAAGTTTAGCGAAACGGTCTGTGTACTTCAACAACTTGTTTATGAGTCAAACAGAAAAATAGTAAAGTTAAAGCAACAGAATAAATATTTAAAATCCTTACTTGCCTCTTCATTTCGACTGTCTAATCCTTTAAATGAGAATAACATGTCGATCTATGAAGAGAAGATGCAATTGAAAGATGAGACTAGAAGTTTCAAGTTTTTGTAAGTCATTTGAGATAATGGAATAAAAATATTCAATAGATATTCATAACATGCATTATTCTCATTTCTCTTCTAATCATGCATAATCTATCTTCTGGTAGGGTTTTGTGAAAATGTCTGTCAATTGATCGTGTGTGCTTGTGAATTCTAATACAATATCGCCCTTCTGCACATGATCTCTAAATAAATTATACCTAATTTCACTATGCTTAGTTCTAGAATGTTGTATAGGGTTCTTTGAAAGATTTATAGTACTATTATTATCATATTTAATAGGAATATGATTGTACATAAATTTAAAATCCTCAAGCTGTTGTTTCATATAAAGAACTTGAGTACAAAACCTACTTGCAGCAACATACCTGCCTCAGTAGTAGATAATGCAACAGAATTTTAGTTTTTACTAAACCATTAAACAAGTGCATGACCTAAGAAATGACATGTTCCACTAGTACTTTTTCAATCAACTTTACAACCAGCATAATCTGCATCTGAATAACTAATAAGATCGAAAAAAGTGTGCTTAGGATACCATAACCCTAGGTCAATAGTACTGGCAAGATATCGAAAATTACACTTGACTGCAATCAAATGAGATTGCTTTGGAGAGGATTGAAAACGTGGATATAAACATATACTTAACATAATATCAAATCTACTAGCTGTCAAATATAATAAACTATCAATCATCCTCGATATACCTTTGAGTCAACTGGCTTACTACTTTCATCTTTATCAAGTTTGGTGATTGGACTCATCGGTATTCTAATTACCTTCACACCTTCCATCTCAAACTTTTTGAGTAACTCTTTGATATATTTTGACTGATTAATAAATATTTCACTTTTTACTTGCTTGATTTGCAATTCAAGAAAGAAGTTAAGTTCTTTCATCATACTCATTTCAAATTCTTCCTGCATACTCTTACCAAAATTTTGGCATATATTTTCATCAGTAGCACCAGATATTATATCATCCATATAAATTTGAACTAAAAGAATATCTTCATGTTCATATTTGATGAAAATAGTTGTATCGATCTTTCCTCTTGAAAAACTTTTTTCAATCAAAAAATCAAAAAATCTCTTATACCAAGCTCTAGGAGCTTGTTTGAGTCCATATAATACTTTTGTGAGTTTAAAAACATGATTAGGAGAGACATGATTTTCAAAATCTAGAGGTTGCTAAACATATACCTTTTCATTTATAAAACCATTTAAGAAAGCACTTTTAACATCTATTTGAAAAAACTTGAAATCTTTATAATATGCATATGCAAGTAACATTCGAATAGTTTCTAATCTTGCGACAAGTACATACGTCTCATCATAATCAATTCCTTCCTCTTGATTAAAATATAGGCTACAAGTCGAACCTTATTTCTAATGATGATTCCAGACTCATTTTTCTTATTTCTAAAAACTCATTTTGTTCCAATAACAGTATGATTTTTGGGTTTAAGAACAAGTGTCCAAACATCATTTTTTTCAAATTAATTTAGCTCTTCTTGCGTAGCTAGAATTCATGATTCATCAAGTATTATTTCGTCAATATTTTTGAGTTCAATTGAGATAGAAAAGCAGTGTGATTGCAAATATTTCTAAGAGATGATCGAGTACTTGCACCTTGTAAAGGTTCTCCTAGAATTTGTTCCACTGGATGATCTTTCACATATTTTCACTATTTGGTTGCATCTTGTACTAAGTCTTGATGATCTTTCCTGATGTCTCCATGTTTGACTTCTTCCATTGTATTCTCTTTGTTGAGATTGAGACTATTTGTGTTATTTGTACATTCTGATTCTTCATCAATAGATTTCTTGGAGAGTATAGGGTTAGATTCATCAAATACTACATGTATAGATTCTTGTACAGTCAATGTCTTTTTATTGAATAATTTATAAGTTTTACTATTTGTTGAATACCCAAGAAAGATACTTTCATCAGATTTTGCATCAAACTTTACTAAATTATCTATATCATTGAGAATAAAACATTTACATCCAAATACATGAAAGTAACTAATGTTGAACTTTTTCTCATTCCAAAACTCATAAGGGATTTTATCTAATTTAGACCTTAACATAACTCTATTTATAACATAACTTGTAATACTTACCGTTTCGGCTCAGAAATAACTAGGTAAACTATTCTCATTAAATATTGTTCTTACCATTTCTTGAAGAAATATATTCTTCCTCTCTACTACCCCATTTTGCTGAGGAGTTCGAGGAGTAAAGAAATCATGTACAAAACCATTTTCATCACAAAAAGATTCAATATCTTTATTGACAAACTCTTTCCCCCTGTCACTTCGGATGTTTGAAATAGTATAACCCTTTTCATTTTGAATTCTCTTGCATAACTTGGTAAAAGCATTATGTACCTCATCTTTATGAGCGAGAAAGATGATTTAAGTATATCTAGAAAAATCATCAATAATAACAAATGTATAATATTTTCCTCCCAGACTCGCAATTCTATTTGGTCCAAAAAGATCCATGTGTATTAGTTGCAAATGTCTAGTAGTGAAAATATATTTTTTGGTTTTGAAAGAAATTTTTGTTTGTTTACCAAACTGGCATGCATCACAAATTTTGTCTTTAAGACTTTTAAGTTTTCACAAGATCATTTTTTGAAAGTTTGGAAATAAGTTTCATGTTTGCGTGACCTAACCTTCTATGCCATAACCAACTATTTTCATATTGAGCTAATAAACAAATAGCATCTTGTGAGGCAATTTCTTCAAATTTGATTGCATAAACATTATTGTTTATAAGAGTAATAAAACAAACATTGTAATTCTGATTATTCAAAATAATGCACTTATCATTTTTTAAAGTAATTATAAATCATTTATCACATAATTGAGTTATACTCAAAAAATTATACTTTAGACCATCAATAAATAGAACATATTCAATTATGAGAGAATACTTCTTACCAACTTTACCTATTCTTATAATCTTCCCTTTTAAATTGTTTTCAAATGTCATGTGTCCTTCTTCTTTAGAAGTGAGATCAATAAACTTAGTTTTATCTCTTGTCTTGTGTCTTGAGCATCTGCTGTCTATAAACCATTTACTTTTACCTATGGAGGACTTCATGTATACCTGCAAAAGTAATTAAAATAATTTTTCTTGGTACCCAAGTTTTTTGGATCCTTTATTTATTAGTATTAAAAGAAAAAAAATTATTTGATACCCATATGGCCCTAATAGTCATTATATGTTTTCTTCTAATAGGACAAATATGATAGTTATGACAATTTCTATTTTAAAAATTACAAATAACATGTGACATATTTGAAAAACTTGAGTGATTATAATAATGTTTTTCTTTAAAAAACTTATTTTTATGAAAAGACTTTTGAAAATATGATTTTGATTTAGTCGGTTTATCAAAAAAACTTTTATAGGGTTTGAATTTTTCTTTTGACATGTATCCCAAACTTACCTTATCAAAAACACATATTTGACTGCCAAGAAATTTTTTAAATTTTCTTTTTCTATTTGTAAAGTTTTCAACAATTTTTTCTAAATCAATCATTTTTTTTTCAACTCATGATTTTCATCTTTCAAAACAATATTTTCTTTTCTTAAAACATTATTTTCATTTATTAAAGAAGAATTTTTCTTTTTCAAAGTAGTATACTTGATACCCAATTTTCAAATTTTTCAGATACCTCTTCCAAAATATTTTACAATTTTTCATAAGAAAGATTTTTAAAATTTTCAAAATTTGTTACCTCAAGATCATCTTTAGTCATAAGACAAAGATTTTCAGATTCTTTATTACTTCCATCGCTGTCTGAACTACTTGAATCATCATCTCATGTAGATTTTATTACTTTCTTGCCTTTGTATCGATCTTTCTTTAGCACGAGACAATCTGCTTTGATATGTCCAGGCTTTTTACATTTATAACAAATTAATGAATTATTTTTATCTGTATTTTTGTTCGAAAAATTTTTGAAAAATTTCCTCAGAGGAGGTTTATTTTTTAAGAACTTCTTAAATTTTCTTGTGATCATTGCAATTTCTTCATATTTGTTATCACTTTCCTCATCTTTATCACTTTCACTTTCACTTTCATGGCGAACAGTTTTGAGTGCCAAGCTCTTCTTTTGCTTTCCTTTTTCTTCTCCTCTATTCAATGTATACTCATGAGTAATAAGTGACCCAATGAGTTCATTTATTTCAAGTTTTTTAAGATCCCTGACTTCAAGAATCGTCGTCACTTTTGATTTCCAACGTTTTGACAGAGAGTTGAGAATTTTCCTTACTATCTCCAAGCTGGAATAAATTTTATCAAGAGCTGTCAAATTATTTATAATATTAGTAAAACTAGTATATATAGAAGAAATAGATTCATCATCAATCATTATAAACATTTCATATTCATGCGTAAGAATATAAATTTTTTATTGTTTGACTTGCGAAGTTTCTTCATAAGTTATTTTCAAGTTGTACCAGATTTTTTTTTTTGTCCTGCAAGTCATTATTCTATTAAATTCATTGCCATTGAGAGCATTATATAGAAAATTCATAGTCATTATATTCATTGTATAAAGTCTATCATCTTCACAATCAAATTCTTCCTATTCCTTGTTGATTTTTACTCCATCAACAATTTTTGTTAGAATATAAGGCCCATTTACAATAGATTTTCAGATTTCACGACCTTGAGACTGAAAAAATATTCTCATTTTAGCTTTCCAGAAAGTATAATTGTTTCCACAAAATAGCGAAGGCCAACTATTGGATTGTCCTTCAGCAAATGTAGCTGTAATATTAGTCATATGATATTAACTCAACAGATAATTAATCTTATAACAGAACCCTTTCTCCGATACCAATTGTTACCCAAATGATTAACACAAGAGGGGGATTGAATTGGGTTTTATTAAAAAATTAACACTTCTAAATCAAATATACAATATAAATTATAAACAAATTACCAAGCAATAGGAAATATAAAGAGTAAGAGTAAGAAAAAGTAAACTCAGTATTTTAACGAGATTCAGCCCTACTGCCTACGTTCTCGCCTCAAGTTACCCCTTGAGGATCCCAAATTTACTATTCAATCTGTTTCAAGTGGAGATAGAAACCTATTAACTTTTGAGCAATACCGCTATAAAGAATCTGTGTAAAACACTTTCTACACTTGCAATCATCTTATACTTGGTGATTCAACTATTCTCTATATAGAACACCTTCTATACACACAAGGGTTATACATATCCTCTTATAAATACAAGAGCTGATAATAGGTAGATTATCAGAGTACACTCCTCAATGAGTAAAATAAGAACAATACAGCGAAATTTATATCTCTCTCAAAATGAACAAGGATTAAGGTACAAAACTTAGAGAAGAAAGAATGAAGATTTTGAAAGAATGATGCAAAAGTTAGCAATTGATGTGTAAGCTCTTATTCATGCATAGACAATTTAAGTTTGAGTTTTGAATTTATTTGTTATCATCAAAATCTATATGTAGATACAAGACTTGAAATATTGGGTTTAACAAACAGTAAGTGGAAAAGAAAAGTAAGCAACAATTTATGGAGTTGGTCAATTTGGCTGATGAAATCAAGTTGAATCTGAAAGAAGGGGCACACAAAACATCCCTTAAAATAAGGATCTTTGTGATTTGAATGTTACTAATATGTGTAACCAAAGCTGAGCTACCATTTGGAGCTTAATAGAATAGTTAACAGTGGAGGTTATTGAAGTGAAAAAAGAGGTGTTGCAGGACCATATGGTCTGTAGCACCTGTGTTGAGAATCCAAGTGGAAGAAATATAATGTAGTGAGGGTGTGTGTGTGTGTGTGTGTGTGTGTAGAGAAACAAGAAAATATATTAGACATTCTGTGAACAGAATTTGAGAGAAATGATGAATTAAAAGATGGTGTCAAGTGAAGGGCAGTGGCAGTAAGAGCTTGATCCTTAGGTTGAGGTAATGCCATAAGTTGTTAATATTGAAGTTTGGTCAAGCCAAACTTGTCTTCACTGACATCCTCAGGTTTAGAAGCAAGAGAAAAAGTGCTTTGGTTAGCAATGAAACCAAATGGCTGCTATTGTTTGGTGTGAAATTTGTGACCAGGGGATATTCATTCAGCTTGTAGCACCTCTCTGTGGTGTATCCTGTAGTGTTGCAATGAGAGCAAATGGGAGGCTCTACATTGCCTAACTTAAAACAGTTATCAATTGAATGGCCTGGAATCTTGCAATGTGTGCAATAGGCCTTGTCCTTCTTAGAGAATGAGGAAACTTTGGAAGTAGGTTTAAGGGGAAAGTAAGGTCTTTTAGTAGCTAAAGCCAAGGTTTTGGGAGTAGGATTGGGGGATAACATATGGTGGTGTCTCTCATATTGTTGAATAAGAGAGAAAATTTTCGAAACTAGGGGTAAAGGATCCATCAACATTATTTGGTCATGGATTGGGGAATATAAGTCATTCAAACCTATGAGAAACTGTAACACACAGTCCCTCTAGTATCTATTCAACAAATTCTTCATTGAGCCACATGTACAAACAAGTAGAAAATAATGAATGGAAAGTTCATTCCATAAGCTTTTTAACTTACCATAATATATACTCATCGAATCTACGTCCTGTAGAATGGAAGCCAAGGATTTCTTGATTTGAAAAATCTTATGGCCAATATGTTGAGAGAAAAGCTCCTAAAGGTCGACCCAAATCTCGCGAGCATCATCAATGAAGATTACGCCGGATTGAAGGGATAGGTTGATGGAGTTCTGAATCCAGGAGATGACCATGTCGTTGCATCGCTCCCAAAGTTCAAGTAATGGGTCATTGGGGTCGGTGGGTGAGAGAAGTGAGCCGTTGATGAAACCGAGCTTATTCTTAGCTCGAAGTGCACAGCGCATGGCTCGAGACCATGTTGGGTAGTTGTTGATGGTGAGGAGGTCGCAACGAGGGTAATGACAGGGCTATCACCATGACCTAAACAGAAGGGATTGGCTGGGTCAGCAAGGTTTAGGTATCGGGACAAAGTATTCAAATTAGGATTAGGGTTTGGGTGGGAAACAGGAGAATTTGGTGGGGTAATGGGGTTCGATTATGGATTTTCCATTATGGTTAACTTTCGTTTGTCCTAGATACCATGTAAGATAATGATGAAGAAGAAATCAAAAGCTTTGAGAGCAGATTCAATGGGGAGAAAAGTTTCCTCTGTATATTTCCCAAATCAAAGTGTATCGACTACAGTAAAAATAACCTAAGCTATAAAAGAAAATATCTCTAACAAACTATACATACATACAAATCACCTTATGCCACCTATAGATAAAAACAAAAGAAAGAATAAAGGAATTTACAAAGAATGGAATTAAAAAGGAAAGCTACTTCGATTATGTACAAATAATGAAAAAATGACTTGTAGTATGATGTTAACTACTTGTAGCTAGATTGATCTTCATTCTCTAACATGTGGAAATCAATTGATGATTATCTACCTAATTCATGTATACATTTATAACAAAATCAAAATATAAGATATATAAATTTATTGGCTTACAAAACAAAACAAATAAATTAACATCACTCATCTAACACGAGATGTAGGCCGCTGAGGGGATGAGGGGGTGGAGCCATGCATCTTCCCCATGATCCTGCTAGGTCATAAATGATAACCTCAAGCCCCTCATCCACATTAATATGGATATAAGCCAGATATTATTTGTCTTCAAATGAATGCCTTGTGACCAGCATTAACTCATTCAACTAACTCATTCAACTCCCGGCCACAATATTCCACAATGGAAGGACTTCTATAATCACGTTTAGGGAGGTAACTATACTGAAAAAACTAAGATTTTATGGATTAAAAAATAAAAATAAATACAAGAATATCGAATTAGACCATATTTCTCATTCCAATTCCTGCGGCCAACTATATATATTGTTCTGATCCCATGGTTTATTAGATCCATCGCATTTCCATCTTCTATTCTTCAAATTTAGTGAAGATTAACACGTCATTCTATTGATCGAGCAGCTAGAAAGAAGATATCATTTTTTACGCATTTAGTTTGATTTATAAAATTCATATATTTTTTTAACTTCTTTATAAATAAATTAATTCATATGATATGAATACAGAGAGGGTGCCAGTCTGAACCATGATCAAGGCCAGAACATTTTAGCTAGGAAAAAATGGGCCCGGCGGCAGGCAAAGTCCTAGCTAGTCAGTCGATTCACGAGTAAAGTAATGTACGTAATAAATGCATGTACGTAGTTACGTACGTAGTATAGCTAGGGATCCAGGACCAGTAGTGGTCCAACATGTATATATGCTTACATCATAATTTATAGAGTCCGGGCATCAAGTAATTGGTTCTTGTCATTCGCGGCGGAATAATTAAAAAGAGTTGGCTAACTACCTGTTTAGTTAGTGATATATTTTATTGTCTTCGTCTTCAAGTCGTCACCAGCTTCTCATGGGGAACATGATATTTGCTTCATATTCGGATTTCTTGACTTATAAAGGAACTTTAGTTAGAGGAATATTGTTACAGGCCATACTGATCTGATCTTTTCATTTTTCATTAGATAACATATATTTTTTATTTGTATTAAATCATCCATATATTATTTTTACAAAAATAAAAAAAAAAAATAAATCAATCAAAAGTTGACGGGTAAAATTAAATCATCAAATGAAATGAAAGTAGAATAAAAGCATGGTTAATATATAATATATAGATCGAGTATTTATATACATTAATATATTTTCTTCATTTTCACACACAATATATATATATGAAAAAATGTTTTTGAAAACATTTATGTAAAGCTTCCATTGATCTCATCATTGATCGCTTTCCCTTTTGTCGATTCAATTTGTTTTATATTTTGAAGCGTGTAGCTTGACTCTATTTATAAGCTTTCATCCATTTCAATAAAAAACAAAAATTAAAGGAAAAAAGCTTGATAATTTAAAGTTTCCCTAAAATTATATCAAATACACTAGGACTCGCACAAAAATGATATCTCATAATGATATGTCAACGTCGATACTTTTTTAATGGTGACTAATATTTAATTCATTAATTGTTTAATATAATATATATTTTCAATAATATGTACTTATAAGATATATATATTGGCCAAAGTATTTATGAGTGATATCTAATTAAGACGTTGAAGCATGAGGGCTCTTGCAACATTAAGTAGGTGTTGATACTTTCTGTCAACATTCTGTTGAGGAGTTTCTACACAAGATGATTGATATATGATGCTATATTTGTGATAAAAATCTGGCATGTTAAACTCTTGGCCATTATCAATCCAAATGGTTTGAACTTGTGTATTGAATTGATTTTGGACATAAGAAATGACATTGTTAATCAGAACTCGAGTATCTAATTTAGACTTCATAAGATATAGTCAAGTGAATCTAAAAAAATCATCCACAATAATAAGAAAATAAGAGTAACCAGAATAAGATATTGTGGAAAAGGGGCCCCAAATATCTAAGTGTACCCACTAAAAAATTTTATTAGAATGATTAGTTGATACAGGGAAGGGAAGTTTCTTTTGCTTGGCTAGTGGACAAAGTTCACATACTTGATTATTTGAAGTTGTTACAAAGGAATCAAAAGAACTGATGACTTTTATTCTAGAATTTGGACAATGTCCTAACCTAAGATACCAAATATCAGAAGTGGCATTACAAGATTTAGCAGAAATTGAAATAAAAGGTAAATTGACTGAATTAGACTTCTTAATTTTTGTAATAGCAGGTGTATGTTGTAAGTGGTATAAACCTGACTTGACTTCAGCAAGCCCAATCATCTTCCATTTGTTGAGATCCTGCAAAACACATTTGGATTGGAATAAAAATAGACCAAGTGGGTTATCTTTTGTCAATCTTGAAGCAGAAACAAGATTGATATTGAATGCAGGAACATAAAGTGCATTATACAGTGTTATATCAGATGAAAAAATAACATTTTCAGTGAACAAAACTAGAACAGAATGACCATTTGGAAGATGGACAGTATAAGGTTTAGTAGGCATTTTTATGGAGGTAAAAAGATGAGGACAACAGATCATATGATCTGTTGCCCCAGTGTCCAGAATCCAAGTGAATGTATTCTTTGAATTAGTAACTATATTATAGGTGAAAGAAATACCTGAAGCTGTTGGCAAAAGTTATTAAATTTTGAATTTGCTCTTGAGAGAAAATGGTATTGGGATTACTTGCATCCTGCTCCGAATATGAAACATGGTTTGCAACAGGTAATCGTGAAGTTCCAGGTTAAGCAGAAACAGATCTTTTACCTCGAGGACACTTCCAGCCAGGAGGATAACCAATGAGTGGAAAACACTTATCTACTAAGTGTCCTGAATATCCACAGTGGGAACATATTGCATCTGTTTTGTCTTTTGGTTTCTGAAATTTTGTACCATTGGTTGGATTTTGTCTCTGAGGTTGGGTAGCATACATGGCATGTGAATCAAGAGAAATACCAGCAGTATTGGTTAATGACCTTTGGCTTTCTTCTTGCAATAACAAAGAAAATACCTTACTCATCGAAGGTAATGGAGATTCAAGTAGCAGTTGACTACGCAAAGCTGAATAGGAATCATGTAGACCAACTAAGAATTTCATCATGTAATCAGCTTGTTGACGCTCAGCAAGATTCTTTAAATTCTGACAAGAACATCTTTCAAGATTTCCACAACGACAAACCGGAATTAAACGATAGCTAATATATTCATCCCATAGGGTTTTGAACTCACTAAAATACTCAGTAACAGATTTCGATGCTTGAGAAATATAACTAAGTGATTTTTCAAGCAAGAAAAACCTAGGACCATCACTGCGAAGATATCGAATCTTGAGTTCCTCCCAAATTTCAAAGGCACTTGTGAAATAAAGAAGGCTTCCATGAATTTCTTTGGAAATCGAATTCATTAACCAGGACAAAACCAGATTGTTTGCCATCAATGAATGCTATCTTATTCTTCACTGTTAGTGCGATAGAGATAGAACGACTTCATGCGATATAATTCTCATCGATGAAGATTTCAAAAACCAACAAGGCACCTGGATTATCAGATGGATGCAAGAAATAGAAACTTGAAGAATCATCAGAAGGATTGATTCTTGAGGAATTTTTATTCGAGGAATTTTGATTCGGCATTTGTAAATCAGAATTAAAATCTGCCATAGAAGCATATAAAGAAATCAAGATTGCAGCTGTGAAAACTTGATATGCAATGATACCATGTAAAATTGCTAAGAAAAGTGAATGCAGAGGAAATGAAAACAGAGGAGATTGAAAAAAGAACTTTGCTTCTTCTCATTTATGAAATGAAAATGTAATGTCTTAACTGGAACTGTACAAAAGCTTTCTATTTATACAACTGAAAACACTATACAGTAAGTTATTCTAAGGCTAACTAATTTAACCATTAATCCCTTGTTTGGCTACTCGGGATTTCCTTTCCAATTCTTTGATGTGGTCATCTATATTCCAACACAATTTCTCAAGTGCCAGGCTTTACCGATATTTTCTTGTAGTGACTTACAGGAGAGCTAAATGACTTAGCAAGAGAGTCTCTGATACTTTAGTCAATATAAATTCAAAGAAGAGAATGAGAATTATGTGAGTAAGAATGAGTTAAAATATATAGACACCATCTTTTCCCTAAGACTAATCAAATTTATAAAAATCATGTGCTTCTCTTTTTTATGTGAAGGATTCATGTCATATTAGTTAATACTTGGCATGCTCCTAAAAGGAAGCTGTTTCTGGGCTCTCCCTCGTTTTAATGTGATCACCACTCTGAATATCGCACATAGGCTTGACCTTAAATATCTCATTTAACATGATCTATATGCGCTCTTCAGTCGCATTGTCATTAGTACTACTGCTAGCCTATTCCAAATATTGCATATATACTTCCATGGTTTCCCTGAAGTCGACTCCTGAGGTCTCGGGCTGGGGCAGTATCTCACTCATTATATATCACTAATTAAGGGTTTCTCGCGTCTTCAATCCCCCTGTTCCCCTATATCTTGCCTTGCACCTTTAGTCATCACTTAATTCCCTGATCATCGCCCAACATGATAAGATATAGGCAAATTTGTTTCTCTTTATTAGTTTTGAATGATGATACCTCTAAATATTTTTGAACTACTGCATACACCAGACAACAAAATCAAGCCATTTAAAGAAAAGTTTTTGATCTCCTTCATGAATTGATTATAATCTCTTATATTTTTTGTCTAAACTTCTTGTTCACTAGATCACTCACACCAATAACA